>OX375880.1:89109689-89709689 GCA_947359465.1 Metellina segmentata | reverse complement strand
TAAATAGCCCATTGTGTTGCTCCAGTACGACGTTAATTGAAATACCTACCTGCCTTTGATAGTTCCTTTTCCCCCTCTAAACATTCACTTCGGATCTTTCCCTTAAAGCTTTGGTTTCCTAAGAAAGTGGAGCCGTTATCTAACAGCCGTGATACGTCATGAGGCCGCAGGCATAACTAGACGGCCGTCTAAACAAAAATCTAGAGGTGTCAACTTAGAAGTACAGAATACGTTGGAGAATGGGCAACACAGACGGCTGTCGTGGTTTATTTTATTCGAGAAACAAAACAAAGTGGGTTTTTTATTCTCTAGTTTAAAGTTTCTAACTTCGGGATCGTTGAAGGTACAGTGAAAATGTCAACAGATTTCAAATCAGCGTCAATTTCTACGCCAGATCGATAAAAAAACAGTTTTGTTATTCAATTATTTACCATTTGATTATTTAATCATTTTTTAAATAATTAATTATTTATTTAAAGAAAATCACATTTAAGGTATCGATCTGGTGTCAAATTTTCCGCAGAATTCAAATCCGTTGAAATTTTTATTCTGTGTTTAACGATCCCGATTTTCCAAAACCGAATAAATCAATGGCAGTCAAAAATGTTTATTTATTCTTCTCCTCTTCGTTCGAATCGTTTGGAGCAGGAAATGAAATGTGGCCGCTACAAGAGAAAAAACGTTCCCCAACTGTTTGAGACCGCTATGACGACAGTCATAGAAATGGCGGCTCCGATCATTTTCGTTACGCTCACAAACACCGCTCTCTAGGAAACCAATACCATGTGTTAGTATAAACAACGTTTTAGTGACGTCACCCACCGATACATCACGGTCGCTAGATCACGGCTACGCTTTCTTAGGAAACCGAAGCTTAAGGGAAGACCGTCGTCAATAGCCCGTTATGTGCAATAGTACGACGTTAACTAAAATTACCATTACCATTACCTATCTAACCATTCAGGTAAGAGAACTTCCAAAACTTCCACAGCCATGATAGGATGCAAAAATGCATAGTTGGTCTATTATTTCAATTTTAGGGTGTATTTTACACTTCTGGAATCCTTTCTCATTTTCAATACACAAATTAAATTTTGTTTTCTCTCGAAACGACGCATTAATTATTATTTTCTACAAAGTTTGACAGAAACGGAAAAGGAATTTTCAAACAAATATGCAATCACAACAATCTAAATGATAAGAAATATTTTTTTAACTTGAAATTGCTTTATTCGAATTTAAAAATGTTATATATCCGGTTGATTGTTTAGGGGTTTATTGGACGAAGGCCATATTTGGTCAAGTTGAACCAAACACACGAAACAAGCGAAGAATTGCATGAAAGGGAAATAAGAGGGATTGGGGAATAGGATAATTGGATGAAATCAGAAAAAGTTTGCTTACGTATATCGAGAACGAAAATCCCCTTGCTTAATAAAGACAGTAAACTCCATGGGAAAAGATAAGATTACTAGAGTACTTCGGATTCGCGATATATATATATATATATATATATATATATATATATATATATATATATATATATATATATATATATATATATATATATATATATATATATATATATATATATATATATATATATATATATATATATATATATATATATATATACATATATATACATATATATATATATATATATATATATATATATATATATATATATATATATATATATATATATATATATATATATATATATATATATATATATATATATATATATATATATATATATATATATATATATATATATATATATATATATATATATATATATATATATATATATATATATATATATATATATATATATATATATATATATATATATATATATATATATATATATACGTAATTCAATGAAAGATTAAAATAAAAATCATGGGTATTCAACCAGAAAACGAAAGTTAAAACAAAAAATAGAACTAACCATGCAAGCGCGCTGAAAGCTGCAGGCATAGCATGGTAAATAATGCAATTTCTAAAACAAGAGGAAATTCAAAAAATAAAAACCAAAAGGAATTTGTTGAAAACGAAAGTGTTGGTGGATCAGGGCGTCATCAGGGAGGAGCCTGACCCCTACAACACAATATGGTGTTTTCTACGAATATGAGCCGCAAAATGCTAAGAAATTGCTCATATACTCCCCCAAACACCATTAAAAGCAAAAATATAAAACAACAGATTGAAATAAGAAAATTAAAATCAAACTAGCAGCAGCAGTCGGGAGACCGGCAACACCAAGCCAGAAGATCGCATCAAATGCCACTACTCACTTAGTTCAACAAACATCAACACCAATGACTCAGAGGAAATGACGAAACAGAAATAGTCATTAGTGGCGAATCGTTAATAATAATAAATCCACTTCATCTTACTTTAAAACTTTTTTTGAAGGATTCACTCGTGAGAAGTGAGTTTTATGGAAATAACATATTAGAAATAAAATAATAATAACACACTGAGCAATTTCTATATATGAGCAATTTCTTAGCATTTTGCGGCTCATATTCGTAGAAAACACCATATTGTGTTGTATGGGTCATTCTCCTCCCTGATGACGCCCTGATCCACCAACACTTTCGTTTGTTTTGTGGTTTTTATTTTTTGAATTTCCTCTTGTTTTTTTAATTTAAACAGTTCTTTTTAATTTAAACAGTCATGTTTACAAAATTTATTCTACACTGTGATATACTGTTCTACAATCTTGCAATTAAAAAAACGTTTTAATTTCACTCAAACTCTTTTTTAAATAAAAGATTTATAAAGCATTTCTATGAAATTTAGAGCTGTAGCCTTACACGGAAATATCGTAACCAGCATTCTACGACAACTGTAAGAAATGATACTCTAATGTTTCGATTTATCTTCGGGCAAATAAAGATGTATATTACTGGAAATCCTCAAAATCTCTACAGGATTGAGGAAGTACTTTAAATCCATTATAAAGATGGCATAAATAATAAATAACTTTGAAGTAACTTGATGCTTATATTATTTGCAGCACAATTTAAAATCGAAAATGGGAAAAATGAAACGATTTGAAATATTTATTCGTAAAACAGAACTGGAGATGCGAGAAAAATGTTTTCGAAAATAAGGTTGATGATCAAAAAGATGTAGACGGGTTTTTGTCTGGAATTGAAATATTTGAAAGGCTTAAAACACGTTGGAAACTCGTTTCTTATAAGCTTTTCCTTTTATGTTTAGTTAAGTTTTCTAACTAATAAGTTTTCAAAGAATGATACACGGTTAAAATTTTATAGCATGTTCTAATTTGTTATACAAAGTCTGAAAGGAAAGAGATATCAAAATGTTATTTTAGAAAAACATTTCCCTTTAAAATTTACATTTTTCAAGTTTTTCAGTGGAATGCAAAATAAACTTTGGCAAGAAATACCCGCAAGTTTTTTAATTTATATCTTCTGAGAAAAGTGCATTAAAATTTGGAGAACTAAAATTATATAAAATAGCAGAACTTCAGATAAAGAATTTTTTTGTCTCATTCTTCATTTTATTTTATGCACACAGTTCGCGAACATATTAAGTGCCTATTTAATTGCTTGTTCCAATTCCATGTTTCGTCTCAAGTTAAGAAAACCTTATCATGTCTGTGTAACGAGTCTTTTTGCAATTAACCATAGTAACTGTTTTCGATGCTTAAATTTTATATTTGATGTTCATGTTCTTTGCGCTTTTTTCATATATTTCCATTCTGACCGTAAAGCTTCGGTTTCCTAAGAAAGTGGAACCATTATCTAACAGCCGTGATACGACATAATGCCGCGGGCATAACTAGGCGGCCGTCTAAACAGACTCCAGAGGTGTCAACTTAGACGGACAGAATACGTTGGAGAATGGGCAACACAGACGGCTGTCGTGATTTATTTTATTCGAGAAACAAACCAAAATGGCTTTTTTATTCTCTTGTCGTCTCTTCCGTAAGACGTGCAGTAAAGACGTTCTACCACCACACTCTGTTCTCCTACACATAACTTATCAGAAGACTAAGCAATATAAATTCCAAGTAAAATAATTATAATTGTAAATATTCTTATAACAGTTCTTATAAGTACATGTAGAACTTTACACTACAAAGCCCTTACCGCCACCTACGTATAGCTTGTCATATAAAACCTTTTATATCGTAATATTTGATTTTTAACTTGACATAGACAATAGTACAGAAATACAAATTCAAGTAGAATTTGTATTATATTAAACATCCATCTAACAGTTCAAAAACGTACAGGAGGCATGATCCGCCACAAAATAACTAACGTCATTAGTACTGCACAAACACTACCATTTAGCTTGACAGAAAAAGACTCACATACCGAAAAAATTGTCTTCTTAGCTTAAGATGGACGACAGTGTGGAAAATAAATTCTCTAATTGGAGAATAATAATCACAATAAATATTTATATAGCAATTCGGAAATCTCGTTCAATCCCGAATTACATCTAAACTAATTAGTCGTAACAATCTAACGAATTTCCGCCTTTTTTCAGACTTATTCGAATGGAATAATTCATATTCGATGAAGGTACAAGTAGTATTTTTCCACCCAGAAACCTATTACCTCAGTCAATCAAAAAAAAAAATACGTTCGATTTTAATAAGAAAAGTGTTACAGATGATCTGTGTCACCAATTGCTGAATGTCCTCGCTATTCACAAACCAAAGTATGAAAAAATTCCAATTAAACGACCTTCATTCGACCATGTTTAATCATCCTTGCCAGACGGAGCCGAAAACGATGCCAACGCGGGGCAACAAAAGTGAGAAAAAAACGATAGAATAATAATAAAAACGCTTCCGAAAAACGCTTGCCACCTGCGTCAGCACCGGGGACAAATCACCCAAACGAAGGGACCGGCGTGAAAAAATAAATGACACGTAGAAGTAATTTGATGGGTGTGGTTTTGCGAACGAATCATTTTTCTGCAGCCGATCTTGACACGGAGTTCCGTACCGAGTACGCCCCGTTTACGATGATCGAAAAATTGGGGAGTGAGTCTAGTGCGAAGAGTGTTCGCTGGAAACCCAGAACCGAGAAAGTGTTAAGGCCCTCGAAATGGCAGTGGTTAATTAGGGGTGTCAGAATTTCAGGAAATTTCTAACCCGTCTTCATTAACCTATTTTTAGCTTGAGTCAACAGCCAGAGACCTCGAAGTGTTTGGGCGAGGACGGTGTATACTGGATGTAGGCTTCTTCGGTTCTGCTTGGAATAATTTCATGTAATCTGTTACCGCTGAAGTTATTCTTTAAAAATGTGGTCGTCTTTCGCCAGAAAAATTAACTTTCTAAATTTAATTACATTTTGAGCAAACATATAAATTTACGAGTAATAGAATCTTTATTCTTATTCGCGTAGTATTCGTTGGTGAATACTTAATCAGAACATTCTAGCTGCTCCGCAGAAAACCACAATATGAAATGCAATTGCACGCGAGAACTTTCATTCTATCTTTTTGTATAGCAAGGTTCGGATGCACTGCTGCATAGTTCTTGTTATTCCGTAACGTAAGTTACGTATTTGTTACCTTTTCGTAAAATGTAAAAACTTGTATATAAAATTTATGTTTGTTTCTTAGCTAGTTGCTTTATTTTGTTCTAAATCAACCAGTTATCAGTGTACCGAGGCTCTGGATATTTTTTTATTTGGCCTTCTATGTACACACTACTGATGTGACATCGACAGCAAAACATCGATGTTTTTAAAATTCAGTATATTTAAACTTTTTTACCCATTTCTTAAAACTGGTTTAGCAACTAGTGATACTACATCGACAGCAAAGCATCGATGTTTTGAAACTTTGATGTTCAAAATTAAAACATCGATGTTGATCGCCCGAAAACCATCGATGTTTTTAAAATTCAGTGTATTTAAACTTTTTGCCCCATTTCTTAAAACTGGTTTAGCAACTAGTGAGGCGACATCGGCTCCAATACATCGATGTTTTTTTATAGAACATCAATGTTTTGAAAACATCGACATCGATGTCTCGTCCCTACTTTTCAGATCCTTCACTCTTGGCCACTTTGGTCTAAAAGTATGTTCAATTTGCCGATTATGAAAATTATGATACTAGGCTATTTTTAAAACTGTACTGTTTTCATTTAAAAATAAACCATCGACACCGTAAACACATCGACAAGTATAAACATCGATGTTACAAAAACATCGACTCCAATTTTAAAAACATCGACATCGATGTCGCATCCCTAGCACACACCACTCGTATTCTAGGTAATTTCTGACACAACTATAGTCCAACGCCCTAACTGTGCAGGTACGGTTCCTATATTATTCACTGGGTGTATTTTATCTTCAGTGTTAGTAAAAAGTCGTTATACTTGTGTATGTCAATTACTTTTGTTTATGACCATGACTATCCTGCCTACCAACAAGGGTCTACATCTCATGGCAGTTGTCTCAACGTGGTAACTCGTTATTAGCAAAACAGGCTAGATCTTGATAGACACGATATCAAGTCAATAGAAGAAAACTGTCAGATTTTGATATACTCATCAATTGTCCTTTTCTTTATGATGACTAGATCAAGATCTGGTCAGTTTAATATTCATTACCAAAATTGGTCTGACCATAACGGACGAGATTTCTCGTCAAATTCACTTGGTTTAAGGCCAGCCAAGGCGTGACAGAGAAAGGACTTCTGGTTTTACAGGAGCCAGCAATCGAATCTAAGTTGCATTCACGTATACGGATTCAAAGATGTTGCATACATATAAATTTGCAATCATCTGCTGCAAGCAGGAACAGGAAGACAAACTATAGCTTCATGGAAAACATACTTCTTTTTTTTTAACAAAAGAAAACAGTTTGAATAAGAAAGAGGTTCTTTGGGGGTTTTATAACAGAAGATCCATTTTTTGCCATACTGCACCAGACACAAGATAAAAATATAACGTAATGAGCATACACACACAACGAAAGTTTAACTAACACAGAAAAGATAAATACAACCAGGGATGTATACAACTAACAGGAATCGCTTACAACTCGAAGGTTGGTAGCACGGTGGGTGTACCCATTAGGCTTCATGGAACCCATGTGTAACCACTAGACCACGATATATTTTCCCTAGGAATTTTGTTCTGAAATAGCTGTAACATTTATAAAAAAGATGTAAAAGATATTACACTAAATTTAAAAGGTTTATTTTTTAATTCTATGGTTACATTTTTCATATTAAAAAAGACAGTGTTTAAATTTTATTATAGCTTCAGAATTACAACTAATAAATCTAGGAAGGCGATTTTCGCAATTTAGTTTTTCTTTCTTAATGGGTATAATTGTGTAGGCATTGCTTTCATATGATATCATTACACTTTCCATACATGTTTGCAATGGAAAGGTAATGTTTAACTTTCCATTTCATCATCTGGTGCACTTTTTAAAATGCTCCTTTTTTCTGTTTTCTTTTACCAGCCTTATTAAAATAAAAACACCACGGGGTGGAATTCTTAGGTTTCTTTATGCCGTTAATAATTCTCCTCTTGATCCACCAATAAATCTCAGCAAGAAGCAACTTCTCTCACGACGGTGCACCAACAAAGACAACTGAGCCGTTATTTTTGAAAGTGGTATAAGTCCATTTTTTCATATACATCGATATGATTAAGGACGCGTTAAAATCTATTTTAAAATATTGGCAAACGTTACTCAATTCGGATGATGTTTTTAACACTATAAACCTGTTAAATTTTATTATGAAATAATAATTATTAAAATTCTTAAAGAAAATAAACTCATTTTTTTCAAAGTGAACTTATACCACTTTCAAAACTAACGGCTCAATTGTTAACCGGCATAAGGAAACATTAGAATGCCACCCAATCGTCTTTTTTTAAACAAAGGCTAGTAAAAAAAATCGAAAAAATTAATATTTTCCCTTTTAAATTGAATAAGAACTATTAATATTCGAAACAAAAATGTGCAAATGTTACACATTTTTGGACGGAGGAAGTGTTTTATATAAATTCCAAAAAACATTACCTTGTTTCCTCTTAAGCTAGAAACAAATTCTTTAATTTTAGGTTTCAATTCATTACTAAGTTTAACAATATCTTCTTTATTTCAATTTGAAACACTTTATTCCTTTCTATATTTTCAATGGCCCGCTGTGAAGCTTAAATTCACCTCGCTGCCTTTTAATATTTCCATGCCAAAAACATGAAATTAAAACGCCATCCTGAAATTTTAGTGAAAGGACAACAAAACTTTGTCCTTTCTTTCTCAATTTTTTTAAAGAACCACTCAAAAGCATTATTATAACTATTCTTAAGCAAGCAACGTACACTTTCCATTAAATTATTTCCCTGACACCCGACTCTGAACTCAGGAGCGCGTTGGTTTTAGTTAAAATTCTCAGTCACTGCTCACAGTAGTCATTTTAAACGAGGTGACTATTCCAAAACCATACGTGCTCAGAATGTCCATTTCAAACATGTTCTTACACTTTCTCGAAGAACAAACCGATCCCAGTTTACAATTACGAGCATTGACTGCTTTGCTCATCCCTGACTGCGGTACCCTAAGGACGACAAGGGCTTCAAGAAAATACCCTGGCGATTTCTTCACTTTTTTCTGCGCAAAAGAAACTGTAGCGGAGATCGGCGTTAAGCTACTTAGCGTGATATTTATAGGCCGCCATCTTTTCCTTAGACATCGCAGTTCTATCGTTAGGCCTAGCGACCATAAATCAAGTTTTTCTTCAACTTTGTGTTTTGTTCTGTTCTTTACTGCTTGATCTAACGTGGAAATCATCAGGAGCGAGTAACTTTTTTTCCCTGTCACGAACGTCCTATATTTTTTATAAGTTGAAGGCTGGGAGGGTAATAAAATATGTGTTAAACGCTTTTATTGCATTTGGTCTAAATGTTTTCGAGCCTTTATTACAAATTGTTAATGGTGCTCGCGTTGTAAAAGTGAAGATGTTAGTGAAGGAATGTGCAGCGTATTTAAGTGACTGTTGAACCGTATTTTACTGAAGTCAACGTATTCAAATGTAAGGGTTCAGCTTCAGTCTACGTTTATAGCGGTGACAACGGCCTTGGTGCCTTTAGTGGCATACTTCTAAAGTCGCCAAGGAAATAATGATTTAGAAAGAAAATAATGATTTGATATGAACAAATGAAATCAACTGGCAGTTTTCCGAATTTTGAAAGAACTATCAAGAATATTCAAAAGGAAAATGTAAAATTTCTGCCGGGTTTGCCATAAAAACCGCAATAAACGTAATACAGATGGGTTGCCTTAACTCGCTACTCGAATGCGCCAAGGCCGTTGCCACTGCAATAAACGTAGACTGATAATCCAGAGAGGTCGTCGTGGCTCAGTGGGTATGCCCACTGCGCAAGCAACCTTCGAGTTGTAGGCGGCGCAGATTCGATTCCTGTTAGGTGTATTCTTCCCTGAATGTATTTCTCTCTTCTGTGTCAATGGACGGTGTATGTATGTCTATTACTCGATACTGTATGTCTTGTGTCTGGCGCATCATAGCCAAATGTGGCACTTGCGTCATAAAACCCCAGACGAGGTATCTCTACATTGACAAAACTGACCATATCTTGAGAAACGAGATACCTCGTCATTAGAAAGTAATATCATATTTCTATTTCGTCATCATCAAAACATCGGCCATATCTTGACGAGATATCTCGTCAATAGCAAACTCGGTCAGATCTAGATGGACGAGATATCACGTCAGTAGCGAACTCGTCCAGATATTGATGGACGAGATATCTCGTTCAAATTACTTGCAGTGTTAAATCCATAGACAATGAATCGATAGGTACATTCCATTCCTCCAAATGAAACTGAAATCAATCGTAAATATAAAACAGCATTTCTTGTACTCTGCTTACTGGTCTTTCTTATCCTTACTTCCTGTTTACCTTAGGCATGTTACCACAGTTGACTTCTGAGCGTCCGTTTCCATAGAATACCATTCACCAACAAGGCAATTTGGTGGGTTTTTTTACATCTAACCCTCATTATATTTCACGCGATACCCCCCATCGCATTTTCTTTCTAAAACTAATTTTCATCTCCCAAATTTCTTCTTGACTTCAGAAGAATTTCCTTGGAGAAGTGAGTTTGTCCGAGAGTTTTAGTATTATTATTTGTCTCCGTAGCTCTTATATATATATAAATCAAGCAAATTTAAACAAACCTGCAAAATTCCGTGATCTTACGTTGGTTTTATCCGTTTTATATCCATTCGCCAAACACAAATATTGACAATTTATGTGCCAGGTACGTTTGTGAAAGTATCGATACTAGAAATAATACTTCGGTTGTGAAAGTTATTAAAATTGTAGTCATTTTCAGAAAACGTTTGATGGGGCCATTTCTATATAGATGGCACAACAAATAATATTCATCAAATGAATATTAAAAGTTCAGCTCTAGTAATGGACGGTGCGGTATTGGTGTAGTTTCACTTTTTTCAATTGGCGTAATTTCAAGCGAATGTCAAATGTTAATAGTTCGCACATCTGATATAACACCTCCGAGGTTGGTGACCTTTTATAACCACCCTGTTTTTGTAGAAATTCAAAAAATTTATTCAAAGAAAATATTTTTTACTAAATTTCAAGAAATCGACACAGGCTCCTCGCCAAATCGGCGACTAAAAATTTCTTCGCGAAATTGGGATTGCCTTCCATATTAAATGCCATCCACTTGCACGGAAGTGCATACAGGAAACTTACGATGGATTACCATATACCAAAATGATCATCAATTGGTGTTGGTACTGTATAATTGAGCCTAACCTTTTTGATTTTCTCTCGAATGTAGATAAAACAGATTTTATATCTACGAATCCAGTTCGCGATCTTGAAATTCATTTCGCCTTCTGTCTCATTAGAGATGAAGGATGTCTCGAAAAAGAGAAGCAGACAGACAGGTTCTTTAAAAGATTGTAGGATGTAAGAAGTCTTTCTAAGCACAATGCATATTATCAATGCATAAAAATCGCACTTTTCAAGATTACATTCAAGCTTTTCAATTACTTTTTGAATGAAAAAACATTCGTTACTTGAATACTGCTAGAATATATTGTCCAACCAACGATGTAATAATTTCAGAGCAAAACATTTTTCTCCTTTGGAATTGAAATAGTATTGCTTCATTCTCTCTATTGTGCATTGTTTAGTTCGCTTTGCAACATTGTTGCTTTAACTTGTAGCGTTGTTATTCCTTTTTCATGGTATAAGTAATACAGCGTAATCATGTTAAGTTCATTTGAATGAACAAAATTCAGATTGAACTAAATAATTTAATTATTCACATATTTAAAATAATAAATGTGGAATTTTCCAGGAATGTGATTGAAAAGAGTTATTTAATTTTCAACAGATTGCCCAAAATTCCAATTTTTTTAAGGAACAAATTTTATTAAATATAGCAAAAATGGTTATTACAGTTTTGAACAAATAAACAGGTAAGTTAAACAAGGGAACAGTAGAGAACAAAGAAAAGGTAGTGAAAATTTCATTTTCAACAGATGACCCGAAATTCCAACTTTTTAAGGAACAAATTTCATAAAAATAGTAAAAATGGTTATGTTACAATAGATTATGAACAAAGAAACAGCTATTGTAAACCACAATACTTTCCTCAAAACCATACTGTGTTTATGCCACTTGGAGCAAATAACTTTAGTTTCCGATAGTACAAAAGCCGAGAATAAAATCGAAGTGTATCACCACAATACCAACTCTTATCTTCCGTCTTTCAAGACTTGTGCCTCAGCTGTTGTCAACCTCGGATTATCTCCAGTACTACCTCAACCACAAACATAGTTGGTAGGTAGTCACACGTGGCGCTAGGGCAACACAACGGACTAATGGCGTAAATTCAAGTGTGGCGTAAATTCAACTATCTTTCTTCACGAGACGGATATGAACAGATTTTAGAAATTTTTGCCCACCAAATCAAATAAAACTTGCTAAAAAACTTATTTCTAGTCTTGTTTGGTATTAAGAGAAAGACCCTTGAAAGACGCGGTTCACGGATCTGATCCAGCCTGCGGGCAGTATCTTGTAGACACCTCATTACCACACCATCTTACACTTTTAAGCAACCTGTGTGACAAAAATTCAACTACCTTTTTCCATGAGACGATTAAAAACAGATCTTAGACAATTTAAATCTCACTAAAGTTTAATAACACTATTCAAAACAAGATACTTCTTTATAATCTAGTGTTCATCAAGTTAACTACTTTCGCGAGGCTGATGTAAGCACTTCGCGGGATGGATTATGCCTGCGGGCCGTATGTTGCACATACCTTTCTCATACTATTAAGCACAAATCAGTTAAAAATATACTGTCCGTCTAGGATTTTGTTAACATGATGCTCACTGAAAATATGTTATTTTGTTATGTTGTCGGTGATTTGTTTACTGTTCCCATGACGACTCCGTCAACGACAGAGATTAAATTGAATGTAACGTGCAAGGACAAACTTTTCAAAAATGCTTTCGTGCAGAAATGGTTGTAAAATTGATAAGAACGGTACGTAGCTTCGACTCTAATGAATAAGAACTCTGATTTTATTGATTAAGTTACATGGAATCGGACTCTGATCGATAGTGAGAGAAAGCATATGTATTTTAGGATTTGATAAAGGGTTTGTGTAAGAGAAAATACGTGGATATAAAAATTTAGAAACCTTAGGTTAGGTTTAACAAAGCATATTGTACACAGAATCAATTGATTTGGATTCATTCCATGATAAGTCCATATGATTACTCGTGAGTTTCTTTCGTATTATGGCTCACTTATGGCTCATTATGGATCACGCCACAAGCCACAAGTTGATGCCACTGCTACAAACGCCAACCCAAGTTTCTGTACCTAGGTAGGTTGTTGAATTTACATCGCACTTGTGAAATACAACAGGTTATTGGCAAAGGTCCATAATCAATATTCAGGGGAAGATTCGATGATAACTCGTTTTCAATTTTTAACTAAGGTACATGCTTGGTATTGCTAATAGCTTCTTGTATCCTATATATCTCTATATGCAAGCAGCAAACCTACCAGCCTGTGAAGCTCTTATTGAAACGGAAAGATCCGATGACAGCAACTCGTAATTTTTAACCAAGGAACGAGATTGGTATTGCTAATAGCTTCTTGTATCATCTCTATATGCAAGCAGCAAACATAATAGCCTGTGAAGCTCTTATTGAAACGGGAAGATCCAATGACAGCAACTCGTAATTTTTAACCAAGGAACGAGATTGGTATTGCTAAAAGCCCCTTGTGTCCTCTGTATATGCAAGCAGCAAACCTACCAGCCTGTGAAGATCTTTTTGAAACGGGAAGATCCGATAACAACAACTCGTAATTTTTAACCAAGGTACGAGCTTTGTATTGCTAATAGCTCCTTGCGCCCTCGCTATACGAATGGTGTCCTAATGCATGCTTCACATATACAAACGAAACAACTTTTAGACGAGACATCTCGTCATTAGAAAAAACTGATCAGTTCTTGATCTTGTCACAATCGAAAATTCGGTAATATCTTGATGTCGAGATACACATCATCATGATCCAAATTGGACAGATCATGATGGATGAAATATATCTTTAAAATCTCAAAGACGGACAAATTATTGACAAAATTGTGCTCTGAGTGAATGTATACAAATAAAATTCTGACATAAATGGCAAAGAAACCGACATTACTTGTTTATTATCGAATGACAACAACGGATATACGTACACTATAAAACTCGTGGCCTATAAAAATAGACCATTGCGAGATTCATTAGCCAATTTATTCGCTTATTTTAAATATGATTATTTTGAGGTTTGAGGTTAATTGAGGTTAATTATGAAACTCAGAGAGGCAGTCACTTTCAGGAAGGGGGTATGTGTATTGGCCCCTTTAAGTCCCCCTTCTGACTACGCCGCTGACTCTTACAACAGTTTATAAATGAACTTAAGGACCAAGGTAGAAATTGTGCTCTTTCCCTTGAACGTTACATGGTTGGAAGGTCGGCGATAGAGTTTTACCACCTAATCTAAAAGAAGGCTTTCAGGGCAAGGTTGGAAATTAAAGATTCCATCAAGATTATACAAAATAAGGCGCACGAAAACCAATCTCAGCTCTGACCTGCTAAAACGGAGGAGTTACTTTTTATTATAATCATTTTCCCATCACGTTTTCTCCCGGTTATATTATGAATTACCAGTTATGAGGAAAATTCCTTTCCTTGCGGAGATCCTACGGTAGATAATAGCTAGGATGATGGGGGAGAAAAGGCAAAAACATTTTCAGTTTACCTTGTTTAAATTGGCTATTTTATCGCTTCGATTTTCTCTTAAAGGGATTTGCTTTTAGTCTTGTAAGCTCGAGTTTTGTAGTAGTTCTTCACTCTCACTAGGCAAGTCGCAGATTATCCGCTTTTGGACCTTGCGTTATAAAACCCAAATATCCAATCCCATAAGGCAAATGAATGCACTTGTTGGTTTCCCTGCAGAGCTAACATTCAGATCTCTTATGTATGCGATTTATTTAAACTTCATGGTAGTGGACTCGACGAGATGCGTCGTCATTAGATGAAAACTGACAGGATCTTGATCTCGTCATCAGAAAAATCGGAAATATCTTGACGACTAGATATCTCAGTCAGCAAAATTGACCTGATAGTGACTAACGAGATATCTCGTCGAAACTACTTGTAGGCACGGGAGCAGAAAGTTCTTAAAACCGAGACGTGCATCACAGAACAAAGTCTTTGCAGAACAATTTTTTCCTTAATTTTATCAAAATGTTGGCCGATTTTTTTTCAATTATAAGTTACGATGTTCTGCTGTGCAAAGCGCGCACCTTGCCGCACTTTTTTTTTTACTCTAGCTAAGGAACAACCTCCCTACACCGCCCCAAATTACCCACAAACATTTTATAAATAACACATCTTCTATGACAAAATATTTAACTTCAAAACTTATCGACAGAATTGCAAATTTTGAAAGTTGTATGTATTGTGAAAGTGTATGCCTTGGGGCTTTAAATAAATAGGTAGGTTAGTTATTTTGATGTTTTATCATAAATATGTAATACAATTTTAGCCGATCATTGTGTTTTACGTCTGTTTTTGATTTTACTGCCGTTTTCAAAATTTGGACAAATTGTTAACACAACTTAAAGACACTTGTTAGCCTTATGCCAAGTTATCACCGTTAATACAATGATTAGACACTTGTAAACTTTACCATCCTTACGATTTTACGATTCCTTGCAATACCCTTCAAGGCCTTAACCCTTCACGTGATTTCGACGAGATATCTCGTCTAATTTCGCTATGACGAAAAATCTCGTCATCGAGACTTTGCCGTTTTATTTTATGACGAGATGAGGATGTGGTCAGTTTTGTTTTGTTGACGAGATATTTCGTTCATCAAGATCTGGTCAGTTTTGTTAATGAAATGTTACCTCGTCGAGACAACCACCAGGTGGTTAACGTACCTAATTATCTTTTCCTTTGCACAATATTGCGCATCGGTGTTAACACAACGTTAACTCACATAGTAACCTTATACCAAGTTAACACCGTTTACACAACGTGTAGACACTTGTAAACTTTACCATCCTTACGATATTACGATTCCTTACAAGAATCTCCAAGGCCTTAACCCTTCAAGTGATTTCGACGAGATATCTCGTCCTATTTCGCTAAAGACAAGATATCTGGTCATCAGGATATTGCCTATTTTTTGTGATGACGTCATCATGATCTGAACAGTTTTCTTCTAATGACGAGATATCTCGTCCATCCAGGTCTGACAAATTTGCTAATGATGAGGTACCACGTCATTAAGATACGAACAGTTTTCTTCTAATGACGAGATATCTCGTCCATCCAGGTCTGACAAATTTGCTTATGCTGAAGTATCACGTCATCAAGGCATTGACTAATTTTTTGGTGAGGACGAAATGAAGATCTGGTCAGTTTTGGTGATGACGAAATACCGTGTCGAGCCATCTACCAGGAGGGCTTAACGTATACCCAACTTCTCTTCCTCTTTCTGCAATACTGCGAACCGTCGTTAGCGCAATGTAAAGATTTATGACTTCTAAACTTTGAAAACCCATAAAAAAATTCACATTTTCCACTCCTTCCTTAGTCAACGAACCCCGGTACCAGGGTACCAGTGATCCCCACGCATGCGGGTACCCGTCCCGTGGGATGGGCGAAATACCGCATCAAGTCTTTGTCATCCATTTTTCAGCGAGTCACGAGCCTTCAGACGTTATCAAAACGCTCTCATCAAAAATCCGGCCACTGGCCATGTGGGTGCAGTGGAACACATGGTGTTCGGAGGGAGCGTCTTCTTTTCCAGGAAGCTACATTGAACTCATTCTATTGAACTCATCAGCCGAACTGGGCGTCAATCAACGGAATTTTTGTTTGACTAAATGTCTGATTCAAAATTTAATCATACATTTTACTCATCACTCGTACCATTTAAGTAACGTGTTCTGATTGACGTTACTCGGTAAATCTTCAATCGGGTGGGATTTTGATTATGCAGATTTAATCACACTTTTGTTCCTGTTAATCAAAAGTGACGTCAATCAACTGTATTTGGTTTTTAAAAGGAATTTATGTACTTAAAGGATGGGGGGGGGGGGAGAAGTAATTTCATAAAAATGAATTTAAGTAATTTTTAGGTAAGGTAAGGTAATTTTAGTTAACGTCGTACTAGAGCAACACAACGTCTTTAAAAATTTATAGAGAAGATAAGTTTTAATTATATAACGAAGGTAAAGAGTACGGGTAAAGAGACATATACTTCTGAACGCTTTGTCCATTATTGTATTTCATAGATGCAGTCTTTAATTTCACAATCTGAACATCAATCACGTAAGGCATTTGAATCCTTGATATATAAATTGAATCGAAAACTGTTTGCCACATTTTCTAAGGGAAAAAAGGGCGAAGTGGGAATTTCCACTGCGCTAGCAACCTTCAAGTTGTACGGCGGTTCCTGTCATGTGAATTCCTCTTTGGGTGTATTTCTTTTGTGTCAGTAATACTTTCATTGTGTGGCTGTCTATTGAACTGAATATTGAATGCCTTGTGTCTGATGCAGCATGGCCAAATATGGCTCTCGTGCCATAAACCCTCAACAAAACCAACCAAAAGTAAAAGATTTAAAGGACTCGAGTTTCCATTATAGAGCAAGACGCCATTGATTGATTTGTACAGTAAAAGAAATAAAATGTACGATGCATATTTAAAAAGCAAAAAGGGTGACTGATGATTAACTTCATCAAGGCTTAATATTTATGATCTTTTACAATCCTTACACAAATCTGCCCCATTTACAGTTGTTGCAGACTCTCAATTTTCAATCTACTTCAAAGTAATTACGAGGTATACAATGTGTCGCTTGTTTTTGATTACTGGTAAATAGATATTTCCGAGTGAAACTTTGTTACCGTTTATGATTGTTGCATCATAAATAACAAGACGAAAATAATTACCGACCATTTGAAGACATTGTAAAAATAAATCACATACGACTCCTGGAACTAATGGTCTAGAACTTGATATATTGACGGTCGACTACTTTTTGTAAATGGCTCATTGCTAATTGTACGATACAACTGAATAAATTGAAGTTGCTTTGTTGCGCAACGATCATTTTTTTGCAACACGAGGGCTAATTAGACCTTAAGTGTTTGGTGTGGTAAAGGTTATTTTTAAGTAAACGATGCTTTCAGGAAATATAGATTTTATTTAACATAGCATTTCCTTAAAATTTAATTATTTATACATAGCTATGAAATAAGATTTTACTCCACACAAATAATAGTCCTTTGGTTGTTGGCAACTTAATAGCTGTTGTGAAAGGTAGATAATGCTGTTTTGTAGATGTTACTCGCAAAAGTACTGGTTCATTAGGGACATAAACCATGAAAAGCAGGTAGGAAGTACAGATGGTTTATCGTTCAAGGATTAGCAATGTTGAGATTGTTATGCTTCTAGAACCAGTGGGCAAAATCACGGAGGGCAGTCATCCATTACTTGGCAGTCGAAGGTAGTAAGCAACAGAACTTCCTGTAAATGATCATTCTGTTAGTGAAATACAACTGAAGTGGAAGATCATTCTGTTAGTGTGTTATAAAAATGCTGGTAACTTAGAAGCTCTTGAGAAAGACAGACAACCACTGGTGATCATTTGCGATAGGTTACTTACAGGAATGTTGGTCCACTAGGTACAAAATCAGGTAGGAAGTACAGCTAGTCAGCGCTCAAGGAGCAGCAAAGAAGGGATTTTAGTGCTCCTGGAACCAGCCGGCGACATCACGGAAAGCAGTTCACTGAAGACTTGGAAATCGAAAGTAGCAAGCAACAAAACTTCTTGTAAATGATCATTCCGTAAGTGCCGATTATATGTGTGAAGGTTGATTTTTCGGCAAATTTATACTCTTGACCGACTACACGAGTATGCAAATGAATGTTTGAGGATCAAGGCGTAGGTTTTGCAAGGTGTCACCGCAGAATTATAGCATAAGTGAAAGTAAAATAATAACTAATGTTCTGCATCAAATACGTGATTGTAGTTTTTTTACCATTCCAATTAGCATTACATTTCACTTTCATAACTTTCTGAAAATATTATGATCATCCGAATATTGTAAAAGCATCAAACTTATCAATAATTTGCAATATCATCTCTCTAACATTATGTTGGTCACCAGTTGGGCTTGACCAGACCCTCTTCGATTCATAGCCTCTTTAGTCTAGATATAGGGCAGGTGTGAGTTAGAAGTGCTTTAAAAACTTGTGACAAAATGACCAAGTTGGAACTGGATGGTAATTTGAAGGTTTGGAATGTCATCTTTTGGAATACCATCTACGTGATGCCAATAAAGCCCACCCAGTTGGTTCAATTTGACAGGGTCTAAGACCGTTTAAGTTAGAGCCAGATTTGGACACTATATTTTCGATTTGTGTCATAATCATCAATAAATATATTCGAAACTTAAAGAATAATATCAATATAATGATGTGCACCTTCAGTACGATGTTGTTATGAAATGGAATAATATTTAGATGCAAGATAAAAAGTCTTCATTGCAATACCATAAAAAAAAGCTAGGCCTTTTTAATTGAAAAGAGGTTTGACTGTAAAAGGAACAAAAATGTTGAATACATACTGTATTATCAGTAGGAGCAAAAGCTAGGACCCCAAAACATCCAAAGAAATGTTAGAACATTCATTGAACAGTTTCCTACTCCTTCACTGGTAGGATAAAACAATGTTAAAAAGTTACTTACCAGACATTTAAAAAAATACTACTCCACTTTCAATGCTTTTTAGCAATAAAAATTTTTTATACAGTTTGTCCAACAATTAGTTGACGCAGAAAAGTGGGTGAAGGTGGGTAGATAGTTGAATTAACCTCTCCCTGGAACAACGCAATGGGCTATTGGCTGCCGTCTTGGATAAATCCCGAAGAAAAATATCCGAAGACAGTAACTCGTTTGAGATGACATGGGCAACATCTGTGCTTCCACCCCTCTCTCCAATTTTACACACCACTGCAACATGAAGACATTTAAGGGGGTCCGGCAGCTCTATAGGCACCCATGTTGATAAATTGACAAATTTTGGGGGGCATCTCATTTATTTATAAATTACTGTATTAATCTGAACTTTTTACATTGTAATATTTGAATACTTTTAAAGACTTTAACAGGGGTTATGTAATTTAAAAAAATATCAAATTTATATATTTTTTTTAAATGACAAAAAAAATTGAAACATCTTAGATAAAATATCTTTAAAAAAGTATGGATTTTATATTTTATTCCTTGTGTTAAAGGGTTTAAAAGTGCTTCATAAACAATCATAAAAAGTTTCACGAATGTATCTCAAGTAGTTTTTTAGTAATGTTCCCCCAAACATGAAAAAGTATGTTCTGAGAAAAAAAGGCTTTAAGCTTCGTAAGACGTACGTCGCGGTAATAGTGCATATACTTTAAACAATATTTAAAAATACTTCAAGTTAACGGATTTCTACAAATGAGGTATTGTTATACAAAGGATAACTCAAGTTTTCATAAACAGTAAAACCCTCAAAAATGATTTTTTTTGTGAATTTTTAAGTGCCGGACCCCTTAAGGTCACGAGTTTTAACGGGCACCATCCCCCACATAAACGATGGCCTTTGGTTGGAGTTTTGAACTTATTACTTTCTGGTTATAGGGCTAACTTGGTTCGCAGTGGACGAAGGAAGAGAAGGTAAATGTATGCATATGTGCAAGTTAAATACTGAGCATTTGAAATACAAATACATTATACAGGACCCGTCGCTTAACTAATGCTGGGAACCAAAAATGTTGAAACCGGTTGTTATACTTATTCCTCTGGTGGTTGTTTCGACGAAGTATCTCGCCATAAGAAAATTTGTCCAGATCGTGGAGAACGAGATTCGTCGTCCATCGAGTCGTCTCTTGTCATTAGAAGGAAACTGACCAGATCTTGATCTCGTCAACCTGGCGAGATATATCGTCATCAGCCAAATTGGTCAGATCCTGACAAACGAGATATCTCGTAGAAGCCACTTGGAGGGTTAATGCTTCCATGTGTAACTTAAGTTGTGTGTCCAAACCCATCCAAAGCATTCCCCACACATGGCAGAAGCGCCGAAGAAGAAAATGGAGCTCGAAGTCTCTCGAACCAACGACACAAACAAAAGGAATCGATGCAAAACCCAAAGAAGAAAAATGACTGCCAGCGAAAATAAATATAACACTTTAACCTCCCGATCTCCTTAACAAGTCTGATCGCGTAGACTGGTCGAGTAGGTGTTGCCACCACAATCACTTTCGGTCCTAACCGCTTGTTGAAGTCGTCCGTGACCTCCACAAGGCAAAAGAAAAGAAAACGGCCGGTTCTGTAATTACAGACAAGTTGCCTGTGGTTGGAAACCTATCAGCGTCTGATCAGCGGTTGGTTGCGAACCTCCTCATTAACATAAAACGGCGTACAGGTGTGAAAAATCTTCCACCACGCCCACTTTCTTCTTGTTGCAGGCCTCGGCGTTTTCCTTTCTGGAGAGTATCAGATTAATCATAATTCGTCGGCTTTCCACAAAGCGTGATTTCTTAACACGCACCGCTACGATTTCCGATCCTGCAGTGAGATAAAACAAGCCATCCAGTGGGGACAGATGGATGGAGCCTGTGGACGAGATGTTGCAGTTGATGGTTAGTCCTGCGGGATTCTCAGGGTGGACGTCACGGTGGATTAACCTCATTCACGGAATGACGCTGCGGATGCTTGAACCCGATACTGGAGGCAATGGCTTCTTTGGTGGAGCTGAGCACCTTTCGCTATCACCGTCGATTTGAAAGTTTCGCTCTTTGCGTTCAGGAAATAATTTCGATAAGCAGGGAGATAGTAAATTAACGTCCCTCTGGAGCAATTATTGACGGGCTACTGTTGACGTTTCAGAATCAACCCCTAGAGGAAAATCCGAGGTCCCCTCGTAATTTTGAACCACGGTCAAATGACGAAGTCAACATCTGAGATCACAGCAGTCCAAACTTCCGCCAACGGTCGTTTGAAGCCACGACAGATTTAAGGTGCACCAACCTCCGTGTACACGACAATCTATGACTGGGTCGAGTTTCGAATTCGAAACTCTCCGGTTGCTAATCAGTTGATCCTCCATCTGGGCAACCTCAGCCCAAATAATTTCAGACTGGATCCAGTGTACTCTCCCAGCTTTCTAATCCATTCAAAGACCAATAGTGATAAATGAACTTCCCATTTCAGATTTTAAGTTTTCAGGCATATATACGTGCATTTTACCTGTGTGATAAATGAGGGTCGCGGTAGCCCGGTTGGAAGAGTAGCGTATTAGCGAACGGATGCCTACAAGTTTGAAACTTGATCCGACCAAAAGACCCTGTGCACGTTAAACCTGTTGTGGTCTCAAATGTACTCACGTTGGCTTGGTGTGGAAGTTTAAAATGTCGGGTGCCAGCTCAAGTTTTGACCCCATGTTTTGATCGTAGTTCCAAATTACTAGGTGTTATCCTCCCCATCTAGATTATTCCAGGACCTTCGCCAATAGTCCGGTGTGTTGCTCCAGTGAGACGTAAATTCAGTTACCTACCAGTGGGAGACACAAAACTTCCATTTGAGCTTGTTGGAGTGCGTAATTTATGTTAAACTTTATTTTCTTTAATACTTTTTAAAACTTTTCTCGTGACTGTTTTTCTGTTTATTTTAGCCTTAGCCGAAAAAAGGAATTTTTTTCCCTGAATAATGATAAAATTAGTCGTAGAATAGAGTTAAACGGTCGGTGCCATGTAAATATGCAGCTTTAATGTAGGTAGGTAACTAATCAAATTGGCGATACAGTGCGACGTTATCGATGATATTCGGGATCCATCCCGAAGGTAAAAGTCCGATGACAACTCTCGTAGTTTTGAACTACTGTCAGCTGACGAGTTCATCACCATAATTGGCACCACATTCTCCAAACTTCCACACCACGCCAAACAAATTTGGATAGTAGTTTCGTTTTAAAGTAACTTTGAAATACAGTATAGCTTTACGACAGTGGAGATTGAATTGATCTGATTGAACCGCAGTCCTTTACAATTAGAACTTTGTGGCTCTTAAAAACAAATTACGACCAACAAAAGTTATCTAATTTTCCAACACCAAGGAATTATTCCAATCAACATCGAAACCATTTCCGTAACGATAACCGGACTTCAAAAAATCGCCATCAAGGAAGGTCAATCGTTAAGGAAGGTTCTCCAGTTATCGTCCTCCTTTTAAATGGTAACGATCATGCAGATTTTCTTGCCAAAAAGGGTGCTATGCAAAACTGTATAAAACGAGAAACCTCTTTCCTCACTGCTAAATTATTTATAAAACAATTTGTGCAGTCGACATACCAGGATGAACTCCTATGTAAAATGGAAACTAAATATGAAAAAGATTGCTTTTTGGGTGTTTCTGATAGCCCAAGACGAGAGGCAGTGGCTGTTTTTCGCCTATTTATCGGCTATGATTGCCTTGTTGCGCATCTGTGTCGTATTGGCGTTGTTAATGAAGCTGCCTGCCCCCTGTGTGACAAAACCGCGACTATGGACATACATCACCGGCGTGTCTGTTCTCTCCATGGAGAGACTGATACTTCGAGATACTGGGAAGCTAGATGACTCTTGGGGTGATAGCCTTCGGCTATCCTTTGAAATTTTGATGTTTCTTGTTGTTGTTCTTCTGTTCACGTTCTTTTTTTTTGTTTTCTTGTTCAAGTACCCCCGCCATTGGAAATAAAAAAAAAGTTTTCTTCCTCCTCCAACGATGAATAAATGGATGGATGGATATATGCAATTATTGGTGTAGAACCACGCCTTTTATCAGGTCTCTCACCTATTCCATGCAGTTTCAACTTCCCAAACTAAGAACTCCCTTCTGGCAAGTCTTCTGTCTTGTGTTTGGCCCATTTTGTTAACATATGGCTTTTACGCCACAAAACCCCAAAAAGCATACAGACAATCTAATCTAATTCTGACCTCGTGTTTCAAAATATGACCTAGAACGTCATACCAAACCCAAACTATTGACAAAAAGATACTTATTTCTCTCAACTGGTTCTTAAGAACAAATTACGGCCAACAGAAGTTATTTCCCAACTCCGATGAATTATTCCAATCAACATCGAAACCATTTCCGTAACGATAGCCGGACTTCAAAAAATCGCCATCAAGGAAGGTCACACTGAAACTATTTCTCCAGTTTTCTTCCTCCTCCGACGATGGACAGATGTATTAATCAAATCCCTCCTCAGCCCAGGCAGACGCTCTCATGCAAATGAAGATTTAGGTGTCAGATTTGGGTAGAGATGACCGGACCTGTTCATTGGCGAGCCAACTCATTATCCAAGGCTGCAATTTCGGGAAATATCTTTATCTCCTCTCGATTATGCGGTATTTTACATAAGGAGGCCGTTGAACTCCCGCGTGAAAAATGACTCGGGGATATCAGGATATAATGGGTAGGTGTGATCTGTGTTAAACTGAGGAAGGTCCTCTCTGGCGGTGGTATAACGCGGGTTAAGTTTCCGGGGAAGTGGTTTCCTCTTCGAGATGTTACCATTTATGGCAGTGGCGTGGTCAAAGGGGGGATTCAGGTGCCCAAGCACTCGAAAGCGTGGGTGTCCTCTTTTAGTTAAGTGCTGGTGGATTAATTTTAATAGTTTACTCACAGATCATTTACTAGTAAATATGAAAATTATTCATTTATCACAGGCATTTAGTCAACTCACATATACCCCTATATCTGATATCGTATCAGTGCTTCACGTGCATTAACGGTTGTTAGATTATTTTATTGTTTATTGAATTTATTGTTTAAAAGGGAAAAGAAAATCTATATATATAATTCTCTTACGTGGCACGCAAAAAAGACGTTATTTGTTTTCGCGTTTTGGCAACATTGTACGATTCTTTGTTTATCCCAAAGCCTCGCGCTTCAATTGAAATTATAGCGTTATCGGATGAAATTTTATTGAAAAACAATGAATTTTAGTCGAGCTGTTGCAGTATATAATAGAAATCAAAGAAAACGGAGGATCTTTTCAGGGTCATTTTAAAAAAAGGTCCGTTTCGGGGCAAACTATTATAGTTCAACAAGACGCTTGCATTACAACTTTCGACAACAAACTCAATGAAAAAGCGTGGGTGGCTCGAGTGCTGGGTAAATGTACACACAACCAACATGCTGGGTTTTCAATTTCCAAATCAACGCTCACATTTCGAGTCGAAATTTGCTCAAAGTTTCCATTTGAATTCTGATTCCAGAGGTACTGTAAATATCTTTTCTGAAAAACAGCATAAAATTTAGATTTGAAAAATATTTTTTTGGAATATCATATTTTGTTAACAATTCCTTCTGCTAGGACACATGTCTTCATTGATGCGAGTGAAGCGAGCATAGGTTCGCGCAGCGAACCAATGAGGATTGCGAAGGAATCCTCTGGGGGTTGGCGAGCGTTAGCGATCAGGGGGCGGGCCCCTTAGTAATGAAAATTAGTCGATCTTCAAAATTAAAACATCGATGTTGATAATGCATCGCTCCAAAACCATCGATCTTTTTAAAATTCAGTGTTTTTAAACTTTTTCCCCATTTCTTAAAACTGGCTTAGGAACTATTGATGCGACATCGACAGCAAAACATTGATGTTTTGAGACATCGATGCTCAAAATTTAAACATCGATGTTGATAATACATCGCACCAAAACAATCGATATTTTTAAAATTCAGTGTATTTAAACTTTTTTCCCCATTTCTTAAAACTGGTTTAGCACTTAGTGATGCGACATCGACAGTAAAACATCGATGTTTTGAAACATCGATGTTCAAAATTAAAACATCGAAGTTGATAATAAATCACCCCTAAACCATCGAAGCTTTTAAAATTCAGTGTATTTAAATTTTTTCCCCATTTCTTAAACCTGGTTTAGCAACTAGTGATGCGACATCGGCTTCAATACATCGATGTTTTTTATAAAACATCAATGTTTTGAAAACATTGACGTCGCATCCCTACTTTTCAGACCCTTCACCCTTGGCCACTTTTGTCTAAAATTATGTTCTATTTGCTGATTAAGAAAATTAGTCTACTTGGTTATTTTTAAAATTTTTACTACGGTATTTTTTTCATTTAAAAATAAAACATCGCCAACGTAAAAACATCGATAAACATCGATGTCAGAAAAACATCGATGTATTTAACATCGATTTTTTTTTTAAACATCGACATCGATGTCGCAGCCCTAGCCGGAAAGTGGCAGACGACTTTTGAATAACTTTAATTTTTACTTTAATGAATATTCTGTGTCCTTTTTCTTGTACACTACGTTCAGTTCTTTCTTTTCTCCGTGTCTCTGCATTTGATGTCCATTTGGTCGAGAATAAATTGTGTTGTCGTTTATCCCGTTTTACTTTCTACGCTCTCGACAACGCAACAATACGCATCTCAAATATTCCCTTATCTACATATCGTATCACCGTTTCAAGTGCATCGTTACCAGTAAGATTGTTTCTGTTTATGAAATTAAATATTTACAAAACGAATATGAAAGAATGAAGATTGGTTATTTATTACTGACATAACCGTCTCTTATATTCTCATACCTAAATATCATATCTAAGTGTTGATATGCGAACGCTAGAGATGATTAATAAATAATAATAAATAATTTTCATCCGTCATATTTCCTAGTGTATTAACATTTATTGGATTAATTAATTGAATTGGTTATTAAATTAATCACTTGCTAAGAAATGTGAAAGCCTAGAAACTATATATTTATCACTGGCTTAACCATCTTTTCCATTCATATATCAACATACTGTATCAATGTTTCAAGGGCATGAAGAATTGTTAGATAAATTCATAGTTTATTAAATTATTTATTAAACGATTATTTATCATTCATGTAACCTTATCTTATTTCGATATCTGCGTATCGTATGAACATTTCAAGTGCATTAACAGTTCTTAAAATTATAATTTTTTATTAAAGCAATCATTTATATTAGGAAGTATGAAAATGAAAATTATTTAATTATAATTGGCATTACCATCTCTCTTTTTTCAGATCTAAATATCACATTAACGCTTCAAATCTTCAAATACATTAACAGATATTACATAAATTAATAGTTCATACAGATAGCCACTTAGTAGGAACATGAAATCATGACAATTATTCGTCACTGAAATAACCATCTCACATAATCGCACAAAAACATATCGTACCAACGCTGTAAGAGCATTAGCAAGCTTTTAGGTTAATGAGAGAGAACTGCTTATAAAATTGATAATTTACTACGAAGCATAAAATCTTAGCGATTATTTATCTCACTGAACTTAACCATTTAGTCTTCTAATTTATCTATCATATTAACACTTAAAGTGCATAAAAACAGTTGTTAGGTAGATTATTTTTTCATTAAATTAATAATTTACATAGAAGTATAAAAATTATTTATTTATCACTGACAACCATCATTCGCATACCTAGTACATAATCAATGCTTCAAGTGCATAAATAGTTAAAGAGCAATTATTTGTTTATTATATTAATAATATACTACGAGTTATGAAATTCGTTTATCAGGATATAAATATCTCGCATATTCGCATATCTACATATCATATCAGCGCTGACTGAAAATCTAGCAGGGTAAGGAAACAAAAATTTCAAGAAACAAAAGTTGTATATTCACCTATAATCCCTCAATGTTATTTGTCATATTTTGGCAATAGAACCACTCATAGAATTTAAAATGATTTACTTTCAGTTTGCGGATCTATCAATTGATGTCGTAACTTTTCCTGCTGATGTAATCCTTTATATTTATCTAAGTATGGAATGTATTCAATATAAAAACATACAGTGAATTTTTTAACTATCATGATGGTTGTCAAGGCGAAGTATATGCATTAGCAAAACTGACCAGATCTTGATGGACGAGATACCACGTCATTAGAAGAAAACTGACCAGATCTTGATGTTGATGGACGAGATACATCGTCATTAGAAGAAAACTGACCAGATAGTGATATTTTCATCATTAAAAAAATGGCTATATTTTGATGACGAGGTATCTCGTCATCAGCAAGATTGATCGGATCTTGATATACGAGATATCTCGTCGAAAGCAATCAGAGGGTTAAAAAACTTGAATCTCACACTGGATGGTGATCCGTTTTCGTGGTCTGAAGGTGTATCAGGAACCAAAAGGAGAACTTCGACGCATTATGGGAATTGTATTTTGCCCCAATTTAGACTCTACCACCGACTACATTGCGATGATTAGTGACTTACACTCGTAATTGACGAAAAACGAAACCTCAAGAGGAAACAAGAACAAGCAACTCGAAACCTGAATGCGCGGTATACATAGGTTGTAAACTATATTCCACAGTTTCGAAGTCAAAATTTTACTATGCTGTTACAGTAAAATCAAACTCTAGATACAGCTCATCGAGCATCTTCTTGATCAATAGACTCTTTTCTGGGATTATTTCAACCGAAAGATGAGATTATTTAGTTATTGTGTGTTTTAGGGTAAAGGCAACACTATTGTACTAGAAAATACTGTGGAGCTCAGAGGATTGAATCCTCGTTATGTAACCAAAACTCACACAAAAAAAAGCTTTAAAATTTATTTTTATTTGATACATAAATTAGATTTTAACCCAAAGTAGAATCGACGAGATATCTCGTCCATCAAGATCTGAACAATTTTTCCAATGACGAGATGTCTTGTCTTTAAGATATAGCCGAGTATGTGATCACTACGAGATCAAAGATATGTTTAGTTTTCCCAATGACGAGATAACCACGTTGAGACCACCACCACGGCTCACTTTGAGTCCCCTCTGAATTGAAATCCTATTAGTAAATGGTACATATCAACAAGATATTTAACCATGAACGTCTTTTTCATAGCCTGAAATTCTGTCCTTCCATGCTCCGATACACGCTCATTCAGCGTCATAAAAATTTGATCGGCAAAGGAAAGACAAAACCAGCCTCAACGTTTTCGTGAGAATGAGCCGTATCCGAGGCAAAAAATACCCAAGAAAATGGATACTATTTCCAGCAAATTCGATTTACTCCGCATTTTTATTCCATAAGGATCCGCCCCCACACAGCAAGAAAAAACACCCAGACGCTAAAAGAATCTACATGTCCCACTGCCCACACGACCATTCCACTCGCAAACGATAACTGCAGCGGAGAGAAAACCTCCACCGTCGAAACGAACGATATTTCTTCATTCAGCTTGCGCGCCACACTCTGCAACGTCCTGCCTCGCGATAGCTCTTTTTCTGCTTCTTCCCCGTCTCTTCTTTCGCTGGCTGTCTCTTCTGGGAAAGCGTTCTGCATAAAGTCTCCACGAGGGGCATTTATCACTGTCAGAGGTAGGAAGAGCCGGGTCTGAGTGTCATCCGTCACTTCGGGGAATGACACGGGGCGAAGTGTCGCTGTCAGGCGGGGGTTCGCGGAGCTGGGTGGTCACGTGATGAGTTTGAGAGTCGCTTAAAATATCGTTGGCGTTTTGGAATTGTTTCCGGGGTGTTTTTTGCGATGGCAAATTGGAGGGGCTCCCCGTGGCGGAAGACGATTTACAATGCGGAACTTCCGATTTTGAGTATGGGCTCTTGGTTCTTCGATCTCCGACTCCTTTCGTCGGTGTCTCGATTGTCCGAAGTAAAGTAGGCCGAAGCCGCCAGAGACTCGGATAATAAGGATGTAGTAACACCAAACAATCTATAGGAAATGCAGACATAATTTACTGCACTACGTGCTACTACAACTTTCGAACGTATGAAGAAAAAACACGACTTTTTGTTCAGTCAGAAATAATGTCACTAAAGACCACATCTCCTTTAAGTTCGTACAGGCTTCACGAACCTGAGATAATTTAAGGATCTTTTAATTTCCCATAGGGTTCACTGTCTTTAGTAAACTAGGGGGTCATGATCCAAGGATACCCAAGGGATCTTTTTCTGTTTTCATCCCACTACTCTATTCCCCCAAATCGCTCTTTTCCTCCCTTTCACAATCATTTTTTATTTTAAATTGTATCGTGTTTGTATGGCCAAATATGACCCTGGTGCTCTAAACCCCCCCAAAAAGCCAACAACCAATGCTCAGAACTACAAACCATCGATGCAGCTCTAAGCTATATCATTTCCTTTGACTAATATAGACATTTCGATCCTTTCAGACTGTCATATATTTGTCGTTGGAGAAAAGTCAGAGATAAAAACTGGGGAATTTTAAACAAACTGATTGCGTGTTCCAATCATAGAGATTTTCATTACCAATGGATTTAATCTTCGTTAGACCTACACATTTATTGCAATGGCACGTGTTGGAATCCATCTCAACATCTTTAGAGTACTCTAGAAATTGAGGTGCAGCTGCCCCCAACTGCAAACTAAAAGATGCAGAAATCAATGATCTAGGTATCTCTTAAATTCTTGAAAAACTCCTCAATGTGTGTGGTCTGTTTTTCAGCACAATCTCGCCTCCTTACAACCAGATTTTATCCTCGTCGCAACACAAAAATATTGGCAAATATGGTGTGTTCCTACTGTGTTCAATGTAAGACAGAATTGTTTGGATGACCTTTGACCCTACTGGTTGTTTGTCTCCGGCGTCGAAAATTGCCCTGTGACTAGCCTCTGATGCAAAATCCTGCTTCAAATTGTCACTTATACTGGGCAATGGACAATTTGTTTTCCCTCTTTTGATTTTCATTCCCCTAGAGTAATAAGGTAGTTTTGTCTGGACGAGATATCTCGTCATTAGCAAATTTGACCATATCTTGATAGACAGAATATCTCATTAACAAAATTGACCAGATCTAGAGGGAAGAGATATTTCGTTGAGGGCATTTGGAAATTTAATTGATATGAACGCTAAAATAGGTTATTTTATTCTACCATAACGCACTATGAGAGGCATTTTCTGTCAAGCTGCAGGTGAATGTGGTGTTTCTTACAATGGACGTGCTGAACGTATTCAGGACGTGACGTCACATGACTTGCTTCTCCAATATGATTTCAACGTGTCAAAAAATGAATTCCGAATCGATATATGAGAGTTGATTGGTCAGCGCCAATTAGATTTGAAGACAACGTAGCCAAAGTGGCGACGAAGTACAGTTTATGGTAACACATATATATCATAAACATTCAGGTTGCTGAAATGGTTTGATCTTTACACTGAAAATCTCTCTCAAACCACCAATTGTGCTCTTTCTAGTTTCATTGAATTTTACCCTCTCAGAGGTTTCGACGAGATACCACTCATCTGACTAATTTTACAAATTACGAGATATCTCGTCGACAAGATATTGCCGATTTTTTTATATTGATGAGATCAAGATCTGGTCAGTTTTCTTCAAATGTCTAAGTATTTCTTCCGCCAAAATCTGCTAATGGTTTTATTGATGACGATATATCTCTTTGAGTCAACCATCAGAAGTATAAATCATTTATATGGGACTAATATACTTCTCAAGTATGGGAAACATTTTAAAATACTGAAAATAGAGATTGAAAAATTAATCAGCCTATTTAAAAGGTTAGCTATTAGCAAACTCAATTAACCAATTAAAAAATTTGTAAGACTTGTAACCTGTCATCGTTCTTTTCGAATACGCGAGGAAGATGGAATAAATGAATCATCTGATCCCAAGTAATCTTTCAATTATAAAAATCATCTCGAATGGGTATGCAGCGCCATCTATAGGTAAAATATAGTACTTCTAAAGTACCTTGAACTAAAACATTTATTCACGAGAACGTTCATATCTTTTGGCAATGGCTTATTTCTCCCAAAAAACATTAGTTGTGGGGAATTTTCGTGTTTATCGAACATATAATATAAATTAAATAACAATTTCGTTCAATTTGTCAAAAATATTTTACGAGCTAATTATGATTTTACTGGCAAAATGTAAAATGAACTTGGTTAACGTGATTGCGAAAACTGAAATTTTTATATACTATCAACCAAATTAACGTTCGGAATTTATGTATAGAATTGAGTGAATATTCATTAATTTGATGGTATATTTATTTAATTTAATTTGGTATTTGTTTTGTTGAATAACGTCATGCAAATTAGCATAACTCGTAGCTACACTGTAAAGTACACTGTTACGAGTTCTGCTAATTAGAATGACGATAGATATTTTTATTTTTCTGAGTTTGGTTTTGAACGAAAAATATCGTAGAGTATATTACAGCAAGTTTCCTTACATAAATTTCTTTAGGATTAAAATAATGCAAAATGATAATATTTATTTCGTATTTTAAATCCTTCATTTGTGAGGGATTTAAAATACTGATTTGTGGAATTAATGGAATGTGGAATAAAATTCTTCATTAAAAATTTTTTATTACACCTTTTCATTTCCTAAGAAACGATCCATAGAGCGACAAATCAAACCAAATAGTTTCATATCCTATCTTTCTGAGATTTGGTAGTACTTCTATGAATATACTCCAGCAAAATCTGTCGCTTTACGTGCTTTTGTGCGTAAAATTTATCTGGACATTGATGTCCATTCTCTTTTATGTATATTTAGCAGATGAACTATATAGTTATGCTTGGTACTTTCAAAACTAGAAACTTCTTTCCAAACCATCACGAACCTCCATGCCGAGACCGGAATTCTTACTTTTGAGGAACACGCGTGCAGTGAAATTAACGAACACAAAGCTGCATTCGATGCGATCAAAAATTATTTGAAGCAGTTCTTAAAGTGACGACACGTCTTCGTAAAATTCGAGAAGCATTTCCAATCAACCCTCCTGGTGATTATCTCGAAGCGGTATCTTTCCATTAACAAAACTGACCAGATCTTGATGGACAAGACAATTCGCCATTACAAGAAAACTAACATCTTGATCGCGTCATCATAAACTATTGGCAGTATATTTATGGCGAGGCATCTCGACATTTAGTCAAATATTGATGGACAAGATATCTCATTGAAAGAACTTCAAGCGCTTATTGCAGGGCCTTTTGACTTCCCGGGAGCAGAAAGTGCTTAAAACTGCGGCGTACATCGCAGAACAAACGAAGTCTTTGCAGAACGATTTTTCCTTAATTTTATCAAAATTTTGACCAATTTTTTTTAATTTATAAGTTACGATGTTCTGCAGAGCAAAGAGCGCTCCTTGCTACACCTTTTTTTCTTTTCTAGCTACGGAACAACCTCCCTAGACTGCCCAAATTAGCTGAAACACTTTATATGTAACACACCTATGTCAATGACAAAATATTGAACTTCAAAAGTTATCGACAGAATTTCAAATTCTGAAACTAATACCCTGGTTTTAAATAAAGTAAGTTAATTAATTTTGATGTTTTATTATAAATATGTTATCCATATTTGGCCGTTAGTTGTGTTTTACGTCTGTTTTTGATTTGATTGCAGTTTTCAAAATTAGGACAACAATTGAAATTGCTTGGAGTTGTGTTTCAGAACACTGAATATAATTCTGCACCCTGAGTTTGACTCTTTTCCAATTAAAACAAAAAACTACATGGAATAGAACATTTCGTATGACAAAAAATGTCGTCACTTTTGAGGATTAGTTTATTGGTTCGACGCTTCAAAGTTAATTTTTGTTAGTCGAGGGCTAATTAGACTGACCTTAAAGTGAATTCCAAATCACTACGTCAAATGCCTAGACCAGAATTCTTTCTCTTGAGGAGCACCAAATGTGGAATACAATTAACGAATATGAAGTTGCCTTCACTTCGCTCGAAACTTCTTGCCACAAAAAACGACCGCGTATCGAGAAACCAAACCATCTCAAAGCTACGAAAATACAACACGTCTTCGTAAAATTTGAAAAATATTTACAATTAATTACAGAGCCTTTTGACTCTTTCTCCCAGAGGAAACAAAACAAAAAACGAGGAAAAATAACTTTCCCTGTTAATCGCAGCACATTGTTCTCCCAAACTTAAACAATTGTTTCACGGAGAAAATGCGTCCACCCTATAAGAGACGAAGTAATTATTCGAATTCCTCCCATTCTTCCTAAGCCATCGAGTAACTCCCGTTCAGCTCGGTAGGTGGCGCTCGCTTACGCAGCTGCATTCTGGAAATACCGGAAACTTTTTTCGCCTCCTTCCATTTGTATTAATTACACAAACAGCTTACACACGGTCCCCTTTGAGAAGGAAAAAATGAGAATGTTAAACTGTATTAATATTTCGGGGGGAAATTTTATTAACCCGGCTGTTTTTCCGCCTCTCCTTTGTTTAATGGATCCGCGGGTAATAAGTTAAGGAAAATACCCGGGTTGCGTAATAACGGGGTATGGAAACCTGGGTTGATAGAAATGAGACAAAAGAAACGGGGAAATGCAAAACCGTTAATGCAGCTCTGAGTTCTTCAGACGCATCTGTGACGTTGAAGGAAGTTTTCCCATTAGGAACTTGAAAGGAGACATAGAGGAAATGAATAGGAAGGTAATTTTAATGGCCATGTCTCATCGATTATATGATTATTTTAATGGGACTCTAGAAGTAAGGGTGCGTTTTTAAATTATTAATGGTAATGGGGCACGCAAAATTATATCAATTCATCAGGTGCATAATTCATGTTTTAGAATTTAGAAATGAATTGAAAACTAATGGTCCATATGTATTCGATCAAACCTATAGATTGTCAATATATATTTATTAGTAAACATGTCTTATCAATAAAGTTATGTTTGATGGAAATCATATTTCAAATAGTTTAGCTGTGGTCATATTTGCCACACACACACAGACATATTTATTCCAATTGAAGGAATCTGACTTTTAAATTTTAATGTCGTGAACTTTAAAAAGTTTAATTGCAATTTCAGGCACAGGTTTGAAATATCTATTCTCTTAAAAGTTGTCTTATAATTTGCTAAGATGATGGTAATTTTGCACTTGAAATTACTCTATAGTTTATAAAACGGAATATAAAACTTTATAGCTTTTCACGCAGAAGTCTATTCAAACAAAATGTTTGCGTCTAACGTATATTTTCTCAGAGTTTCGATGTTGTGATTTACACAAACATTGATTTAAACTTCATCTTTTTTTCAAGGATGGATTCTCTACGACACTTAGAAGTTGTCTTAAAAATCTGCCAAAATGAAGAATAACTTGACTTTGATCGTAGATAAAAAGGTTTGACGTCTTGAAAGTTGTCTTTTGTCTGCCAAGATGATGAATAACTTGCCCTTAAAGCTACTCCAAAGTTTATAAAATGGAATAATGTTAAAAACGTGCAGAAGTCTTTGATGATGTTCAAATAAAAAATCTGCGCGTAACGTACATTTTCTCAGCTCTATTTTACATGATCATTGACTTACATTTCTTTTTCATTCAAAGATAGATTCTATGAGCGAAATAATTCTGCGTTTCGGCCAACCACGTTTTTTTTTTCGGATACTTTAATTTTAATTCTAACCTCTTCAATCCTAACATCAAATCCTTACCACGAGAAGTAGTCAATAGCGGACAACACGGTTTCAAAACATAATAAATTTACTTTCTGTAGCTATCCGTTGAAGAAAATTCCAAAGATTATTGCAGAGTATTTCTATGCAATTAAAAAAAGTCCTCGCAGAGACTGGCCGAAATTATCAGACAATCGTGTTAATAGCATAGCATTGCAAAAGCAGGCTCTCGCAGCAACGCAAATGCGATTACCAACAAGCGTTTGGGTGCAAATCGCACTCTAACGCGCCAATTTGTTGATTTTATATGATCTTTAGAGCAGTCCAGAAATTAAAGGGACACACAGTATATACAGATAACACAAAAGATCGAAAGAAGTTGCTAATTTTCTGAATCTAAGCATATTTTGGCATATTTCAAATGCTTTCCTCAGCCGAGAGTTTGATAACCTTCAAAAGTCAAAGACCCTCGTCCTCGCTAGTCCTCATCCTAGAACAAGAGTTAATTAAACATTTACCTCTTCTCAAGAACGGAAAGATAACAAGATTAATTGCTTTCAACCCAGCTGGACCAATTGACGGTAGAATGGCCACAAATACGGACAGTCTCAGCAGCAGTGTTCCAAGGCAACCTTCCGTAATGAGCTCCGATTACGATAGCGACAAAACTAAAACAGTCGCGTAATTAAATTTTTACGCCTTTGGCTTTTACTCCAAGAGGTGCTGACAAACCCCAACTAAATTCACGCCTCTCCCGCTGATTGATGACGCAAGTTTAAATCAGACCGCAAAAATTGTTTTCCTTTCCTGACCCAAGGTCCCTCCTTGAGTCTTCCAGCCTCCCATTAGCGTCATTGACACTAAGCTTACCTTCATTAAGTTCTTGGAGACAATGCGTGCAAAATTTCGGAAAACGGGATTTAAAATTTGGGAAATGTCCGCTTCGTTTAGCGTCTGCAGCGCCCTCTTGTGCCCTGGAACCTCATCAGTCCATCCATCTGTCTTCCGTGGAAGACATTAAGCCTAACCATGCGGCTAACTGCCTGGAATTAAATCCCGACAAAAGTTCCACGGCGGAGGCTGGTCCCGAGGCCGCGAGTTGAGTTGGGCACAGGCTGGATCTCGGGGAATGAATTAAAAGGTCGCGGTTGCCGAAGAACTTGCACACCCGGCTGCAAGAGCGGGCGTAAATTAACTTTTCGGTTGTTGATGGTGAAGCGGCTGTTATTTCTCGGTTTCTGGGGATGACGTGAAAAGCGTAATGAGAACCAAATAAGCAGTTTTAAATAAACTATCTAAAAAGACCATTTATATTTGGAGAAAAGCGATGCCCAGATACAGCACCAGATCTCACGCGCTGTTGTTGTGAAAAAGTTCTTTGATTGGTATGTTGTATAAAGTTTTACGGTGATAAGGCCATATTTGGCTTAGCTGTGCTAAACACAAGACAGGCAACGTCATACAATGGACAAACGCACACAATGAAAATTTTAATGCCATAGAAGTTACTGTAAGAAGAAATATCCTTAAAAACTTCTTAAAATGATTAGTAAGGAGTTAAGTTTTTCCAATCTTTATATTTGTTGGTTTTATAGCTTATAACCAATTATGAGGGATAACATGACAGATATGGGAGGCATTTTCTCTCAAGCAAATGTAGATGGCTGTAGTGTTTTTGAGGAGGAACATGTTTCCTGTACGCATTCCGGAAGTGACGTCAAGGCTTTTTTGGAATACGATTTCAGCAATTTTATAAAAGAAATTGCAAAGAATGAATTCCGAATTGAAAAAGTAACAATTAATTGATAAATGCTAATTAGGTTATAATTACCGAACGTTGCCAAAACAGCGATAAACTAAATTTTAAGTTGATTTGCGTTATGTATTGAGCATTTAGATAACAGGTAAAACTACCATAACTTTATGCCTGGTTTTTTTTGCTTACACCAAAAATCCCTCTCACATAGACATTTGCATTTATAAGAAAATTTCCACACCAAGCATCAAAGAAACAAGACTGTTCTCAAGAACACCTTAAACGACTAATTTAGATAGTTGCTTTTGATATATTTATGAATCGTATTTTGAAGAATGAGAGATAAACATTACCGGTTTACAGATAATATTGGTAATGAAATGTACCAGCAAAATAAATCATTACAAAATCGCACTTCTCTAGATGAAGAATCCGTAGTCTTAGGGCTGCTTCACACCAATAGGATCTACGTCAATCTAAACCTAAAACTAATGGAGATTCGTGAAAAGTGAAGCGCATTTCACACTGTACCTGGACAAACTGTTACAAGCTGCTTGTTCGTCTTTAAACCTTTCACATTGCATGAATCTTGAGTGTGTGCTTCAATGCATCCGAATCTATGTTAGTTTATACTGGATTAGAAGATAATTCGGATTTTGTTGGCGTGAAACAACCTTAAACCAGGGTTGGTGAGTCTGTGGCACCAGTGACAGAGTTGGCACAGATGAAAGTTTTGCTGGCACGTCAGTGATTTACAGGTGATATCATTTTATAAGCTTACTTGGACAAACGGCCCGTCATACGACGGTAGCATGACAAAATTTATTTATTTTGCTCAAACTTCACATATATATTTTTAAAACCTGACGGTGCGTGAAAAAAAATCATCCAATTGTTCTGAAATTTTAATGTTTTTTTCTATGTATGTTCTTCACATCCACCAATTGTTCTTGTAACTGGAGAACTTCTTCTTAATACGTCTATTTTTCGTTATAGAGTGTATATCCTCCGATTGATAACCGTAGAAAGGATTGTAAGTACAAAAATCAAAGCATTCCCGACTGCATTAACAAAGACAAAATTAAAGAGAAATACTGTAACTCCTTGCTAAGGTCTCAGTAGCTACGTGTTTGATAGAAGTAGCTGGTTTTCGTGTTTTTACTGGACACGACAAACTGAAAAATCATCTCCACCAAATTGACGCCACTCATTCTACAATTTGACCTCCATGTGGTATTTCAGTCATGACAGGAACCTCAATAGTTCCCTGATCTTGCTGACGTCTCAGCGAATAATACTGGTGATAGAGTTTCATATTTTACTTCCGTTTTAAGACCATTATGAGCTACCAGACATAGATTTCTAGCTGAGATCGGCGTAGTATTAAATAACTTTTCGTCAATGAGAGATTACAAGTCTATTGCATATGAACTGAGCTTAACTAGTTGAGCATAAGCAGACTCGGACGGATTTCAAACTGCAAAAAAAACTTAGGGCTTTGTTTCGAAAGTCGGAAAACATTCTCCTCTCTCAATTAAACGGAATGTCCTTTAAGACATGACAAGAACCCTTCAATAGACCTCTGATCTTGCTGACGTCTCAGTGAATAATACTAGTGATAGAGTTTCATATTTTACTTCCATTTCAAGACCATTTTGTGCTACCAGACATAAATTTCTGGCCAAAAGGTTGAGATCGGCGTAGTATTAAATAACCTTTCGTCAATGAAAGATTACAAGTCTATTGCATATGAACTGAGCTGAACTAGATGAGCATAAGTAGACTCGGACGGATTCCTAACTGCAAAAAATACTTTGGGCTTTGTTTCGAAAGTAGGAAAGCATTCCCCTCTCTCTCTCTCTCTCTCAATCAAACGGAATGTCCTTCCAGACATGACAAGAACACTTCAATAGTCCCCTGGTCTTGCTGACGACTCAGTGAATAATAATGGTGATAGAATTCCATATTTTATTCCAGTCTCAAGACTAGATCAGGCTACCAGACTGAAACTTCTGACGAATACGCTAAGGTCTGGCGTGGGATTAAAAACTTTTAGCCGATGAAAGATTTCAAGTCTGAACTTTTACATCTGAAATAAGCAAAGTTAGTTAAGCATAAGCATCAGAACGGACCTCGAAATGCTGAAAAGGCTTTGCTTAAAAAACCGACAAGCATCTACCTACTCTCCCAATCAAAAAGAACGCTCACGTACACTACATGAAAATTAAATTCCGTGTTTTAGTGGAAGAAAAATGGTATCCCGTCTAGATGAAGGCGAGGGGGATGCTAGATGAGCGTGGGGATTCTAGGCATCCAAATTTCATTATTGGGAGTTGCGGGTTGTTCAAAGGCAGGAGATCCAGATTTTCGGTGCTATTCTGCTCGATCCTGGAGGAGTAAATAGGATGGCCCTTAAATGGATTTCGGATTACATTGAGAGCGAAAGGATGTAGGAGGAAATTTCGGAAGGAGATCTCACTAAAAGCGATTATCGGGGTGTAATCTCTGGACGAGAGCCAACCATCGTCGAACAATATTTTTTTAAGTCCTATTCCGTGGATAGAGCCTTTTCATGTTGTAATGATTCAAAGGATTCTAAAATTCTTAACTTTCCATGCATGTATTAACAAGATAGTTTCGTGTTCTGACTGCGTGGCTTCCGTGTCTTAGTGGATTTGCTCACTGTGCACATTCATAGAGGAAGTATAAAATTTGACTGAACAAGAGTAATATTTTTATTTGCCATGAATGACGTGACCAAAACTAGAAGTAACTTGACTCTTAGACTACTTCGGTCTGCCAGGTGTAGTCAAACGTTCGTTATTTGATAGGTCCAAGGGATGGGAGAAGACACTCATCAATTGATTCATCATCTGATTGCTCCATACATATAATAGTAGACTGGGGATTTCACTATTTTTTCCTTCGCTATGCAAACGTGCATTTACACAACTACCCTGTCATATGTTACATTTCCAAAGCGAGGTCATAAGATGGCAAATCGTCGAACCAAGTCAATTGTTCACAAATCCATTTTTTGGGGGTTTATGGTGCAAGGGTCGTATTTTGCCAAGCTGTAGCAAACACGAGACAGACAATTTCAAGTAAAAAAAGTACAAGGGGGAAAACGAGGGACTGGGGAGATTATATAACCTCACTCAAAGAACGGGTTAATTACCCCTTTCCGCAGTAATAAATGATCGTTGAGTGATAAACCAACCTCGCTGTCAACCAATAAGCAATGTAACAATATGCTAGGCAGTTTATTAAAATTATGCTGTCAGTTGCATTGAATTTGGTACTCAAAACTATGAAGGGGCATAACAATTTAAGTTACACGTTACCTCATGAGGTTAGATAACATTTAGGACCAGTTAGTGGGTACTAGAATATTTCAGCCTTAGTTTGACAATCAGTGTAATTACATACCGCCATCGGTAGTGTTGAGACAGAGGATAACTCACCGACGCGTTTCGTAATTACAAACCAGCATCCACCTAAAAATTAAAAGCATTTAACCTAGTCACACAGCCACGAAATCGCTTAGTGACGCTGCCTGTTCCGCCAGCCCCTAAACAATTCAAATCCACCACCCCGAAGCGTGGATAAATTATGGAGGTCATTCAAAAGCTAGCAAAGCTGCAAATTGTTTACTCAAAAAATGCCGTCAAAAACGTCAATCGCTACGGCATACCGGAACAGCCACTCGGCCATTGTTTGCCGAGACCACCTCCCAGGGGGCGCAGCATGTCGTCCAACTTTTCTGCCCCCAGGTGGCGCTGCTTTGGCACGCTGTTAATTGAGTTTGTCACATGCTTATGAATTTCGAGACTTCCCTGATTGAGGGGAATGCTTAGCCTCGGTTCTTTTTTCCCCTCGACGCCTTGTTTTCTTGCAACAGCAGTTTGGAACGTGTTGGGCACCGCGGGGTATCTGGGTGGTGTATGTCCGTCGTCACCCCTGATGAGAGTTTCGCGGAGAACTTGGTTAGTGAGCGGCTTTTTTAATTTCCGTTTCCTGATAGATACAGGAGCTGGGTTGTTGGAGAAGGATGGTGAAGTTGGTTTCGGTATGGATTAGAGATTATTTTTAATCGGTGTCGTTTATCAAGAATGTGTGTGCACCGAAAAAAAATCGAAATTGGTCAGAATAGTTTCTAATAACAAACAAAGTATGAGCGATTACCTCGAAACAAGTGTATTTCGCTTTTCTTAGTTACAAAACACCTCACACTCCGAGTATTTTTGACGAGATATCGCGACCATCAAGATCTGACAAAGCTTGATAATGCCCAGGTATATATTTATAGGGAGTTTAATTGATGACTTGATTCTGGTGCTTGGGTTTCTACACACAACACTGCTGAACACGTTACAGACAAATGTTTCTCAATGGTAAAGAAGCCTGACCAAATAGTTCTCACAGGCAGAAACTTTTAGAATAGTTTAGGAAGTCAATTAATTAATTTAGGAAGTCAATTGTTAACTCTCTTGATGGTTATCTCGACCAGATGTATTGTCATTAGAAGAAAGCCGAACAGATATTGATTTCTTCGCCGTTTAAAAACAGCATTATCTTGGTGTCGAGATATCTCATAATCAAAATTAGTCAGATTTTGATGGAATAAACCGTCGTTAAAACCACTTGGAGAGTTAAACTTTAAAACCAAAGGAAGATAATTTACGTGTAACTGTCCACAATAGTGCTCAAAAATACACCTCCTCAATGAACACAATATCGACTGAGTTCTAAATTAAAAACCAAACGACAGCCTTCATCCTAAGGATGATTGTTACATTTGTTGTATAGTTATTGGATTATTTATTGGTCCCTATACTGAATTAAAAAGCCTACCCACCCTGTTTAGAAATATGACACTGGTCTTACCACATACCACACGGAAATGAATTTGTTTAAACTGACTTCACGAGGGAGATAAAACGAGCGCCTTGTTATTATGGGGAATGAACCTCCATTACAATTAAAATATATGATTAATCTGCCAGAGCAAGACTAAATTCTTTATTGAAAGTATGTAATTAATCCTCTAAGTGGTTTCGATCAGATATCTCTTTCATCAAGACCTGAATAATTTTGCAAATGACGAGAAATATCATCATCTAGATATTGCTAATGTTTTTATGATGACGAGATCAAGATCTGGTCAGGTTTCTTCCTAATGACGATATATCTCGTACATCAAGATCTGGTCAGTTTTGCTAGCGACGAGTTACATCTTCGAGACGTCCACCAGAAGGGTTGAAACGGACTTCATGTGAGGAGCTCAGAGACATGCTGCTCATTGTAACGTGAACTTGACTTATTATTCTAATCTTTGATCCACGAGTGCTAAACTAAATTCTCAAAGAGGTTTCTACAAGATATCTCATCGATCACAATATGGTCAGTTTTGCTAACGACGAGTTACATCTTCGAGACGACCACCAGGAGAGTTGGAACGGACTTCATGTGAGGAGCTCAGAGACAAGCTGCTCATTGTAACGTGAACTGGACTAACATTCTAATCTTTGATCCACGAGTGCAAAACTAAATTTTAATCCTCCCAGTGGTTTCAACGAGATACTTTGTCCAACAAGATCCAGTCAGTTTTACTCACTAGATACCTCGTCAAGGTCACCACTCCGAGGGTTAAATTACATTAATGTCTTTAAGCATGGTTTATTATATTGTATAACGTTCTGTCATCTACTTAAGTAGAACAATTTTATCTTAACTATATTCCTTTAATATACAACTTGCCTAAACGCATTAAATTCATGAGTTAAAAAAAGAAATTACTGGAAATAAATACCCATACGTGGGTAAAAAGGATTGGAAAAGATGTATTATTTTCGAAAAATGCGAAAAAAATCTTTCAGCGACACAAGGATTACGCAATAGAACTCGGAAAATTGAATTTTATTCATCTCAAAAACCACAAGCTTTAATCTTCCCAGAATACCTTTTATTCGAAGACATAAAATTCCTTCTCCCGTTCGGGAAGATATAGTGGAAGTACTTCTGGGGAACTATAACTTATTCGATAACTCAGATCCTCCAAAACCAATCTATTACCCCCTTTTATTCTATTTCCTCATCCTTTTTATTTCGTCCCTCACCCAAAACACGGAAGAGATATAACTATAGAGACATCTCCAACTGAAAAAAGAGATTTATTCTCTTCCATTTTTTAGCCACGGACGCAGCTCTACAATGTCGGCCGAGAAGCGTTATAGGTGCGAGTTTATCTCGTTTTATCGCCTGCGAAGTTTTCCACCAATTGGAATCGAGTATCGTTAATGGTTTAGTGCTGCCCTCAGTCGCAGGCTTGACAGCGGCTATTCGTTTCGGGAGAAATAGGAAAGTTAGGAATTCCCTGTTCCTGGATTTGGAGCTGATGGCCATCGGTCGAGCAGAAAATGTCCGGGTCCGTATCTTTACTGGTATTTCCATAGCGTAAACTAATATGCGGTATTTTCTGTCTAGCTGAACGAAGGTGTATGTTTCATCACGTACAATGACGGTAGGTATTTGAAATAACGTCGCTCTGGAGCAACACAATGGACTATTGGTGACGGTCCTGGATTAATTCCGAAGAGAAGGATCCGAGGTAAACACCTCGTAATTTTGAGCTAAGGTCAGTTGACGCGGTCACAACTGAGCTGACTCTCCAAACTCCCACACCACGCCAACATGAGGACGATTTAACATGCACCAGCCCCATGTATACGACGGTCTTTGGTTGGAAAGAGTTTCGAACTCGCATCTCTCCGGTTACTAATTTGCTATTCTTCCAATCGGACTAATAGCCCGCTGTGTTAATTAAGTGCGATGATTTAATACAAATACAAATACAAATATTGACGACCAGCTACAGGCTCAAGCCCAACAAGGCTGGTCCTTTGTTTATGAATTCCCCAATTCCCACTTACTATCCAGTTGTGTCTTAAATTCGTACACTCCCTTTGAGTTAACTATATTTTCAGGCAACGCGTTCCAACTGTCTATTACCCTATTAAAGTAGTAGTTTTTCCTTAAATCCCTATTAAAATGTGCCATTATTACAATCGGACTACCACGGTCCAGCTGAATGTAGATGTAGACAGGTCCAAAAGAACTCAAAAGTATCTGTAAAGAAAATGCTCATTTAACAAATATGAGAGGGATTTTCAGTGCAAGCAAACAAACCAAATGGAATGAAAAGATTTTACTTCCGCTGCCCAAATCTCGCATACCATACAATGTAGTTCATCTCTATTTTGGCGACTTTTGTTGCCCATTGTAATTAGCACTGACCAATCAATTATCATATATCAACGCAGTTTACATTCGTTTGAATTTCTATTGGTATCATGATCAAATCGTATTCGTCAAGCAAAACAAGAGAAGTTACGTTCGGAATATACACTGGAAACACATTCCATCCCAGGAACACTGTCGCTAAGGTACTAAAATTTCACTTTTGTAACTGATTAACAGGAAAAAAGTATGGCATAAAAAGCAGGGATGTATTCAGAGGGACCGTGAAGCATAAGTGTTATATTCTGTTAAAGCAGCGCCACCTATTTGTGTTAACATTTATTCAACGAGATTAAGGTTTTATAGAATGGCAACGATTTAAAGAATCAGTCGTTTTAGTTTCAGCTCCGTATTGTAGCATCAGACATGTTTTCGTGTTTCGTCCTTTTGTAAAAAATGTAAATAAATGTATAAAAAATCTATTGGATTATGGTTTGATTTGTTTACGAGGAAATATACTGCATGCTGTGTAATATCCAGTGCCTTTAGAACTTTTGTCTCGTGATATTTAACTCAAGATTGACCGTCCTCAACAATAAGCAACCACAAAATCATTCGTAAAGTTTAATTAACAAATGCTGAAGTTAGCGTGATCTATGTACATAGAAGGTATGCATAACTCAGAAGTAGAAGAAAATGATGTGATAAACATGCACGATGCCGTCAGTAATACAATATTTGAATTTCAAAATTAACAGGTTCTAGATACAAATCATGTAATTTTAGAGATCCGAGAGAATAATTCTTCAGGCCTCCTGGTTTTGGTTTTTCATGGCGTCTGGACGCCATCAATATAAAGATGAAATCCAATCTGTGAACACTACAAACACATAAGCCTCGAAATCCAATACGTCATCCACACAGAGTACAGATATCTCCCTTTCAGAAACGGGGAAATAATACTTTCATGTATTTTCTCCCCTCTGTTTCAGATCGATCAAAACGCACTCGATTTCCATCGAGTGGCAAGACAGATGCGGTGCCTGTTCGGATTGTCCATTTGGGGAACATTTCGAACCTCGGCTAACATTGCAGTCCATTAAAGGCCATTAGCTTCTCTTGCCAAATAGAAGAACGCCGAAGAAGTAATAGTCCCGCATTTTGTATTTGCAAAACGTGATGCGGCAACAAACGTTCGAAGTAGCTAAAAATAGAAGGGAATAATTGTAATTGGGAGAAGGGTAAGGGGTTTAGAAACTCATAACTAACAACAATTAAAACCGGCTAAGGAGATTGGTGATAATTACCATTGCCGAAACATCATTACTATCCTTCTTTGCGCCAGCATACTTTCATAGCAACTTTAACATAGAAGAGAATATTTACAGTGTTCATAAGACGAAAATAATGGTAATTAGTTATTTATGTTTTATGACGCAATGAGGTTTGAACGTTGAAAAACCTCCAACTGTTGCAGAACACTTATGCTGTCAGTATATATATTGCGGTGAGTATTGGTAGATACCTGCTGGAGATAGCGAAAAATAACGGCAACTTCAGCAGTATACAAAGCAATAAGTAGTAGGATGGCAGTAACTGTAGGAAATATCATGAAGAATGATGTCGCAACCCGCATGTCTGGCTCCTTTGAATTTGTCAGTAGAAACTATGAATTATTGCAATTTTGACAGCGGTGTATAGCGAAAAGTTGTTGGAAAAGTATCCGAATTGATGTATGAAGCGAATGGATTGGAGAATACAATGCATAGTATATTTCATTGTGAGAATTTTAATTAGTCGTTAGGTTTGACCAAGATGCCGCAAAATGGGGAATCGCTTATGATGCTTTTAACTGGTTCTTGAAATGGACAAACTTTAGATGAACGAGCATTATATAATCGATTAATCGATTTAAATAAGGGAAAAGAACCGTGCTCTTCCATAGATGTGATGACGTTAATAAAGTCTTAAGAGCGTCCAAAACACAAAAAAACTTTCAAAGTCCTTTTTTTATTTTCTAAAAAAATTTAAAATTTAATTCTGTTTTGATTGACACTAATTTTATGATTATATCTTTAGTACAGCCGAAGATATAAACAAAAGAATATTTTGATAGCTGTCAAAGTTTTTAAACGAAAAATCTGTCGACGTATCCAAAAAGCTGCTAACAAAAATACAATTGCGTACAAATTGTACCGTAGAGAGGTACTATTAGCCAAAATAAACCTTCATCAAAGGTCTAAAGACAGAAACGGATTTACTTACTTACCCGGAGGTTTCTAAGGTACTAAAATTTCACTTTGTAACAGATTTTCACTAATGAAACTTTAAAAGTGATTTTTCACCATGATGACTCAAAACCTATTCAAAATAATTGCATGAAATTTGGTATGTACATTCGTCCTACGTGTTAAGTGATTTGTTTTCAGGAATTTTAAAAATTATTGATATGTTTCAAAAGATAAGTGTTTTTATAAATTATAAATTCAAAAAAATATCATTTTTAATTAAAAATTTTTCATTTTTTTATATGCATGTATTAAAAAACTGTGAAAAACGTTAAAAAAATTATCTGCTTTTAGAAAATATAAATACTGTGTCTATTCATGAAAATTTTTAAATTTAAAATTTTTTTTGAACTGATATCAAGTTAATTTTTTTATTATTTTCTATTTTTAAATTAGATGCTATGTCTTCATTAAAAATTTCAAAACAATGTCTTCATTAGGAAAAAAAATAGAAAACTATGTCACGGCCCCCTTTAAAATGATTAATTGCAGACAGCTTACCTCAAGTCAAGTGGGAGCTGGTGACATTTCACGTAAAGACTGGTAACAGGAGATGTGCGGAAAGCACCAGAAAATGTACGCAGAGCAGAGTAAGTCTACATAAAGTCTAGACATTTTCAGAATCGTACACAATACTACCGTTGTTAATACGAGATGATATGATGGTCTGTTACACTCGGAGTAATATCCTATGATCCGCTTCCAAAATATTGTCTATAACAAAAAAAAATCGACGCACCAAGAAGGAGTTGTCCAATGGAGACAAAAATTGGTGGATACGAAAATTATGTACAGAATAGAAAATGATTAAAATTTCAGAACAATTGAATGATTTATTTCAGAGCTACAGTAACGAGCTCAATAAGGTGTTGACCCGCCTCTGGCCTGGATGCAAGCTGCCACACGGCGTGGCATAGACCGATAAAGCTCCCGGATGGTCTCCTGCAGTATTTCTTGCCAAATTTGCTCCAATTGTCAGACTACGTCATCAACATTCTCTACCGGATGGAGTCGCCTTCCCATCATATCTTAGACATGCTCGATGGGAGAGAGATGATCTTGTGATCTGGCTGGCCAAGGAAGTGTTTGACAAGCTTGAAGACAGTTCATAGCAACACGTGCCGTATGTGGTCTGGCATTGTCTTGCTTAAAAATAAGCCCAGGGTACTGCGAAAGGAAAGGTAGCAAAACAGGTCTCAGACGTACCGCTGAGCAGTAAGTGTACCTCTAATGACGACCAAAGGGGTCCGGCTATCAAGGGAAATGGCAACCCAGACCATAACTCCTTGTTGAGGGCCCGAGTGGCATGCAATAGTGAAAGTAGGATCGGCACGCTGCCCTGGGCGTCTCCAGACACGTCTTCGATGATCGTCAGGACACAGTTGGAAGCGGGATTCGTCGCTAAAGACTACGTCCCCAGTCAGCATCATTCCAGCCTGATAGAGCCAAGCACCACTGTAATCTGGCTCCACAGTGTGCAGGCGTGAGTGGCAGGTGGCGTAACGGTCGGTACGAGCGTAGATTTCGCTCTCTCAGCCGTCTGTAAATGGCCATGGTGGACACTCGTGTGTGGGTCGCACGACTGATGGTTGATAGCGATGAATCAGGCGCTGTGACAGCTGATCTGACAGTCACTCTGTCCTTGCGATCTGTTGTAGCCGTACGTCGACCGCTACCATCAAGACGCATAAATCTGCCATTGTCCACCCACTCTTGCCAGCATCTTCTAATCGACGCATCGCTTCGACTCACATGACGAGCGATTCTCCGATTTGACCAACCTGCCTCTTTCAATCCAATGATACGACCTCTTTCAAACTCTGAAAGTTGCTCGTAATGAGCTCGAATCCTGCGGCGAGGCATTTTTTCAGTCGTTGAAAGGTATCCTATATCGCAATGCAGCAGAAATTTTTGATAACAGTTCAAGAACAACTCCTTATATACATCTGCTGGATGCGCAGTTCCGATGGGCTGGAGATCGCACTATTCATTCATTGGACACCAAATTTTAATCATTTGCATATTTGGTCAAAACATTTTTGCATACGAAATTTCAAAGCAATCGGACTATTTCTTCTTGGTGCGTCGATTTTTTTGTTATAGAGTGTATATTAGATAGCATTTTCAGGATATCCTTTACGCTACGGCAAACGGAGAATTGTTACTACTAAACTTTCGTTTGCACCAGCGACATGGTATAGATATGTGTAAGGTAGATATTATATACCGTTTAAGTGACCGTTGGCATCTATCACCATTAAAGAGCTGTCAGCGACTGATCTTCTAGACTCTAGATGGTTCCCAAGGTGGTCCCTACGGAACCCCAGGGGTCCGTAAGAACGCTGAGGGGGTCTGTTTCCAATTAAAATAAATTAATTTGGGGTTACATGAACAACGCCGGAGGGTCCGCGAAAGGTTTAATTTAAAGTAAAATAATTGTGACCCATTTTCATTACTATGAAAGTTAAAATAAATAACAATAAATAAATTGGTAGCGATTTTTACGTCCTGAGAAAAGAAATAATTCTTTTTTTAATCTTAATTTGTCTTTTTTTACTAATAACAGTATGATGTGAGATAAAGAAAAAATACAGATAATATATAGTGTTGAATATTTAAAATATGGCTTTATTCCATTATGTGCCTTCTATGCTTAAACTTTGTAAAACGAATCAATGAAACTTTCTAAGCTTTAGGAACATTTGACTAAAATCCATAGCGACGAAAGAAGATAAAGATTTAACTTTTTTAAAACAGTCAAATAAAAATGTTTGGAAATACCATCATTTCGACAACATCTGAGCTAGACGACCATGGACTGCGTGCTTATACCATTTCTTTACTGATTGCAAAGTCCGAAAAGCCGCACACCATTGGTGAAGAACGTATCTACCAGCTGTAATTGAGGTAATACGCATCGTGCTACATAAACCAGCTTTCGATGTTATAAAAATTTCACTGAGCAATGATACAGAACCAAAAAAGGATTGACGGAATGGCTCAGTGCGTAGAAAATTCTTTATGCAAATACTTAAAAACATCTGAATTCTCTATACAACTCGACGCGGCAACTTTTCCAGGGAACGATGCTTTACTTTTAGCTTTTGTGAGATTTGTAAACGATAACATTTGGCAAGAATATTGTTATTTATCAAATGTTTGCAAGCTGATACGAAAGGTGGAGTAATATTTAATGAATTAAAAAGATTTTTGGATTTTAAAACTATACCCTTGAGAAATATCCTCTCCATTTCTAATGACGTTGCCCCGGCAATGGTAGGACGACATCGAGACTTTCTGGCATACTTAAAACAAACTATACCGAATGTATATTCAATACATTGTTATCTATACATCGATAACATTTAGTCACCAAAAATCTGAGTGAGCGCTTTCATGGCTCACTAGATTATGTCATTAGAGGAGTTAATAAAATCAAAAAGAATGCCTTAAATGTGAGAAATTACTTGCTCAACTTTGCTTGGAAAATGAAGAAGATTATAATAGTTTACTACTTACCATGGAAGTTCGTTGGTTATCCAACAGTGCATGTTTGGATCGATTTTATGCACTCTTTGATTCAGTGTAGTAATTCCTGGAAAGTAAAGACAATGATTTGAGGATCAATTTAATTAATTAAAAAAAAATGACAGCTTATATTACTCACGTATTTGCGAAATTTAAAGAAACCAATTTGAAAATACAAAGTGATCAATTAAATTTAATCAAAATTAAAAGTATAATATCTGCGTTTGTTGCAAAACTTTTTCTGTATAACTTGGAAATAAGGATTTAAAAAAAATGACAGCTTATATTACTCATTTATTTGCGAAATTTAAAGAAACCAATTTGAAAATACAAGGTGATCAATTAAATTTAATCAAAATTAAAAGCATAATATCTGCGTTTGTTACAAAACTTTTTCTATATAACTTGGGGAGAGAATAATGTCTCTGTTTCCAAATCTTTCAAAATTGCAAAAACGAGACGTAAACACTTAACTGTTCTTTACTCAACTGGCCTCAGCCAAAGATTTGAAGACATTTTTCACATGGCACTCAGATGAATCCATTCTAATACAGGAGCAATATATTGAATTATTCACAAATGAGGAGCCCAAACCAATGTTTGAACAAGGATACCACAAATTCTGGTTACGAAACAGATATTAATTTTATATCCTGCATTATGGGTTAATGCAGGCTCGAAATACTCGGGTGCACAGGTGCACTGTGCACATGAAAATAAAATTGTGCACCTAATTTTTTTCCCGCTAGGTGCACGCAGTGAACTTAACGTTTAAAAAAAAAAGAGGGGGGGAACGTATTTTATGCTATTTTGATGTTTGAACAAAATATTAGTATCGACCTCTCTCTCAAAAATTCCTAAACACACACTATGTGATAGCAAAATTGCTGGACCGTAACGGGTTTATACAGGAGGAAGGTTTACTTGTGTCACTGCCACCAGAACTTTCTGATGATCGAAACATTTTCCAGGTGGCTCTGTTGAAGTGATTGTCGCGACAGCCGTACGCCGGAGAAGGGAGAATTTCGATTTTTAAATAATTTTTTTTACTATCTACTACGAATCTGTATAAACATACCCAACTAATGAAGTAGTTTACATTACATTAATACTCTTATATTACGTTTTTTTTTTTAATGTGTATCCAAAATATAATATGTGCACCTAATTTAAAAACTAAGGTGCACAAGGTACACCTGTATTAAGAAATCTATTTCTTGGACTGGGTTAATGTACAGAAGCTGTTAATTGCGTTGCTGTCTTTATATTTAGTAGAACGTGGATTTAATGTAGCTATGAGCTTCAACACAAAAAAAGGAAATCGGCATGAAATTAGTGCTTGTGGAGAACGAATGTACTTACGAATGTTACTCACAAACATAGAGCCTAACATAAATAATCTCATATCATGCCATCAGGTTCACCCATCTCATTAAAAAAAATTGTTTGTATTTATAAACGAAAGTTATAATTTCAATAAATACTACTTACTAGCATTTTAGTAAATATATAGTAGTAGTAGTATTCACTCTCTAAAATACTACTATGATTTATTTACTATTACTATATATTATAGTAGAAACAATATACAAAATTTATATTTCAATAAATAAATACCATTCAAGACATGAAAGTTAAATTTGTAATTTTTCTATTTTGCTGTTATGTAGAGTTATTTTACTTGTGGATTCATGGTCAGGTTTTTGCTATAAGAAGGGGTCCATAGACATACTAAGTTTGGGAACCACTGTTCTAAAGGATCCCTCCTTTTGTTCGGTTCCCTACCCAGTCGACCGTGAGGTGTGAACGCTTTGGGGGAGAGGCAGAATCGGCCGCTTCGGTGATACCTTTCTAGCACCAAACGATACTCCACACAATACTATGAAAGGAAAGCGTCAGTTGTAAATGCAACTCAAGGCTCTATCGCTCAAGTTAGGTAATTAGGTTGGAGGGAGGGGTCGGACATGCAGGCGAAAGGATCGTTCCTGGAGACGATTGAGAAAATCTAAGCTACGCAGCGAAAAGGATATTCAAAGATTTTTTTAATATGTAAAGTTTTATGAAAGTACGGTATTTTTGAAGATGTGTCGGTTTCTTTTAAAACCTACTTCCGATTTTTATAATTTTGGAAAAGAAGTAATCGGTCAAAACATGTGAGAGTTTTCGCTGTTATTTTATCGATATTGATAAATTCGCTCATTTTCAAAGGCCAGAAAAAAGGTACGAAATGAGTATATTAAAATTCAGCCACTATACTATGTAATGTTCAGTGAACACTAAATACAGGGTGGTCCCGAATTCATGGTACAAACTTTAATGGTAGGTACAGGACATTGTAACAATGATTTATTGTATAGGAATGTATAGTCGCAAGTGACGCGGTGAGGCGAAAACAGGGGAAATAACGGCCGAAAGGAAAAACAAAGATTTTATTGAAAGCGTTGTTGACAAGTGTCATGTTTACAGTAATTGTTCAAAATTGCGTCCACCAGTATCGATACATGCTTGACAGCGTCGGTGGAGCGATTGGCGTACAGGTTCAAAGATGCCTGGTATTTCACGCACACCTGCAGCAGCTACAGATAAGCGAGCGACGAGATCCTCATCTGAGTCAACTGGAGTCTCATAAACAAGATGCTTTAGATGTCCCCATAAAAAGTAATCGAGGCTCGATAAATCGGGAGATCGGGGTGGCCAAGGGACTGGTCCACCACGCCCAATCCATCGAGTACCAAACGTGGCATTCAGGTAATTCCGTACATCAATGCTGAAGTGTGCTGGCGCCCCATCGTGCTGAAACCACATGCGGTTACGAATGGCGATCGGAACATCATGCAGCAGTTGTGGTAACACTTCTTTCAGAAAAATAAGATAGCTTCCGCCAGTGAGCCGCGTGGGTAGTAAGTATGGGCCAATCAAAAAGTCGTTCACAATACCAGCCCACACATTAATACTGAAACGCATGTCGACGCGTTGCATGTGGATTATCGGTTGCCCACACATGGGAATTGTGCGCATTAAAGATACCCTCGCGTGAAAATGTCGCTTCATCTGTAAATAGCACATAATCTACGAAATCCGGCTGCAACGCACATTGCTGCATCACCCACAGGCAGAAGTTCACGCGGCGAGGATAATCTGCCGGATTCAATGCTTGTACTTTCTGAAAATGGAAGGGGTGTAAGCGATTTTCGTTTAACACTCTGCATACAGTCTGATGACTCACACCTACGTCACGCGCAACAGTTCTTGTGCTTGACTCGGGTCTATCAGCCACAATGTTCAAGATGCTTTCTTCCAGCCTTGGAGTGCGTACAGCTCTTACTCGACCAGCGCCATGTCTGTTGACGTCGAACGCACCTGTTTCACAAAGTTGACGATGTAACCGTTGAAAAATTCTATGATCCGGCATTCGTCGATCAGGATACTCCGCGCGATACATTCGTAACGCAGCTCTGCCGTTACCATTTGCACGGCCGTACATGTAATGCATGTCTGCTTTTTCTGCATACGTAAAGTCACCCATCGTCTACGGCAGCACAATTGTGAATGGCGCTTTTCCCTACTGCGATGCATCATGTTCAACAGCGGCTAGACATCTACTGACCTCTACCGGCAATGATACCAACCGATCACTCCATTTCTCTTTCCTTTTATTTCCCCTGTTTACGCCTCACCGCGTCACTTGCGACTATACATTCCTATACAATAAATCATTGTTACAATGTCCTGTACCTACCATTAAAGTTTGTACCATGAATTCGGGACCACCCTGTATAAAGCCACTATTACCAAAAATTATTTATTTTGGGCTAGTACATTTTGTAATTTTAATACTCGATCTTAATTAATAATTAAGTCGTATAATTAAGTTAAATATAATAAATGTTGAAAATGCATCAATTAATTTGATGTTGCTACTTTTAGAACTAATGCAATTTAAAATGTTGGTAATTCTATCTAAACTAACGGAAATACATAGTCTTTCAAATGATGGTATAATCTCTCATTTAATTAGTGTGATGCTAATTATCAAGCAGATGTTAGGATTAAAATCACAAAAATTAAAAAGGTTTTGTATTGCATTTGTATTTATAATCCATAAACGCATTTCTAAAATTTGCAGCCGTTTTTGTAATTTAGGCTGTGTTTATTTAAAAATATTGGATAAATTCAGTTGAAGATTTTAAATTGAAATAAAATAACTTATTTCGAATATTTAAGCTTCTTTTGCATGCATATAGAAATATAAATTCGAAAATGTATATATTCTTCACCATTTGAATTTACTTTCAGTGATAATGTGAAAAGAAAATATATTTTTAATTCACACTTTAAGCAACAAATTTATGCCATTTGAACAAAATTATTTAAAAATGGAATGTAATAAGCTGTTAAATTTAATCGCGTACTTAACGGAAGAAATAAAATAAACGTCCCCCCCCCCCTTCAGTTTCATCTGGAAATAAACTCTGGTTAATAAAGTGTTGCCATTTTCGTTACAAAAGAGAATGAAAAGAGAGAACGATAAGCAAATACATCAAATTGTTTGGAATTTTAATGTCTGAAATTATCAAAACAATATTTTTCTGGAATTGTAAACCTGTTCAAAAGAATTAAAAAAGTACTTCTACCATTTTCGAATTAAATTTGTCTAGTTTTAGTGCCTTGTGTATTGAAAGGTATTGGTATTAAAGAAATCATGTATATCGTCCTATAATGTATGTTGCGTTAGAATGTATTCATTACTTTTAATATTCAAATAACTAAATTCATATTCTATCTTTACGTTGCTCTTTCATTTTTCTTTAAAATTTTAAATCAAAAACTAATTACTCAGAATATTATTACATGAAAAAAGCAGAATGTCTTTGTTAGTGAAGGAATTACGTGTATAATAGTAAACATAAAATGTAAGAAATAAAGATAATAATGCATTGCATTTTTGACTTTATAACGAATGGTTTATTTATTCAATAGATAGGATAGGAAATATTCTTGGTAAATATTTGACAGCTATAACAAATACTAGGCGAAAAAAGATTTTTTCGAGAATGTTCTGGCTCTTTCAAATACGATTAAAGCCAGCATCGCTACATCGCTTCAAATATTGAATGAACGCGATGAACGATGTTAAATCATCTCAATGAAAGAAATTATTTATGACTTCTAAGAATATTTCATCCATTGAAATGCTTATCCTTATCTTTTTTATTTTTATCCCATATTATTTTTACCAATGGAATTCCTCTTATGCATAAATTAAAAAGTACACGAGAATCAAATAGGTAATTTATATCTCTGTGCATGCTAACATTCTTGAAGACAAATTCTAAGCATAAGAATCTTAACAATATTTTATTTATTGAACTGCTTTTGATATAAATAAAAAATATTATTTTATTCGAGTTCTATGAAACATACAGTCATAATAATTGCAAATTTCATAAATAAAAGAATCATAGTAATTATGTTTTGCAATAATATAATAATATATTATTTAACTATTCATTCGAGCTATATAAAACATACTAAAATATTATAATATTATATAACACATAAAAATTTACAATTATTATGATGGTATGTTTATAGAACTTGATTAAATAATATATTATTAATTTATTGCAAAAATTTATGATGCTTTCATTCAATCCCACTCTAAAATAACATTACATAACTAAGGCAAGAAAATGAAACATAAAAATATTAAAATCATGAGTAAATGAAATTTTAGGTCGCGTGTCAGAAATACAATTTATTGACGAATTTTATTGTTAATACAAGTGAGTCAAAGCGCTAAATAAACCAAAAAACAAAGCGAGATCATACTATATATGATTTAAAACCAGCATATAGTAAAGTTTACTTTTATTTATCAATACGTTGCACACGAAATTATAAGTTTAATACCAGTTTTTTACTGCACATAAAATACAAATTTACTAACACTGCATTTTGCGGTGTCTGTAACTTAATTCAAATATCTTTAAATCCAACATTCTTCTTATAAATTTTTATCATTGTAAAGTTTGAAAAACTCAATCGTCACACCTCTATAATTCTCGATGGTATACTTAACCAACCGTAAATAACATTTTTATCAATTAATCTTGCAAGGAAAGGGAACGAATTTGGCGTCGAAGAATTTAATAGCATATGATTGGCACTTCACAAGATAATTTTTTTTAATGTAGGATGGTACTTCACTAGAGAATTTTTTTGTAATGTAGAATGGTACTTCACTAGATAATTTTTTTTTGTATCATAGGATGGTACTTCACTAGAAGATTTTTTTGCAACGTAGGATGGGTACTTCACTAGACAATTCTTTTTGTAATGTAGGATGGTACTTCACTTGAGGATATTTTTGTAGTGTAGGAAAAGTATACTCCACTGGAGGAATACAAGTACAAAGTAACATAATGCAATGCTAAGCCATTTTCGAGACATTGCGATGTGATTTTAAAAGTACACTTCCTTTGCAATGAAGTGCCAGAAAACTTGTACAAACGAGTTATGCAAAATACATAGCAACGCCATATGCACCCCAATGGTTGCGTCTACAAGTGGATAGATAAAGAGGTAAACATCTGTGGAAGTATCTAGATCGAATTCCGCTGTGTGTTTATAACGATTTTCAGGGATCTGGGTAGAAAGGGGGTGATGATAACGATGCATAAATGTTATATGGCAAAATTTGTTTGCATCTATTTATGTAATAAAAGTTTTATGTAAATTTGCGTTATCTTATTTGGTTTACCCAACATAAAAAGAATTCAGCAGAGGTAAAAAAAAATTCAACAAAAACTTCATTCGGTTTCAAGAATAAATAGCGAAAAAATAATGCCTTAAAGCAGTATATTTCTGATTAAATGTCGCGTAAATGAAGGATTGCTTCCTCATATAAATATTTCCAGTGAAACCTCATACAAAAAAACGGTTAAAGGAATTCAAAGAGAGAATTGAACCCTTTCTCGAATTCTGTACACACATAGCCCATATATAAGCAAGTGTCATTTAAAAGTCGATAATTCTCAAAAATTCTGAGCTTTATCGACACTTTGCACTTCTATTCTACAACATAGATTGGTTTCTCAATTCGGCAACCCCAAGTTCGAGCTAGATTGAAAGAAGAGCATAAATTTTTCAGCATCCAAAGACTTAACCTTCTGAGTTTCACAAGACTTCTGAAATGCGTAGTAGTGCTTCCATCAAACATAATTAATAAGTAACCAAGTTTATTGGTTGAAAGAATCACATTGGAAAGATTCTATAGGTCAGAAGTAGGATGCGACATCTATGTTTTATAAAAACCATCGATGTTTATACTTGTCGATGTTTTTACGTTGTCAATGTTTTATTTTTAAATAAAAAAAAGTACCGTAATAAAAATTAAAAAAGCAACCAAGTAGCATAATTTTCATAATCAGCAAATTTAACATACTTTAAGACCCAAGTAGCCATGAGTGAAGGGTCTGAAAAGTAGGGATGCGATACCGATGTTGATGTTTTCAAAACATTGATGTTTTATAAAAAACATCGATGTATTGGAGCCGATGTCGCCTCACTAGTTGCTAAACCAGTTTTAAGAAATGGGGGGAAAAGTTTTAATACACTGAATTTTAAGAACATCGATGGTTTGGGGGCGATGTATTCTCAACATCGATATTTCAAAACATCAATGTTTTGCTGTCTGTGTGGCATCCCTTGTTGCTAAACTACTTTTAAGAAATGAGGGGGGAGGGGAGTTTAAATACACTGAATTTAAAAACATCGATGTTTTTGGGGCGATGTATTATCAACATCGATGTTTTAATTTTGAACATCGATGTTTTGATGTCGATGTCGCATCACTAGTCAGAAGTGATATCGAGAGAGAGAGAGAGAGAGAGAGAGAGCTGCTGCTTGTACAACGAATATATGTATGGGAGCCCCTCTAAGGGTAAAAAGAAGCCAATGTTTTCTCATTCATTCTAAATGTTCCCTTTCAGGCCCTCTCTTCTTTGGTTTCTTACCTCTCTAAAGTATTCTTTTTTGGGGGGGGGACAGCTAAGTCGAATTCTTGTCTCAGTCTCGGACAAACTAACACTTCAAATGGTTTCGAAGACATAGCTCTTCCATCAAGATCTGGCCAATTTCTCTAATGACGAGATATTTCCTCATCAAGATATTACTGATTATTTTAAGTTGACGAAATCAAGATAAGGTGAGTTTTCTTCATCGACCCTCTAATGAAATATATGGAGTACATACATGTAGATTTATGTTATTTCTTCCGGTCTTTAAATATCTGTCATGTGGTTGTGGGGAAAAGAATAAATTATTAATTATTGATTGGTTAAAGTGATTATCCACTTTGATCAAAAACACTAGTCTCCGCTTCGATAGCCAATCGGTTCGGTTGATACGTAAGCACCACGTAATTTTCTCTTCAGAGAACTTACCACAGCCCACATTCTCTGCCTATTTCATTTAAAAAGTCGATGATTTTTTTCTAATAACCAGAGATCTCGTCCACCATTTTTTTATGATTACAAGACCAAGATCTGTTCAGTTTTCTTCTAATGACGAGATATCCCGTTCATCAAGATCTGGTCAGTTTTCTTCCAATGGCAAGATATTTCATTCATCAAGATCTGGTTAGTTTTCTTTCAATGACGAGTCTCATTCATGGAAATCTTGTCAGTTTTCTTCTAATGACAAACTATCTCATTCATCAAGATCTGGGCAATTTTTTTTCTAACGACGAGATACCTCGTTCATGAAGATCTGGTATGTTTTCTTCTGATGACAAGGTACCTCATTTATGAAAATCTGTTAATTTTTCTTCTAATGACGAAGTATGTCGTTCATAAAGATCCATTAAATTTTCTTCTAATTCCGAGACATCTCATTCACATATGCAGACCTGGTCAGTCCTGCTGATGCCGAGACAATCACCAGAAAAGCTTAACTCCACACGTCCACCTAAAATACAGTCAACCGTCTCTGAGACTTAATCATTCACCCAGAAGCTCCGACAGTTCTCCACACTGAGAAAACGCCTCATCGTTACCCGAACCTGTTAGTCAAACGACATCCCGAAGTCCCCCCACCACTCTCTTGCCCAACCCTTTTCCAGAAAAATCCCCCCCCCGCGCAATCATTAGACCCAAACCATCTCAGAAAAGCGATGGATTTACACTCACCCTCCCTTTGTCTTGGCCGAAGAATCTCTCTATACCAGTTCCACGATCGCAAAATCCCTTCGTTAGCAGTCTCACTTTACCCAAATCAGTATCTCCTTCGCCAATGGTAACAAGCCCGAACGTGAATGATGAAAAGACTTTTACAAATCGCCATCAACACACACGCACGCGCGGAAAAGACTTCGTGCGCAGTTTTGGATTCCGCTTAATTCTACTTCCCCCGGTGTGTCTCAATTGTGTCGACATCACAATCGCAGGGTATGGAAGGAGGAGGAACTCTGCCGCTAATTAGGGACGGGGAATTTCAGTCCGTTGTCAGATTCAAAGGGTTGAAACTTCGTAATTAAAGACGAATTGAAGGTGGGGAAGAATTCGAAGGTTTGCGTTCTGGGAGGGATGGGGACACATCAAAGAATGCCGGTTCTGTGTTAAGGTAACTTTCGGGCTGAATGGAAAGGGGGCTCTTCCCTTCCAGATGTTGTGGTTGGTGGATTTTTATTTTCGTCTCGTTTTCTTTTCGGTTGGCGTTTTCGGACTGGTCTTCGAATGAAGGAATTCGAACCTAATTTGTATTCTCTTTGATGTGAATGAGAGGCATGACGCTGATGCAAAAAAATTTGTTTCGAGTTTCCGTCGTGTTCTGGAACAAGATGTGATATGGTAAAGGACATGTATTCAAATGTCAGTATGAATTACGGATTATTTTTAGACAATTCTTGAGTTTTGGTGACACCATATTCTCTACTCATTTTCCGCGATGCTTGTTCAATTCACTTATATTTTGTTTTGGGATTCGATTATACATTGGACAAGCCACGTTTGTATGGCTGAGGATTTTTTTAACGCGGATAGTTGCAATAAATTTGGAGGTTGGTCATTACCCTCGTTGTAAATTATATTCCACGATCTAGACTATTCTTCCCTTCCTATACCGATGCTTATGGTTGGTGGATTTTTTTATTTTCGTCTCATTTTCTTTTCGTTGTTACTGGTTTAAATGAAGGGATCCGAATCTGATTTATTCCCTTTGATATGAATTAGTGGCATGTCGCTTAAGTAAAAACTTTGTTTCGTGTTTCTGTCGTATTCTGGAAGAAGATGTGGCATGGTAATCACACGTATTCAAATGTCAGGATGAATTACCAATGCTTTCTAAATATTTCTCAAGTTTAGGGGGGTAATATATTCAAGTGGATCGAGCAAGGGACAACTCCTGGAGAACTCCTTCTTGGTGCGTCGATTTTTTTTTGTCATAGAGTATAGATTACATTATACCTCCCGTGCTGCGATTACCTTTAATCTTTATATTTGTCTAAAAATATGAATAGATCTATTACATATAAAATTTAGATTAAGAACAACTGATACTACCACTTTTATCTATAATTTATGTGACAATCGTGTTAAAATTATATGATATGAATATAGAAGCTTTAAATATTTATTAAGCTTTAAATATCTCGAAGTTTGAATATAAACAGAATAAAAACTGGATGTACTTGTTGCGTGATAGACTTGAATCTAAAGACTTATAATTATTATGAGGATACGTTACAAAAGTGCACAGTAGAGATAAATAAAAACAACATTTTAAACAAGTCTTTTTAAAATAAAATTATTCAGAACTTCCTCCTTTTTAAATGACAACTGCAATTATATTAAACACTGAGAATGAACTAACTCAGCACGATAAGTCTAAACTTTGTCTATTTACTATGATTGATCGTTTAATACTTTGGCATACAGAATTATTGATTAGCATATTCTAAAAATGAAGATTTGAACCATTACAAATTACAAATCTTTGTAGATTTTCAATAATTTTATTCTAGGTTATAATATGAAACCAATGGTTTCTTTGAAAGAAAGAGTACATTTTGAAGTATACTGCGATATTTTCAAAATTAAAAACTAATAGTAATAAGATATAGATATGACAGTTTTAAAAAATTTAACGAAAATGTCCCTATTTTTCCCGAATTTCAGAAAAAAAAATATTATCAAGAACGAAATTGAAATTTCTCAAAAAACTCAACGAGCTGCAAACATTTACGTTGAGAGGTACTCTTTAAAAAAAAAACTCACGGCTGAAGACTGAAAATTTGTATGTGTTTTGCTCACTCGCTGTAGAAAATTCGCTTTTTCAACTTTGGCACTTAATAAACCCTAAACTAATAACCTCATCGGAAAAAAATCTTTACAATTGTCCAGGGAACACGATGAAGAACGAACCATGTAAAATTCATATTTTTCTGATCCGTACTTTCTCGAGAAACCGTCTAAGAATCGAGCTAAACAACACAGTTTTCAATCCTGCGACATCGGTGGAAGCGGAGGTCGTAACTTTTTTTTAATATAGCGAGAAATTGATCTACGATTGTTGTAAGGAAAAATTGGTTAATATGTGAAATAAGAGTTTTATTTTCATAAATACTCAATAAAGCATTTTTTTAAACTTACAAACGTGTATTCTTGATTATGGTATCATAATGAATGTAACCTACACACTCATAATATAATATATAGAAATTTTGAGCGCTTCACTAGCATTTAAAAGTGATGTAGTGTTGTGCACTGCATTTACTTTACTCATTATTATTGCTTTTCTCCACTCTGACATCGAACCTAATATTCTCTATGTAATATACATTGCAAGATCTGTAGCCATCTTCAACGAGTTCCGATTCTGTTCAATGATAATAATCTGGAAAAAGAAGAACACTGCCATTTGAGTCGATACTTTTCCTGAAAAAAGAAAGGAAGGAAATTTAGGGCATATCCCAAAGTGCCCCAGTGTTTTCAATCTGCAATATATTTATATTAGTTGAACTTTAAGTTCAAGGGTCTATAGTGTCTTTAATTGGTTCATTCTTCTCTTTCAGAAACAATAGGCATTAAAAACAAACTGGTATGATTGTCGCTTAATATAAAATTACAACGATACCTACATTAAATATCTATGTAGAAATATTGAACCTTTCATTAATATTAAAATGTGACGCTGTGTTGTGAAGTGTGTATATTTACTTGCACATAACCCTTCTTTATTCTTCTACATCATTAAATTGAATTTTCTGTGTAAATTTTCTTGGAAAATTGAATGGAGTCATTCGTTGCATTCAGATTTTCCATTAGTTCCTGTGATTATTGCTGAATGGAACGCATTCATATATAGTCTTTACTTAGCGGATATTTATCTTTCAAGAAAAATACGTACATAAAAAATATGATAAAGTTTCACATAATGGAATCAAGTTTCTTACATTTATCATCTAGATAGAGATTTTGAACTTTTAACGAATTTTTAACAGGAAGGAAGTATAATGCACTGCCTTTCTTTGATTATTATTCTTTTCTAACTCAATTTAAATCTGGATAATGATGCACTATTGAACTGAGAAGGATTAAGCCAGAAAATCAAGTAGGGAATACTGTGCACTGTTTGAATTTCCTTGACTACTGTTATCATTTTTATCCTTCTTTATATCAACAAACTCAATTTTCTGTGTAATTTCCACTGGAACATCGGATTTAAGCCATCTCCAGAGTGTTCGGATTCCGTTCAGCAACGATCGGCCGGAACACAAGCATCCTGCTATGTGGGTCGATACATTTCCCTGAAAAAAAAAAGGAGAAACCAAGACCAAAAATAAAGATAGGAAACGAGCATTGAAAAAAGAAAACAGTTTCCGTCGCTTTTGGTAGGAAGAAAAGCTCTCAGCTTGACAGACGAGAGTCGTCTGTTAGCACTGCGGCACACCGAGATGTCAATACTTTTAGAATGGATGGTTTCCGACAGCATTGTTATTAACGGTCAAGGTTTCCTAATGATTCTGCTATAGATCTTCCTCTCTCTGTGTGTCCCTTTTTTTTTACTCTATCTTCTCTCTTTAGTATCTGTCTGTCTATCGCCGACTAAACCGTTCATTATGAGAGCCAGCTAGCTGGTCTCTGGGGAATGGGAATAGATGCTGCTTTTTTAGTTCTTCTCATCTGTATTGACTGAGGATGATGTTAAATAATGTACTACGTTGTATCATCTTTTGAATGAGGCCTAGCGCTTTTTCTTTGTCTGGAAGGGTTGATGAGTTCGGATTAATTTCTATTCTGAGCATATCGGATACATGAACCTTTTGATAGTTTCGAAACTTGGAATATGCATGTAAATATGGTATGAATTTTGACATTGAAGTAAAAGAATACAATTATTATATTTTTTTGCAAGCAGTTTCAAACTATGCTTCATTTTTAACACTAGTTCAACAATGGAATCTGAAGTCTGTTAGAAAGTATTACCCGTGTTTAAATACTTTTAGAATGGATGGCTTCTGATGCGATTGCTATTAAAATTCAGGGTTTGCTTAGGATTCTACTACAGATCTTTCTCTATCTAAGCTCCTTTTTATTCACTTTATCTTGTTTCTTATATAATTGTCTACACTAAACCGTTCATTTTAAGAGCTAGCTAAATGGTTTCTGAGAAATAGAAATATATGCCTTTTATCTTATCTGTATTGACTAAGGATAATATTAAAAAATGTATTAGGTTGTATCATCTTTTGAATGATGCCTAGCGCTTTTTCTTTGTCTTGAAGGGTTGATGTGAGTTCGGATTCATTTATATTCTGAGCGTATCGGATATATGAACGTTATGATAGCCTTTTAAACTTGGAATACGCATGTTAATATGATAGGAATTTTGACATCGAGGTGAAAGAATTACGAGTCAGAGGTTATAATTTTTTTTCAAGCAGTTTCAAATTATATTCCACTTTTGAACTCTATTTAGAGTTCAAAGGTGGAGTCTAAAGTCTGTTAGAAAGTATTAACCATATTTAAATACTTTTAGAATGGATTGCTTCTGATGGGATTGTTATTTAAGTTCAGGGTTTCCAAAGAATTTGCTATAGATAATTCTCTCTCTATGCTTCTTGTTTTCACTGTCTTCTTTCTTTTACAATTGTTTATACTAAACCGTTCATTATAAGAGCCAGCTAGATGTATTCTGGGGAATGGGAGTATATGCCTTTTTTTCTGATCTGTATTGACAAAGGTTGATATTATACAATGTAATAAGTTTCATAAGCCTTTGAATGAGGCCTAGTGCTTTTTCTTTGGCTTGAAGGGAATTAATTTTGCTCTGAATGTATAGCATATCTAGAAATGTATATAGTTGTTATATTTTTACGTTTGAAAATATGATATATAATGTTTAAACATCGAAATAAAAGAATTGTGATTCAAAGTCTAGAAGGATTAATTTCAAGCACATTGAAATTAGCATCTACTTTTGAACTCGGAATACATTTAATACTTTTAAAATGGATGGTTTTCGACATTAATCTTATTAACGTTCAAGGTTTCCTAATGATTATGCTATAAAGTTCTCTATGTCCCTTTTTACTCTATCACCTCTACTTAGTATCTGTCTGTCGCCTTCTAAGCCGTTTATTATGAGAGACAGTTAGTTGGTCCCATAAGGATAATAGATGCTGGTTTTTTAGTTCTGTTTATCCGTTTTAATGGAAGATGATGTTAAATAATTTACTTAAGTTGGGTACCATATTTTGAATACACTTTTTACTTTAATGAAAGAAGCATTGTCTGGCTTAGGTTAGTTCGTATAGTCTAGTCGAATTGCATATTTGCACATTTTTATAGTTTTGTCTCTTGGAATACTTTTAACGACATACATTTAAATACAAAGTTTATTATTAGTTACAAGTCAGAGATTAGAGAGATTAATTTCAAGCACTTTCGTAAAGCATCATCTATTTTTCAACTCCAAATACGATTAATATTTTCCAATACTTTTAGAATTGAATGGTTTTCCACAGCATTCTCATTAATTTTCAAGGTTTCCTAATGAATCTGTAATGGATCTTCCTCTTTGTATTTTTCTTTATATTCTTTCTTTAGTTTCACCAAAACAGACAGTGGAATGGGGCATGCGATTGAGTCCATTATTTAAAAATACTCTTTTGGAAGGTAAGAGGCATGAGTCTGGATAAATGTCACACCGAATTTTTTTAAAGTTCATCAATCATATCTCCACTAGTGTATTCGTGGTCGTTAATGCTTTCGTGTTGGTCTGCACGACTATACTCGTTGTTGGCATCGTGTTCAGGTTCGTCTCCTCGAGTGTATTCATTGTAATTGTGTAGAGGTTCGTCCCCACAAGTATACTAGTGACTAGTGATTGGTAGTGCTTTCAGATTTGACTCCACGAATATACTCGTGATTCGTGATGTTCGGGTTTGTCACCACGAGTATACTCGTGGTAGGTGGTGCGTTCAGGTTCGTCACCACGAATATACTCGTGATTTTTTTTTATAACGTTTGTTATCATGAATATGCACGCGTTATGTAGTGTGTTCAGATTCGCCTTCATGAGTAAACTTTTGATCACTAGTGTGTTCAGGTTTTTTTACAAGTATACTCGTTGCATTTTAAGAGGATTCTAATAAAAACTTCAAAAGCACAGAATCCAATAATTTGTTGTGGCCGGGAATGGGTTGAAACCGAAAATAACTAAAGTCTGTTTGTTTTCAGAGATCTAGAAAAATATTAAGGAACCAGTGCACAAAAACCTTTCAAAATTTCGATTATTTTTTTATAAATTTAAATAAATGTTTGTTCAGTTCTGTTTAAAATGATACATTATTTATGGAGATACATTGAGCAAAAGTATTTGTAATTTATTTTTTGAAAAAAATATCTGTACGTACTTGTAGTACGTTCAATTTTATGCTTTAAACTTCAATATCTCAAAATGTATTTTTTCCTCTAAAGGAACATTTTTTCAAAGTCCATTCATGCAAATGTAAAAAATGGGCTTACAAAGTATAACATACCTAATAACATATTTTAACACATGCATTTTTTTTTTCGATTCGAAAAATTAAACTTTTTATTAAAAAGGATAAAAATTGCTCATTTTTCAAAAAAATATAGTTAGAGAAAAAAAAATTAAAGTGTCTTCCTAACCAGTATAAAAAAATCCAAATCAATACACATAAAAAATTCCTTAAAATTTGTCTATTTTAACATTACAGAGATAGGACTACACCGGTCCCTATAAGACAGTATAGAGAGTACCAATGTGCGAAAAAAGCCTTTTAACTATCTTCAATACCAATACTTCAGGGTTTTAGAAACAAGAAACTCAAGAGATAAGGGATAAATAAGAAGATGCATCGCCAAATTGCTGCAATGCTGGAGAAACAATGTCAGAGAGTCAAACAATGTCAAACTGAGGTTCTTCTCTCTCTCAACTTCACAGAAATAAAAACTTGCAAATCCAACCTACACTACCTCTTAATCATTTGGCGTGGACATTTGTCTAGACTTGTCCTCTTTTGTCGGCTTCCACGTGCGCGTGTGTTTTGTTAAAAATGTTTTTCCTCTGACTGCACGTTAATAATGCCTTTCAGGCTCCCAAACCCTTTTATCCCAAAACACAGACCGTGACGGTTGCGGGTTGTGGAAGCATGGCGCTTCTTTAGCGTATTTTTGGAGCGAAACGTTTGGACGGTATTCCGTCTAAAGGGATCCCAGAGAACCTTTTATGAGTTGAAACTGTACACCGTGATAGTGCGGTTACCGACTCACTAAACGGAATGTACTTAAGGAAGTAAAGAGAGAATAAAAGAATTTGAAACTGAAAAGAAACTTAAACTTGTTCAAAACTATCTTTTTCCGAGACAAAGAAATGCAGACGTATGAAGAACGTTCGTTGCTTTCTGTAAGATATAAGAGTGTATACAATGTGACGTGAAAGAACATTGTTGTTGACAAGCTTGTTAGGAAGCTATTGAGTCTCAGACAACGAAATATGGTACAAAGACGGTTTTTGTAAGAAAACAGCTCGTATTAAATACCTATTGCGAATGAATTTGGGTAACAATTGCATTTGTGTCATTTGACCTCATGCACAACTATCTGGTTGGTGGGTTTTAATGGCAAAAACGTACAAACTGTTTCAATTTCTCGGTATAGTTTTTTAAAAAAGGAGTAAAGATATATAAATGACATTGGAATAAACCTAAATTTAAAAAATGCACTGCGATTAAAAAACGTTTTGGAATATGAAATATAAAAATTAAATGCAATAATAAAATATGCTTCGAAACAGATCATAGAATTAAAATATTGCCTCCCTGCAATAGTGCTATGACTCAGAAAAATGAATTTCTAAGTTTATGAGTAGAAAGACTAGATCTGCATGCTGCAAAAGTGGCACAACTCTATTCCATTAGAGAGCAGTTTTGCACCATGCAAAAGCATGCATTCAGTATTTCTACACATAAAACTACAAATTCTATTTTTTGGTTATGATGGTATTGCAGCCGAGGTGGGATATGTTGGTCAACAACATAAAATACAATAATTAAAACGTTTGCTAAAATATGTCAAAATTCTATTTTTTAGTTATGATGGTATTGCAGCCGAGGTGGGATATGTTGATCAATAACATTAGAGTACAAAAATTAAAAGTTTGCTAATCTACAGTAGAAAGACTGTTATAGTGTAAAAATATTTTGCTGAACATGATGTAAATTAAAATGTAATAAATAATAAGTATTAAACAGTAACAACTACGAAAGATAAAACATACTGTAAATTACAATATGTTTTGTGTTCTAATACATAAAAATACAATTTTATTGTGACACGTTATATGTTACAATACAATTAAAATCTTGAGTTGTTAAGAGACTTGGTCGACAGTCTATTCCAATCAACGTTTACATGGTTAAAACATTTTCAAGATATGATAACTAAAAACAGGACAGCGATTATTAAAATGAGATTAATAGAAAAACATTTGAAGCACTTTCTCCATGTAAAATATTTTTATTAGTGAAACGAGAGTACGTTCAATACGAATGGTGAATTAACGTTTTGATGGAATGAAGTGTGTTGACAATTTGCGAGACTCTTGCCAAAAGGAGTGACAAAGATCTTTGTGGAGATCTTGATATCATAAAAGGCATCAGCATGCTGAAATGAGAAGGTTTTCTGAAAATAATTAAACTTTTTAATGTTAATACAGAAGTTAATTTAGTCTTTTCATAATGCATAATGCCTTTACATAGTATTCAGTAATGCATAGATGAAACTATAGGGTAAGCGTCTAGGTTTATATCGGTTTTATTATTCAGGGGTAGTTTGGAATCTTTGTAATCTAGCAAAGAGTTTGAGGTTTTATTGCATCTAACTCGAACTCCAAGCATCGCCTTTATGCTCAGATGCGGTTTAATTATGTGGGATACAGATTAAACTACATAATTTAAACACATCATAACTTGTACTTCACGTAAATATGTTATTCTTCATTGCCAATAGGTGGTGGTCATGCTTACGTTTGCTATTTTTATTGAGCTATATTCTTGTGTAGAACAGAGATGTAAACGATGACGAAATATCTCGTGTAAAACATTGGGTTCAAATTAGTTTCCTTTAAGACTATATTAAACCTACTAATACCTGTTGCTTCTTGTTTCATGCCCCTTTCTTTCCGTCAAACAATCTTCTGGTGTAAGGGAAGAGGATGGAATTATACCCCTCTCAAACTAGGAGGAGTGACCGGTGACCAATGGGGTGATTTGTACTATCACGATAGGATTTATGGTTCCTTTTCCTTCAATTTAACATCTAAAGAAAGCGATAAGAACCAGCTCTACACTGAAACTAATCTAGTGTGGCTTAAAAGGCTCCGTTCACACAAACAGAATCTGCGTTAGGTTAAGTCTTATGGCGTAAGGGCCATATATGGCCATGTGCGTTAAAGAATCATGGTCAATCCACGTTAATCTAAATCCAGTAGAAGTGACTGACAATATTCAAGAAGATACTTCCATTAAGATAGCTTGCACATCAAAAATCTTTCACGTTGCTCGAATCCATTGCGTTCCGCTTCAATGCGCCCGAATCTACGTCAGTCAGTATCTACTGGATTCGGATTGAGGTTGCTAGGGGCTCTAAGTTATGCTTTACCCTGGAGTACAACCTTTGACTAGAGATTGGTGGAGAATATTTCAGCAAAACTACAAAGCTTCAATTACTGATACAAGCAGATGAACGTTTAATTTTTCGACTAATTTACCCTGGAGGCAAGTCATCCGCCAGTCTCTGGCACCAATCATTAAATCCACTTTTATTTTTTATTCTAATTATGCTTAATGATATTAAAGCACTTGTAAACAACCAAGCAAAAGATAAACTCTCCGATACAACAAATTGCTGTTGGTGCCCATAGAACCCGAATGAAACAAATTGTACGCAGTTGGTGATCGATCAAAAAAGATCGATTGGTAAGATATATAAAGCTACATATGGAAATTAGGGCTTAAGAACATTTCTAGATTGATAACTCGCATTATAAGTGCACTCTTTGCCCTCCTAGTGGTTAACCCTCTTAGGGTCATTCCTCGTCTTTAACAAAATTGACATGATCTTGATGGACTAGACAAAATGAAAATAATATGACCATATCTTTATCTCATCATCATCAAACAATCGGCAATATCTTGATGAGGAGATATCTTAATTTGTAAGAATTAGTCAGATCTTGATGGACGAGATATCTCTTCATTAGAAGAAAACTGACCACATCTTGATCTCATCAGTTTTCTTTCAGATGATCTTTCAGCATGAACAAAAAATAGTTAGTACCTAGATTACGAAATATCACGTCAATAGCAAACATGATGAAGTCTTAATAGACGAGATATCTCGTCAAAGCCACTTGGAGGGTTTTTGAGAAGGTAGTATGAAAACTTTAGTAGATACGGATTAGTGATTGGAAACAATATCCCTTTTGGTGTAAATAACGAATTTATGAAGTTATACAACCATTTTTAAAACAGTGAAATTAGAAGTTGGTAACACAGCATTGGACATCAGAGGAAATCTTTTTTCAAGTATAAGGCAAGAAAATATAATATAAGAAGACAGTGAAACAATATAATAATTTTATTCTGTATAAAAACCCGATATCTCACCTATCACCATCATACGTGGTCAAAGAATTGGAAACAATCTTTACAGTCAAATTATCTTTATGTAATCCTAAGGGATTGGTACGAAAATGTTCCTCTCCTTTAAAGACATTGCAGCTTGGTGCAATGTTTGTCTATCTGTTGAAGAACACAAAATCCTTTGCTGGTATCGGTTTTCAGCTTGTGTTAGTAATTACTTATTATTTATAATTTTTAAACATCGCTTTTGAATTCATGCAAATAATTCATCAAATAGCAAAACTTTATTTCATTTCACTGTTTGTTGTGGTTCGAAACCAAAGATACCCTTGTTTATATTTATACTTTTTTATTTAAAACGATAATTCATGAGAAAACTCACCTAACCTTGTAAACAATACAGTTTGGTTGGTCGATTTATTGCTCCATGGCCATTTTCGCTTCACTAGGGCCAAGTAGACCCTATGAAGATTGTTATTTGTATATTTATTGTAAGAGATTTTCACAATATCTTTATGAATGAGAAGGGCTTACTGACATCATAGTAACATTTTCAAGGGCTAAGGGTAAATTGAAAAATTATTTGCATTGTAAATACTTTTTGTATCGTAAGTTTGTTTGAATCTTCTCGTTGTAATTATGAGTCTTTTACAATGTGCTAATGAAAAGAGAAGAAATTCAATTGCTTTTGTGCAAATTAAACAATGAAGTACTATATCCACATAGATATCCATATCCTTATAGCCTATAGGAATATCCATATAGCCTGTTATAATTCGATTCCAACTAGAAGGCATTCGACCTTGGGTCAGTCGAATTTGAATAGTACTATTAAAGCTCTGCCATACGCAAAAGCATGAATAACGATCGTCCTCAATGGTTTCTACCTCGCCAACTCATTATCAATGCTATCGCTTATGGCACCGAACGATAAAATAACCACAAGAATCAGCAATAAAGATGCCATTTGAGGGAGCGCTTTGTTTACTTTCCAACCTAACTCTTTATTTATGGAATAGACTCATCCAAAATCACGGGACTAGACTGCCTACTCACGAGCTGGACTATACCCGAAGTGCAGATGCGGGGACCTGCTTGAAGTGTGTCTCTGGGTGGGTGTTCTCACTTTCTTGCTGATCTTCATTTCCAATGATTTCAGCAAGTAAACTAAGTTACTAAGTGAAATGAAAATTAAACTAAGTTACTTTATCCATGTATTTGTTTTTTCTCTTTAACCCAATACTGTTTACACACAGATTTGTACACTCGAGAAAAAGTTTTTACTCCAGTTACTAAGTACTGTCATTAAAAGGAACATCGCATTGGAGTGCAGATGCAACTACACTGTAAGAGCATGGCTAAGTACTATCAATGAAAGTATTGAAGTACAAATGAGGGATGCACCAAAACCAAATCACGATATTGGTGTGTGGTGCCTGTGTGCACTTATGCAAACAAGTTTACACCAATCAGGTTGGGATTCAAGCTATTCTACCATAAGAACATGGCTAAGTGACTTCACAAAAAGAATAAGTCTAAGTGTATTATATATGTCTAAGTGTACAGTTAAAAGAACATTTCATTGGTGTGCATATATGGGGAGGGGCTGCACAGTAAGAACATATCCAAATACTAAATATTAAGTGCTGATGGAAGCTGCACAATAAGAACATAATTAAGTACTACCAATGAAGTATTGAAATACAGTTTGGTGCTGCACAATAAAAACACTTATATTGTTGTCTGCGTACTCGTGTAAACAAGTTTACACCTGTTTTGGTTAGCGTATTTACTATTTATTACTTCACCCAAAAGGACTTTGCTAAGTAATATAAATGAAAAGTGCTGGGGTGCATATGAGGAAAGGCTGCCAAACTAAGAACATGGCTAAGTATTATCTATTGAGTGCTAATGGGGACTGCGTAATAAGAGCACAGATAAGTAAAATCAATATAAAGAACAGTGTACTGGAGTTCAGGTGGGGATCTGCAAGAATTCCAACGTCAAGGATGGGCATATATGAATCGAATTATAAAAACAGCGGAACCAGTCGACAATTTGTGGCCGGTCCACCTTCCCGTAAGCTTGAAAAATCCCGCAAAACACCATCTGTCTCCATTTTCACGGGCGTCGTTCAGCTGAGGCGAATCCAATGGCCCTAAGGTAAACTTCGAAACCAACTTTCTTTCCTTCTTTTTACCCTCTCTTTCTCTTCTTGTTCTTCCAATGCCACGCTATTATTTTTCTTCCCCCTCTTTGTTTCAAGCTAACCGAGTTCGGTTCAGGATTTTGGTTAGACGGGGTTAGAGAATTCACGCTGCATTTGTTGAGGAGGAACAATGTTTGTAGGAATATTCCACCCACTCTTTCAGACAGGCGGTTGAACGACTCGGTACGCGCTGGAGGACATGAGAATTTTCGACCATTTTTTTTCCGCCGTCCTGAATAATAGTGATTGTAGCATACCGTCGTGGAATGAATATTGATTTCCATTCTAAATGCCAATTCCTTTTGCCATTTTTGGATCATCAAAATCCCAGTCCTAATGATTAGTTTGTTTGCCTAGTATTTTGCTGATGACTTGGATGTAGTATATCTAAAATGACAAGATAATGTTAACAATATGTAAAGAAGTGAGAGAGAGAGAATGCTATACTTTTTTTTGCTATACATTTTTGGATCATCACAATCCCAGTCCTAATGATTAGTTTGTTCGCCTAGTATTTTGCTGATGACTTGGATGTAGTATATCTAAAATGACAAGATAATGTTAACAATATGTAAAGAAGTGAGAGAGAGAGAGAGAATGCTATACTTTTTTTTGCAAAACATTTTTGAATCATCAAAATCCCAGTCCTAATGATTAGTTTGTTTGCCTAGTATTTTGCTGATGACTTGGATGTAGTATATGTAAAATGACAAGATAATGTTAACAATATGTAAAGAAGTGAGAGAGAGAGAGAGAATGCTATACTTTTTTTTGCTATACATTTTTGGATCATCAAAATCCCAGTCCTAATGATTAGTTTGTTCGCCTAGTATTTTGCTGATGACTTGGATGTAGTATATGTAAAATGACAAGATAATGTTAACAATATGTAAAGAAGTGAGAGAGAGAGAGAATGCTATACTTTTTTTTGCTATACATTTTTGGATCATCAAAATCCCAGTCCTAATGATTAGTTTGTTCGCCTAGTATTTTGTTGATGACTTGGATGTAGTATATCTAAAATGACAAGATAATGTTAACAATATGTAAAGAAGTGAGAGAGAGAGAATGCTATACTTTTTTTTGCTATACATTTTTGGATCATCAAAATCCCAGTCCTAATGATTAGTTTGTTCGCCTAGTATTTTGCTGATGACTTGGATGTAGTATATCTAAAATGACAAGATAATGTTAACAATATGTAAAGAAGTGAGAGAGAGAGAATGCTATACTTTTTTTTGCTATACATTTTTGGATCATCAAAATCCCAGTCCTAATGATTAGTTTGTTCACCTAGTATTTTGCTGATGACTTGGATGTAGTATATCTAAAATGACAAGATAATGTTAACAATATGTAAAGAAGTGAGAGAGAGAGAATGCTATACTTTTTTTTGCTATACATTTTTGGATCATCAAAATCCCAGTCCTAATGATTAGTTTGTTCGCCTAGTATTTTGCTGATGACTTGGATGTAGTATATCTAAAATGACAAGATAATGTTAACAATATGTAAAGAAGTGAGAGAGAGAGAATGCTATACTTTTTTTTGCTATACATTTTTGGATCATCACAATCCCAGTCCTAATGATTAGTTTGTTCGCCTAGTATTTTGCTGAGGACTTGGATGTAGTATATCTAAAATGACAAGATAATGTTAACAATATGTAAAGAAGTGAGAGAGAGAGAATGCTATACTTTTTTTTGCTATACATTTTTGGATCATCACAATCCCAGTCCTAATGATTAGTTTGTTCGCCTAGTATTTTGCTGATGACTTGGATGTAGTATATCTAAAATGACAAGATAATGTTAACAATATGTAAAGAAGTGAGAGAGAGAGAATGCTATACTTTTTTTTTTGCTATACATTTTTGGATCATCAAAATCCCAGTCCTAATGATTAGTTTGTTCGCCTAGTATTTTGCTGATGACTTGGATGTAGTATATCTAAAATGACAAGATAATGTTAACAATATGTAAAGAAGGGAAAAAGAGAGAGAATGCTATACTTTTTTTTGCAAAGGCTAATTGAGTTATTTTTTATTTTATGGCATGAAGGTCCTACTTTACCGTGCTGCTCCTGGCACAAGACGCCGACCAACCGGTCTGGTGGTTAAGGTGTTAGCCTCTAGATCGGAAGGTTCCTGGTTCGAATCAGGGTCAGTACATGGATGTTTCTAAGCGTATGGTGTAGAGGCGGTTGGTGCACCTTAAATCTGTCGTGGCTGATAATCCTCATGTTGGGTTGCTGTTGAAGTTTGGAGAGTGGAGTTCCAGCTCATGTGTTGCCTCGTCATCTTACCGTGGCTCAAAATTACGTGGTGTTGTCCTCGGGTCTATCCCTTAGGGGATTGATCCCGGACCGTCGTCAATCCCGTTGTGTTGCTTTAGTACGACGTTAGTTATAAATTACCAATTTACCTGGCACGACAGTCACAGCGACCCTCACAATGTGTTGGGTTTTATGATTCAAGGGCCATATTTGGCCATGCTCTTTTAAACAGAAGACAATCAACATCAAGTAAGAGACATACACACAAGGAACGTTTCTATGACCCAGAAGAGGACTCGAACTTGCCATTTTGCATAGACGAAACAATGGATAAGACTTGATTAGATTTATTTGGTGATACAATAACTTTAAATCTTCTGTGAATAACCACAACTTCAAGAGGATAAAGAGCAATACATTTAGTTTGTCTTTTAGTGCCGGAAGAATGTGGAAATTCTGTCAGGCTCTCTATATCTCTTAGTGAAACACAAATTCAAGAATCATTGGACCTATCTACATAATCCTTCATTCCGTTTCAAACTTAACTATTTTAAGTCAAAAAATATTTTCGCAGAGGATTGAATGAAATCCTAACAATTTTTTACGAATTACTTAGCGTCTATAAAAATATGAGGAACATTGTTAGAAGCGTAACCAAAGTTGAGATTTCATTTTTAAAAGATGTTCTGATCGTCTGTAATTGTTTTCAAATTAACGTCGTATTAGAGCAAAAAACACAACGGGCTATTGACGACGGTCCATAATCAATCCCCAAATGGAAAGATCCGAGGACATCTCGTAATTTTGAACCACGGTCAGATCACGAGGAAACATCTGAGCTGGCATCCCACTCTCCAAATCTCCATGCCAACCCCCAACGTGAGGACTTTCGGCCACGACAGATTTAAGGTGCACCAGCCGCTTCTACACAACACCTTAACCACCAGAACGGTTGGTCGGCTTTTGATCGTCTGTTTAATTCTCCTGGTGCTTGCGTCCGGCCATGTATCTAGTCAGACGTCACTATCAAAACTGACCAAATATGGATGGATGAGATACCTTGTTGAAACTACATGGAAGAGTTACGAGTTTCGTTAAGTCTGTATTGCATATTTGGTTTAAGGTAAGGCATTATATTGGAGGTATTTTCGGTACACTCGAGTACAAAAATCGCTTAAATTGGTTTATGTTCACCGAATGTTTACTACGGCGAAAAATGACGTTAAATACGTTTTCAAATCTTGCACACTTTTGATTTTGTCCTGAGTGATTAGCTAAATAAACAGTTTATTAATTTGATAACATATCATTTATACCTCAGAGGGATTCACACGCATATATATGAGTTCGGCAACCCGCAGTCTTCCCTGCATGCTTTCTAACCAATTTTGACCTTCTTGACCAATAGAATCTTTCCTAGGATTCTTTGTACCAACAGATGTGGTTATTTAGTCATTACGTGTCCTATGGAGACATAGCTATACTACACAAATCGGAAGTCATGGCTCGCAGATGGTTAAGAAACATTACAGACGTATTCTATGCATCAACATCATTTGATTTGTAGAGTTAAAAGTACGATACCAACACTTTTTACGGACTGGGTCCCACAAGCCCCCTTGGGTAATCTGTTATGTACTTCCCAAACTATAGATACGTTATCATCTTATCATAAACGTCCTCATGAAGAAATCGCTCTCGAAATTAAAGTATGTGTGTATAATATCCTACTGGAACAGCAGAAAATAGTCTTGTATTGGGACGCCGTAAAGTAGGCTATGTTATAACAGCATCATTTATTATGGCATAGTATAGTATTTGTAGTTTCCCCTGAAGGAAGAGAGCTAGGTCCAGTTACATAGTTATCGATGATAACAATCAGAAAGGGAAGCGTTACAAACGTACTCCGATATTTAAATGGGGATCTTCAGAAGAGATGACGAAAAGGTTTTTCCCAATAACGTCATGTGACGTAATGTATTAGGGTGTGTCCAGTGACTCGTATTGGCTCAGTGCCTCTAGACAGAGGACGGTCAAAGTCTGACAGGATATTTGACCTGTCTACAGGGGAAAGAAGGGATTAAGCATTACCTCATCTTTAGAAATATTACATCATCTTTGAAAACAGAAATTTGTTTTACAGAAATATTAAGAATTCAGAGACTATTAGTATAAAAGTTATTTTTCATTACATGGATATTAACAAAGTTTAAAGAACTCCTCAAAATCATGACAGGTACACCTGTCGTCAGACCTGTATCTTGCTGGGTTAAATCGGCAGCAGAAAAGATTAGAAACCTCTATCCCGGCTTCGCAGCGGACACTTGAATTTCATGAAGGTCGAATTGGATTTAAACCCTCCAAGTGGTTTCTACGAGATATCTCGTTCATTTAGATCAAACCAATTTTGCGGAAGACGATTTTTATGATGACGAGATCAAGAGATGGTCAGTTTACTTCTAATATTGTCCATCTCGATTTGCTAATGATGATATACCTCGTCGTTAACCACCAGGAGGGTTAAGTCCCGGTGCACACATCCGGTTTTCAACGTGCGGCGCCGCTACGGCACCGAAGCCCAACTATGCACACATAACCGTGAAATGACGCAAGTACTCCTTTCGCGCCTAATATTCTATCGAAGTAAACGTGTGTATTTCGCAACAAAATAGACGTTACTGGATGTTGTTGTCGTGCGGGCGATATATGGCCCAATTGGGGGTGCCATTGCCCCGGAGGGTTGGACTTATTCATACATGACACATCCGTTTTACAGGAAGGTCCCTTTCACACATCCATTCACTCACACATATCGTAATTTAGATCCCAATCAGAGGCCGATAACCCCTTGATCAGGTACCCCCAGAGGTATTTATTTGGTATGGGAACATGGGGGACTTTGTGACCACGACCTATTTAACGTGCCCCAGCCACCATTAGCGAACACGACGGTCTTTAGCCAGGTCAAAGCGCCGATTTCGCAACCATCAGAATTGCAGGCTCCGCTGAGGACAGAACTCACAACATTTCCGATGCGAGCCCGACGCTCTACTGACTGAGCTACCTTGGCTCACGTTACTGGATAAAACAAATTATTAATTATTATTTATATTCCATTTATTTATGAAAACAAGGTACTTCAAACCGGAGACGCGTGTGCGGCGCCGTGGGGAACTGCGGTACAAATTGCACGCAAGTTAGACGTGCATCGCCGCAGCGGCGCCGGTGGCATGTGTGCACTGCTCCATTGGATCTAATGTATCTCAGACCGCACTTGCGTTGCGGCAGCGGAGCCGCACGTTGAAAAACCGGATGTGTACACCGGGCCTAAGTGTTTCCTCTGGGCTCTAAATTCAATTCAGCTCAGGCTTCACCCTTACACCATCTCCTGTCTTGACTGCCTCTCAGGTCAGTTTACTCACCATCATGAGCTGGTTCTCGAGGGTCTTAAACCTCATGGGTTGACAGAATTTATTTAATTCATTTATGCCAAATGAAATAAGTAATAACATAACTATAAATTTTGCGGTGCCTTGAACAGCACCGCCATTTTCAACGGGCTTGAATATGAGAATCGCGAACTACAGTTTCAGTTCTCACTCCTCCCCCTTTGTTTCACTTCCCGTCTCTTAAAAAGTTCCTATTAGTTACTTATAGTTTCAGTTCGCATTTGTATACAACGCTTACTTCTTTGTAAGCTAGTAGTATGCATTGTGTCATTGTCGTTACAGCGTGAATGTGCTGTTATGTTCGTACAATAAAAACCTTCCAATTGTGTCAGCTTCAATTTCATTTAAAGGCGGTCCACTTGGTAACTTTTCAGAACTGCATCGGTAGATTACTAAAGACCATTATCAAACTCGGCTTCTCAACCGCATCGTTCCGAATGCTCTGTAATCGACTCATCACCCGAATCGAACAGACCAGAAACGAGACCGTGCGATTTCCCCTGCAACCCCAAAACAAAATATCTCCAAACGACTCGAGTACCCGTGTTCTACCAGAGCACGACATGTTCTCAGCCCCGCCCTCGCCGTAAAAAAAAAGCGGACGGACGAACACAAAAACAACGCCGCGCATTGTCTGTGTCATAACAGACAACATCTGGAATCCGTGGCGGATGGAAAAAAGAAGACTGCTGCCAGTACAGAGACAAAATAATAACACTAAAAAAACGCAGCCCAAAAAATCATCTGTTCCTCTCCTATCTCCAGTTAACACGCTGCTTAGAGACGCTTTCGAGTGGCTTGTTGAAAGCTGCAATAGAACAGTTGGGTGCGCGCATAGTTTATGTCAAAATTTGCCACGCTTCCTTCCCCCCCTTCCGTACGGATAATAAATGCACGTGTTCCTGGAAAAGGGATGGTAGGGAGAGAATGTATGGGATTTGAGTTGACTTTGCGAGATAGGCGTATGAATTCCTTGTCCCGGATTCGGAAGTGGGAGTCAGCAGTTTTAAAACAAAGCCTGAGAATTAGAAAGACGCAACTATGGATTTAATGTTTCTGTTTCAGGGATAAGTTCTTCATTTAGCGTTGCTTTTTGGCTCTTATTTGTCTGTTATGGGGATGTACAGACCACGGGCCTCATGCGGTCCTCCGTGAATTTGCTGGAGCTTCACCTCATCTAAAGGACGATTTAAAGTTAAAGTGGTGTAAGTCACTTTTTCAAAAAAAAATAAAATAAAATAAATAAGACAAAGAAACCAGATATAATATAACCAAATTTAACTAAAGGTAAATACTAGAGCTCGGATCGATATGCAAAAATGTGACCTGAAATATGCATTACAAAATCCCAAAATATGCACTAAAACCCCAAAATATGCGAAATTGCAAAAAATAAAATTTAATCTTACAAAAAGGGTAGAGAGTGGAATAAAGTGAAAAGGAGCCACAATTTCACTCAATTAATTCACAATTTTATTTTTATAACGCCACATAAAGATAGCAAAAAATATACAAAGCAACAAGTATACAAAATAAAAATACGCAAATCAACAAATATACAAAATATATATCTTATTAAATTAGGGCTGAGTTGGAAGCCACAATGATAGCAATTTTTCTGTTCCACTATCTTATCTTCATCTATACATTTATGGCTAAACAAGAAAAGGTCAGGCCAACCAACTCAAATTCGTTTTGTTTCTTAAAATGTTCGTTCCAAACAAAGCACTAAATAAAAATCTGTCAAAAAAATTAAAAAAAATATTTGTGTGTGTATGAATGTTTAAAAATAGAGAGAAATTGTCCGAATATGCACAAAACATGCAAAAAAACTCCAAATATACAAAATGGTCCCAAATATGCAAAAAACATGCAAAATAAATTCGAGTATCTTTGGTTGCAAATTGCTAAAAAAACAGTCCATACGGATTTCAATCAACTTTAGGAGCTAAAAAAAAAAGATGTGCAAATTCCGAGCTCTATTAATTACACAGAAACCAGATCTAGTTAAGTCAATTTCTTTACAGAAAACGTGAAGTGAGTCAGATCTTCATTATATAGCCAACTGTGATAGCAGTAGAACAAAGTCCTTTTTCTTGAAAAAAGTGACTTACACCACTGTCACTTATACCCGTCCATGTGTTAATTTACTTTAACAAGTCACAAGATAGGTAATTTAGATGAAAAGTTCGTTGCTAGATAATACATCAAAAGGGGCACAGGTCTCTTTGGGTCATCCATATATCTGGCAAAAAACTTCTTGAGTCATGAATTGTTAAAATCGAAAAATTGGAACTTGCTTGACAAATGAAAATTTAGAATCAATTTTGCGATTGGCTACTACAAAAATCGAACCAACGATCAAAACAATTGTTAAATCAATGCCACGCATCAAATCAATTCTTGTTTGCTTTTTACTATCTTTCTATGTAACAGTATAAAATAAAAATGTAAATAAAATAAATAATATATAACTTTCTTTGTTTTTATGGGTGTCACTTCTAAAAGTCACACTGAATCTCTGATGCCCATTGGTCTTAAAACTCCAGTGCACTCTTGGTCTACTAGTTATTTAGCCTGAATGTAGATAAGAATATCATGGCCTCAAGAAATCATTTACTGCTATTGAAGTGCTTCTTATTATCTTTTGGGGTCAATTTTAAATACTTAGCGCACACATCGAAACATATTCTTAACGAATATTTAAGAGTCAAAACACTCAGTATAATAGTAATACACTCAGTTTGATTGTATTTCAATTAATAAATCAAAAATACCTCTCAGTAATAATCTCACAAAACTCAGTAATATAGAAATAATTCAATTCAATTCACAGCTCAAAACTACATCTAATAATTATAATGAAACATTAAGCTTGTTAGTCATTTTCAAATGCATAAAGTTAGACACTTATTAACAATTACATTAAACTAAAGCATGCACATTTTTATCAATGGTAATGGTAGTGGTAATTTTAGTTAACGTCGTACTAGAGCAACACAACGGGCTATTGACGACGGTCCGGAATCAGTCCCTTAAGGGAAAGATTCGAAGAAACACCTCGTAATTTTGAACCCCGGTCAGATGACGAAGCAACACCTGAGCTGGCACCCCACTCTCCAAACTTCCACGCCAACCCAACGTGAGGACTTTCGGCCACGACAGATTTAAGGTGCACCAGCCGCCTCTACACCATACGTTTACAAACATCCATGCCCGGACCCGGATTCGAACCAGGAACCTTCCGATCTAGAGGTTAACACCTTAACCACTATACCGGTTGGTCGGCACACATTTTTATCAAGCTTCTGCATAAATATCGCCAGCTCTTTCGACTTTATCAAACATATCATAGCTTACATTAGCATTTCCTTACATTTGTGTCATGATTTAATATTTACATATTGTATTCGAGTATTTTCGTAAAAGTGAGGATAATTCAAATATAACTTCAAGCTGATGATTGAGCGAGTATAAAAATATATCCCGCACATCACGGCTAAGTTTGTATTGAAATGAAATAGACTTGGGGGCTTGTAATGAAATAGACAGAGCATATACGCAGTAAATATCAGAAGGTAAGTCACGTAGGCTTACGAATCTAATTCTGCCGATTGGCTATAGAACGGTAGACTAGTGTTTTTAATAAAGATGGATAATCACTTTAATCGATCAATAATTTGAAGTGGCTATTATCAACAACGTAAAACACGTTAGAATCGGAAAACTGGCATGGTTCCAAAAGCTGACGTCAGCGGTCGAAAATCGTAAAATTCGTTCCTTCTTCATTCGAGGTTCCGATGACGTCACATTCCGGAGGAAAGAAAGAATGATGAATAAAATAAATTAATTTTAAAATGTTCTAGATTAAATTTTAAAATTCCTGCAGGACACAAAAATCGCAAAAAATTTTGACTAATTAAGTTTCTAGAATTGAATTATTTCTAATTGTAAAACCTAAATAGTGTTTATGTGATTCTTTCGTTTACTTTGAACAGTTGAAGTGTTTATTTTTATACCTTTTTTTATTTCAGTTCATTCAAATTGTGATTTAATTAAGTTTTCAGCTGTTAATTTGAATTTTGTATTGCTATTTGACTTTAAATTCATACCTGTGTGCCAAATTTCATTATTGTAAGTGCTAAAGATTCGTCAGGACAGTACACAACGTACACAGACAAACACTTCCTTTTATACTAGTTAGAGATGTTTGTATTCGAACACAGATTCTAAACGTACAATTTCGACTCGGTTTCTGAACACGTAATCCCTTTCCTCTTTTGAATGGTAATGGTAATTTTTAGTTAACGTCGTACTAGAGCAACACAACGGGCTATTGACGACGGTCCGGGATCAGTTCCTTAAGGGAAAGATCCGAGGATAACACCTCGTAATTTTTGAACCACGGTCAGATGACGAAGCAACACCTGAGCTGGCGCCCCACTCTCCAAACTTCCACACCAACCCAACGTGAGGACTTTCGGCCACGACAGATTTAAGGTGCACCAGCCGCCTCTACACCATACGCTTACAAACATCCATGCCCGGACCCGGATTCGAACCAGGAACCTTCCGATCTAGAGGCTAACACCTTAACCACTATACCGGTTGGTCGACTTATTTGTACTGAGGATGATATTTCTACAATGCTATATTTTGTTTTGGCATTGAAAACTTTTTTATGTGCTTCTTGATTGACTGGAAGCTACGGTAACTCGATTCGAGGGTAGAGGATTGGTAAATGGTAATGGTAATTTTAGTTAACGTCGTACTAGAGCAACACAACGGGCTACTGACGACGGTCCAGGATCAGTCCCTTAAGGGAGAGATCGAGGACAACACCTCGTAATTTTGAACCACGGTCAGATGACGAAGCAACACTTGAACAGGCACCCCACTCTCCAAACTTCCACACCAACCCAGCGTGAGGACTTTCGGCCACGATAGAATTACGGTGCACCAGCCGCCTCTACACCATACGCTTACAAACATCCGGACCCGGATTCGAACCAGGAACCTTCCGATCTAGAGGCTAACACCAAAACCACTATACCGGTTGGTCGACTTATTTGAACTTAGGATGATATTTCTACGATGCTATATTTTCTTTTAGCATTGAAAACTTTTTTATGTGCTTCTTGATTGTCTGGGAGCTACGGTAACCAGGTTCTAGGGTAGAGGATTAGCATCCGGATTGTTTCAAGCTCGAAACTCTGTCCAGACAACGACAATCGTATACGTGATAGCTGGTGCATATAAAATATGTCGTGTCCCGAAATTTCTTCATGTTGGTATGGTGTGTAATTTCGAAGAAGGTGGTGCCAGCTAATGTCTGATCTCGACATCTGACCTTTGTATCAAAATTAAGAGATGCTGTCCTCAGATCTTTCACTGGGATTGAACCCACATCTTCGCCAACAGATAGTTGTGTTGCTCCAGTGCAACGTTAATTCACCTACCTAACTTGTGTGTATGTCCGTGAAGTGGACGTTCTTTGGCGCAGCTTGGGAAACAAGGAAGGGGCCGTAGTATTCCGGTTGGAAGAGCAACGGATTAGCAATCAGAGAGTTGCTCGTTCGAATCTAACCAATTTGGTAATTTGGTAATTTTTTTTTAGTTAACGTCGTACTAGAGCAACACAACGGGCTATTGACGACGGTCCGGGATCAGTCCCTTAAGGGAAAGATCCGAGGACAACACCTCGTAATTTTGAACCACGGCCAGATGACGAAGCAACACCTGAGCTCGAATCTAACCAAAGACCGTCGTGTACAAAGGAGGCTGGTGCGCGTTAAATATACCGTGGCCTCAAACGTCATCACGTTGACGTGATTTAGAAGTTTCGAGAGTGAGGTTCCAGCTCAGGTGTTGTCTCGCCATCTGACTGTGGTTCAAAATTGCGTTTCGTTGAAGTGTCGGGATTGGTCCCGAACCGTCATCAATAGACCGTTGCATTCATCCAGTACGATGTTAATTAAAATACCTACCAAACAAGGAAGGCCGCTACGACATAAAACCCAACCAACACTAGTCCAAATCATAAAAGTCAAGGGAACAAGAAGACTGTGGTTCAAAATTGCGTGGCGTTGAAGAGTCGGGATTGATCCCGAACCGTCATCAATAGACCGTTGCATTCATCCAGTACGATGTTAAATAAAATACCTACCAAACAAGGAAGGCCGCTACGACATAAAACCCAACCAACACTAGTCCAAATCATACAAGTCAAGGGAACAAGAAGACTGTGGTTCAAAATTGCGTGGCGTTGAAGAGTCGGGATTGATCCCGAACCGTCATCAATAGACCGTTGCATTCATCCAGTACGATGTTAATTAAAATACCTACCAAACAAGGAAGGCCGCTACGACATAAAACCCAACCAACACTAGTCCAAATCATACAAGTCAAGGGACCCTTTCCTGCAAGTGTAAAAAGAACTGGCCAGACAATTCCATCTAGAAACGCCCAGCGTTTAATTACTATATTCCTAAGAATCTCCACTCGAAACAAAAAAAATCCACCCATTTTGTATTTAAGTGGTTGATATGATAAATGTAAGAATCTGAGCGGATCTTCTATATTCCTGAATGGGACCTTGATCAAAAGGCACTTGTTATCTCCGCGACACACACAAAAAGCAGAAACTGGACGAAATAAATATTCTCATGTCAGGGCGTGTGCCTTATTTTGCCGAGTGCCGCTTCTCAAACAATGATGATAGATGGTGCTCTGATCTTTGTCAAGATGGCATGCCCGATGCGTCTTACTGGGTCGGTTGTAGTTCGACGGCTTCTCTATCATTGCGAGTCACCAAGAGCGCAAAGGGCGAAGTCTGGTTTTGAGGACCTCCTCGCTGAGTTTTCTGTTTCTGATGCAAGGAGATAAGGATTGTGTAGACTGTTGTCGATGATGCTTTAGCTTTTTTTGCATAAATTACTGGGTGGTTTCGTTGTTTGGAGTTTTCTGAGAACCGTATGAATAGAGGACAAACGAGTTCAAGTGCTTCGAGACATTTCTGAAAAATATCTGCACAACTGGGGACAATGCCATGCTTTTGAATGTCAAAAGCGAAACTGAGTTGGTAGACATTTAAATGAGGTTTTATTGTTGATAAATAAGAGAAACGTAGACAATGGTGGAAATCAGTTGCTTAACCTCTTCAGTTCCGGAAAAAGAAACATCTTCGCAGAAAATTTTTAGTTTAACGACTAGTTTATGGTACTTTGAGAATCAGAAGGAATTAAAAATATTTAAATTTTCTGAAAAATTAGTCTCTATGGGAGTAATGTCCCCAAATATGTTAACCATTTGGGTATATCCTCCTCATGAGTCATAAAATTAGATTCATTACCCATTTGTGTACATTCCTTTTCATGGGTCATACCATTGGATATGTTATACAATTAAGTAAATAACCTTCATAGCTCAGAACATTAGATTTGATATTCATTATTCTTCCCTCATGGGTCATAACAATAGTTACGTTACTTAACTAAGCACATCACCCTCGTGGCCCAGAAGATAAGATGCTTTAACTATTTGGGTACATCCCCTCATGGGCAATAACATTAAATATGTTACCCATTAGGTATTACATGCAATTTTATTGCCCATGGTTAATTAGGTTACCTAATTAACCAAGCACATTGGTTAATCAGGTACTTCACCCTTCCGGGTTATAACATTAGACGCCATACCCATTTGGATCCATAACCCTCATGGAACAGATAAGTTTAAGTACATTATCCATGAGTCATAACAATAGTTACGTTACTTAACTAAGCACATCACCCTCGTGGCACAGAAGATAAGATACTTTAACTATTTGGGTACATACCCTCATGGGCAATAACATTAAATATGTTACCCATTAGGTATTATATGCAATTTTATTGCCCATGGTTAATTAGGTTACCTAATTAACCAAGCACATTGGTTAATCAGGTACTTCACCCTTCCAGGTTATAACATTAGACGCCATACCCATTTGGATCCATAACCCTCATGGAACAGATAAGTTTAAGTACATTATCCTCATGGCTCAAACCATAATATACCAGGGGTGGGCTCGTATGAAGTCAACGGAGAGCCGCATTCCGGGTTTATTATCAAGAGCCACAAGATAGTTACATGGAATTAAATACACAAATTCAAATTTCATTTAATTGATTAATATGGTTCCATAGTTTACACAAGTCTTAAGTGATATGTACAGTACACATATAAGAAAATATTATATCATCGCTCAGAACATAATATACGTTACCATTTGAGGACATCATCATCCTGGGGATGCATTAAAATCGGTAACCTACATGGAGGATGAACATTAGATATTTTACCCATTTGGGTATATCCTCCTCATGGATCGTAATATTAGATACGTTACCCCTTTAGGTTACATCCGCTCATGGGTGAGATATATTAGAAACGTTACCCATATTGGTTTATTACGCTGATGGATCAAAACATTAGGGTGTAGACGTGGAAGAACAGAAATTATTAAACATACATTTACTCACCACTTAACAAATCTATCTGTTTAACACAAAGTCGGACTTAGTACCAGTTCTCCAACGAGGGTAATCCTCGTTCTCAGTCTGATTCTCGGTAATTCTCTCTCTTAGTCTTAGAGATTTCTTAGGCTTTTCATACACACAAGCAAACCTCGGTCCGGTACCCATACAATAGCCGGCTCCGGATACAATGTAGAGTAATCAAATGAAGGATTCTACGGATAGACGTGTTCGGCTGCCGATACTGGCAAATGCAGATCATGTTTAATTCGAAAAATAAGATGCCGGTATATTCTCATCACATGTTCAGTCGGTGGCCATGCTTACCCTTCATATGACATATTTTTGTTACGGTTCCTCAAAGGTCTGGATAACTCCCTAAGACAAACTAATTTCTAAACAGGTTATCCATTTAAGACCTTTGTTTTATTGAGAAGAAACTAAAAATATTTATCTCCTAGCTTCTCCTATATTAATCTAGTCATAGGAACGGTGCTCGGTCGTCAAATGAGGAGTGCTTGTACTATAACGTTAAAAGGACATGAAAAGTATTTTAATCTACGCAAGTACTCTATACTTAAAGAATGAAGGGGTTAAGAAATATTAGCAAGCATGTGCCTGTCAACGACATCAAAGTCAAAGCATAATTGTTGCCTCAGTTATCAGAAAGCAGTTGGATGGGAGAATTGTAGATATGTGCAAATACATAACATCTACTGCAAGAACATTGATAATATTACATGTGGGAAGAGATTTTCAGAGTTTTCAAACAAATCAGACGGCGATTTTATTTCCTGTTAACTAACTACTATCGTATGGTGAGTATTGGAATTTGTCTTCGCTACCTAGGTCCACATACGTGGACCTCGACTCTTTTGCCTTAAGGGTCCGGGACACATTGAAATTTTTTTTTATTTATTAATTTAAAATTTTGAATTTTTTTGTACTGATTACCCATCTAACTAATAAGTAAAATCGCAACACAAAATTTTTCAAAAAATTTAAAAAATTTTTTTAATTAAAATATTTTGAAAAAAAGAGGGGTTATATTAAATAGCTAAAACTCAAAATATTCGTGATCAATTTTCAAAATTCTTGCAGTAAATTATTCACAAATTTATAAACTTTAATTTTTGATTCAACAATTTAAAAAATATTAATTTAATAAAAAATAAAAAATATTTGAATGAAATTTTTGAAAATTTTAAGGTACTTTTTTTTAAAAGTCATATTTTTAAAAGTACATATTTGTTTCAAATTTGCTGAATCAAAATTAAAGTATAATGTTTGAAAAAGATATGTTACAAATTTCAACCCTTAAACTTTATCGGTTTTCGACTTATAGCAATTTGAGTACAGGAAATCTTGAAAAAATGTATCATGGAGAAAAACGCATTTAAAGTTTTAAAGACAAATGTTGTTGCCATGACAAGAACTGTCAAGAGTGGTAGATTTTCAAAACAACGCACCACAAAAATTATTATATCTCTAGTTCTAATTAAGATAAAAACATGATTTAAACGTCATTTTAAGCAGAAAAACACAGAGAATTTCTTAAAATATTAAAAAAAATTTCGAAAATTTGACAATATTTGTGTCTCGGACTCCCTTAAAAATAATATTTCTGATAAAATTGATAGTTAAGAACTCAAGTACACGTGAATGGACGTCTAAGCTTCCGATTGACACCAATGGATGGCAGTATGAATCAGTGTAGTTCCTGTGGCATGTTTATTATTCATAAACGATTTGGGAAGAAATGGCTTCGACTCAACGTGTTTGTAAAAATAAGTAAATTTCATTTGTTTTTAATGATTTCTAAATCATTCAATTAATGTGTTTTAGTTGATAATTTCTGAGTTCTTAAGTTTGAGTCATGAAGCAATGTCGAATCAACTAATTATTATTATGCTTTCAGCATAATTGAGACCCGAGGTAAACATATGCGGACCTAAAATGTTTAGCCCCTATGATGTCCCCCAGCTAAAAGAGGAATTTACTTGAGAACTTTGAAGTATTTCATAACATTTATCAGGAAAAAAAACTGATTTTTAAACAATTTTAATATGGTTTGTTGTGAAAATCTTACATCGGATATGTATCTCTTCAGTAAAGCTATCTAAATTTTAAAGTACGAGATATCTTGTCATTTGGAAATAAATTCTGACCAGATCTTGTCAGCAACCAGAAAAACTGCGTCCTCAGCAAAATTGATCTGATCTTGATGTAAAATCTTGTGTCTGATTTGAAGTAAAATCTACTGATTCCGTCTGGTTTGTTAGTTATATTGAAAATCCCTCTAATTGAACCTTCACATCCGGAGTATACACACAGGAAGTACGTTCTACCTCAAAACCAGTATCTAGCTTGATATAGCTCGCGACAGATAAGGCCATTCAAAGGGAATAATCACATAACTAATAAGCTTCACATACATTTCGTAACAATCCCCTTTTCCAACCGATGAAATAATTCCCTTCCTTTATTAGCTATGCAGCACAGCAAACAAGAGCGCTATATGACGTACGAACGAAAACAGAGATATAGATGAAAGGATTGAAGTATTTATTATATCGAAACATTCAAAGGGTGAAAGAAGAAATGCATTCTTATGAAGTCTGAGGATGTATAAATATTAGATTGGATACATAATAATAAAAGTCAGACATAAGAGGAAAAGGTTGTGGCGATAAAGGTTAATGTGTTGTACATAAGGAGTTTGATTATATCTGTCATGATTATGTTGGATTTCTGAATACAAATAAAAGTTTCGTATATTGAATATTTTTTCCGTCTTGAGTGTTTGTAAAATAGCAATATTCAATAACAATGTTATAAACTATCAAATTAATTTTGTTACGGAATAAATATTAACGTTAAGGAAATTGAGAATAGTAAACAAAAACACAGAGATGTTTAGAAGTAAGGTATTTCCTAACCTTTTCTAAAATGAAAGAAGCATACATAAGCAATACTATTTGTATGAGTATATGAACTGAAAATTATTCAGTTTATAGAAATAATAAAAATATTCTTTTGTTCGGGATGTATAAGGAGCAATGTCACTTGTACCTATCGTTAATGATATTTTTTTGAGGAGATATATACTTGGTATTTCGAAGTCTTATAAAAATTACAGCAATTTGAAGTTCAATATTATAACAAATAATTCCTTTTGACCAAAATGGTGATTTATTTAATGTTCGTGAGTACAATATAGAGAGAGAGAGAGAATACCACAAGATAAAAATAAATTAATCCTTATTTTGTCTACAAAAAACAGGAGTGATTTACTCCGGAACTTTTGAAATTGTCTACAGCTATTTGAGTTTTGGCCAACATTTATGCCATCATCGTTGTAATGGCATAAAACTTGTTTATCATAACAACGTGGCACTGTTATTTATAAGGTACACTATTGATCATGTCAAAAACGATAAGGCTCTACTACCAACTTGAGGGAAATATTGTTCAGAGGAGAATTGTACCACAGATGTGTGTTATATATGAGCATGTTTTCAATATAACTCATATGGGTTAAGCATTTCATCAACAATGCTGTTGGCACGCTTGTTAGCTCGACTCTATGGTGTGGTCGCCAACGTTCACTAAGTTGGCGACTTATCATCAATGCTGACCATTACGACTTTACACTTTACAACTTTTTAAGATTTTCAGGATGTAAAATATTTGGTGTTCCTGTTTTCCAAACGAAAAATATTGTTTCCGAGATTTTTCTACAGGAAGAAATGTTTTCCAGTGACGTTAATTTCGAAGTTGTGGTGCCAAGTCAAAAATACTATGAAGCAACTTCATCATCAATGGTTGCTAGAACTCTTTGTAACTAGTTTTCAAGAAACACAGACTCTTAAAAAACACTCATAGTTTGATTGTTCATTTTTGCATATATTTGGTTTCATTCTGTGTTAATATCGGCGACTAGGATTTTTTCCACTAGAATTATACCCACTTCTTATATTTATACCTCATGTAGGAGGATCAAAAAGTTGTTCCTCTATCTCGAGACATAGAGATAATAAAGGAAGTATTTAGAAGGAGGACCCAACAAAACATTCTTGATATTACAAGAAGAAGCTCTGAAGTTCGATTAATCTATGTAAATCGAAGTTTCTTAAGCCCATGGGTAGAACAAAATGTAAGCCTATCTCAAGATAATCTGCAAAGCAAATGCTCAATTAGCGTTATAACACTTCGATCGATTGCTGAAAGAACCCAACCCATCTATGCGTTTACACTAAATAAATTTTTCCTTCCGTGTCAGTAAAACTCCTTTTTGTGCGTACACTGAATTGCTAGAAAAACTAGAGCATCGGTCTAATCCTTAGTAAACTTCCTGAAGGAACGGAGAACTGCAGTAATACGCCATGGCATGTTCGGTAACTTGGGATCTAGAGACGTAGATGGGAATGGCAAGAAATCAATCTCGGATAAGTATTCCTCTAAGCATAATTCGACATGTCTAGACTTGTATGGCGAATCATTGTCCGAGAAGCCAAAACCATCAGAATGGAACGCAGGACATGAAAGAGTTACTCATAAGCAAGGAAGTACATGCAATGGTCCCCTATTAGAGACGTTTGTAGATGTATCAAGAAACACATTGATTGCAAATGTGGCCTCTTGCGCCATGAAAGACCCCAACTCAACCAACATGTTGAATGCCAGCTAAACAAATATTCCATAGTATTTCGGAGTCAACTCCTGCCTGTGCATTCCTTTGTTGACACGCGGTACTCATGGTGTTATACATCATCATTAGCAAAATTGGTTGAATCTGGATGGAGATCGTCGAAACCATTTGAAGGGGTTGGTGAATACTTAATCAGAACATTCTGGTTGCTCCGCAGAAAACCACAGTATAAAATGCAGGTACGCGTGAGAACTTTCATTCTTTCTTTCTGTATCGCAAACTGCTACAGTTTTTGTTATTCCGTAATAAAGTTACGCATTTGTAATCTTTTGATAAAAGGACAATACTTGTATATAAAATTTATCCTTGTTTCATGAGCTAGTTGCCTTATTCTATTCTAAACCAACTAGTTATCAGTGTACCGAGGCTCTGATTATATTTATTTATTTGGCCCTCCATGTACACACCAGGGTATTATTTGAAGTTTGTATCTATCATTTTTAAGGAGGCAGGTCACAATTATACAAATATTCAAAAGAAGCTATGGGGTTCCCTTATTGATGGTAAATTCAAAAATCTATCAAAAATAATCAATCGTTAACGGTAAAGAAATCATTTAAAAATTCAAGACTTTAGTTGAGAACTTTTTGACTGTTTGTTTCTTTCGATACCAGCAAATGGATCGCAATACCCTTGAAGTACTAATTAACCAGATAGTGGCTGTCTGCGTTCCTGATAGGGCAACATGGTATGTGCAGTCGCATCGCAACCAGAGTGAACTGTGGGTGGACATGAACTCCTGGATGACTTTGATGAAGCTGGATCATGTCGAATTCCTACAATCGATTAACACTTTAACTAAAGAAAATCACACCACCTTGAACCTTTAAAACTCTGAGCATCACGAGATCTAAAAGTGGGGAAGTATCGCCCTATTCCAAAACCCACACACACATAATGACTGAAGAACTGCTTCTGTTTGTGGAAAGAATCTTAGTAAAGTTTAAATTGGTAAAGAAGATCGAAACTGGTTAGAAGTAGGGATGCGACATCGACCGCAAAACATCGATGTTTTGAAACATCGATGTTCAAAATTAAAACATCGATGTTGATAAAACATCGTTCCAAATACATCGATGTTTTTAAAATTCAGTGTATTTAAACTTTTTTCCCCATTTCTTAAAACTGGTTAAGCAACTAAGGATGCAACATCGACAGCAAAACATCGATGTTGAAAATTCATCGCCCCCAAACTATCGATGTTTTTAAAATTCAGTGAATTCAAATTTTTCTCCCCGTTTCTTAAAATTGGTTTAGCACCTAATGATGTTACATCGACAGCAAAACATCGATGTTCAAAATTGAAACATCGATGTTGATAATGCATCGCCCCCGAACTTTCGATGTTTTTAAAATTCAGTGCATTTAAACGTTTTACCCCATTTCTTATAACTTGTTTAGCAACTAGTGATGTGACATCAGCTCCAATACATCGATGTTTTTTTATAAAACATCAATGTTTCGAAAACATAGACATCGACGTCGGATCCCTACTTTTCAGACCCTTCACCTTTGGTCCAAAAGTATGTTCAATTTGCTGATTATGAAAATTATGCTACTTGGTTATTTTTTAAATTTTTATAACGGTACTTTTTTCATTTGAAAATAAAACATCGACAACGTAAAAACATCGACAAGTATAAACATCGATGTTACAAAAACATCGACCCCAATACATCGATGTTTTTTTAAAAACATTGATGTTTTGAAAACATCGACATCGATGTCGCATCCCTAGTTAGAAGTTACTCAATGCAGACTGCATGTTTCAGAAAATTTATTTGTGTGTGAATTGCTCAGACGTTTAAAGGGGAATCATGGGAAGGATTCCATTGGTCAAGAAGTCAAAAGCTGGTGATAGGCCGAATAAACTGCAGATTGCATGCGGAGTGATGCATGACCTCAGACATTTAAAAGAGCAAAACTAGTTTATTAATCAAGCTCACATGTTTGTTTAAAAATGATCAAAATGACCTTGTTTCATACAAAAACTATTTCAACAATTCTCTACTCCAACGAAGAAATTCCCCATTAGTCATTTATGACACAGCCTCTGCGAGCCAATCCTAGTAAACCCGACCCTATTCCTTACACTTTTGCGGTTGTCCTGTCTCATTGCTTCATCTCGCAAGCCTGAAATGGCAATTTGTTATCCCTCTCTTTGGAACCATGTTTTTAATTAAGCCCCCCGTGTCAGTTCAGCAGAGAAAAGTTAATCTCCAAACTTCTTGGATTCGTTTCAATACGTTACATTTTCACTCGTAAAGCACCGTTTCGTCCCATTCCAACTGTCATAAAGAAAGCCGGGAATTCATGAGCACTTATAAATAGTCAGCCTATCTCATTATGTTACATCATTCTCTTCTGGGTTGGGAGCGGGCCAATGAAGCGGTCTTTGCGCATTGTTCCACGTGGAAATTCTCGTTGATAGAGAGGACGTTCCTTTGAATAACATACTGTGGTTATTAGTAGGAAGTATATTTTGCTTCTTATGTGTTCTGTTTGGTGATAAAAATTTTACAAAAATCAAAGAAAATTTTTTTAATGCTTTCCGAACTAAATGTCTTGGAAAAATTCTAGAAATATTTTGGCCACAATTTATCTTCAACTCCAAACCGTATGAAAAGACAAACACAAAACCCATTTGTTTTAAAATTAGATTTTTGAGAGTGGACTTGGAAGAGATACACACATGCACTAAGTATGCCTAGTACAGAACATCCAAGAAATTGTTCGTGATATGGTAGAAATTCATGTTGATGTAGAGAGGATCTTTCATTGAATAACATACTGTGGTTTACAAAAATTAAAGAAAATTTGTTAGATGCTTTCCGAACTAAATGTCTTGGAAAAATTCTAGAAATCTTTTGGCCACAAGTTATCTTCAACTCCGAACCGTATGAAAAGACAAACACAAAACCCATTTGTTTTAAAATTATATTTTTGAGAGTGGACTTGGAAGAGATACACACATGCACTAAGTATGCCTAGTACAAAACATCCAAGAAATTGTTCGTGATAAGGTAGAAATTCCTGTTGATATAGAGAGGATCTTTCATTGAATAACATACTGTGCTTTGTTACGAACATTTTAAATGTTATCTATATTGTTGTATGGTGCTAAAACTTGGAAGTTAACTAAAATACAAGGAAATTTGTTAGATGCTTTCTAAAATTCTAAAAATCTTTTGATTACAAATTATCTTCAACACCAAAATGTATGAAAAGACAAAAACGAGAACCCGTTTCTTTTCAAATTAAATTTAGAAAGTGGACTTGGATCGGTATTTGGCATTTTTTATTAACCTCACATTGGAGCAACACAATACTTGGATCGGATATACTAAGAATACATACTACGGAACATCCAAGAATAGCAATAACTTGCTCTTTGAAGAAATTCCCGTTGATATGGGGAGGATATTTCATTGATTAACATACTATGGTATTAATAGGAGACAGTTTGTTAGTAGTCTGTATTGTGATAACAATATGCTATAACTTTACTACTAACTAATATCCAGAAAAAAGTTGTTACATGCTTTTCAAACTAAATGCCTCAGAAAAATTCCAAAAATATTTTGCCGCATGTTATCTCCAACGCCGAATTAAATGCAAAGATAAACACAAAACCCATAACATTTTTAATTACATCCGGAACATTTTGAAAATTCTGGAATTTTAAAGCCATTTTAAGCGTGTAAAATCTATATAAAAACGATTCAATTTTTTAGGATTAAAAAGTAAAATAATGATGAAAGAGGGAGGATATATCTTTGCCTCATTCTTCCCCCCAGCTTGGTCACTGATTTGTAAAGTTTAATGGCAACTCGCTGTTTATGTCCCCTACCCCCCCCCCCCTTGACTATCACATATTATCATATCATTAAGATCAAAACTTGCTAAGAATCTAATTTTCTCCATTTAGTACTTACATTAAAATTTTCTGAATTTTGGGAAAGTTTAAAAGACACACATTGCAATAAAACTGGACAGAGTTGTCAATAAAGAGAAATGAACATAAAATTGATTGGTTCAAGATCATAAATGCAACAATATGATATTCTGTAATTAAAATCACTACCTGATACATTCTATGATTTAAATTATTACTGAAAAAGTTTTTATCGTATTTTTTATAATTATCGCTTAAAGTTATTAGTCCTCGCATCCATGAGTTTCTATTTATCCGGTACATGAAAAGTACATATTTTTCAAATAATATATTTTATTAATTTTTAAACTGTTTGTTTCGTTTAACAAATGTATCCTACCACTTCTGAACAAACAATAATCCTTAACCATTCGGTTGGGTGAAATCTATTAGTGGGAAAATCGGTAAAACTGAGCGTCAAGGCGAATTTATCCTTTTTCCAGTTTCCCTATATGGTTGCTATAAAGGATTAGTAGAACTTTGATGTGGGCCTTTTATTCATTGAAAACATCGATCTTCTAATGAAATAGACGGAGCATATCTTCGCAGCTTTATGTTATTTCTATCGGTCGCTCAATTTAAAGATCTGTAATGTGGTTGTAGGGAAAAACATGAATAGTAATTAAGTGATTAGTTCAAATGACTATACACATAGTGATATAAAAAACACTAGTCTGTGCTTCATTCGCCAATTGTCTAAGTCGATTCCTAACCCACGTGATTACACTTCAGAGATTTTACGACAACGAATCCGCACACATCCTCTGTTTATTTCATTGGGAAGTCAATGTTGGAAAGAGCTTATGACGCAATGTATTTGGCATGTATTGTATTAACCCTCTGACGGCTCAATTTGTAGACCGAAAAATCGCTACAAAAATCGTGTATTTTTTTTTGCATATTAAAAATCCATATATATTGGAGAATTGAAATATGCATTTTTTTCTTTCTAGAAAAGACTTTTTATATAGATTTTTATCATGAGAAACTAAACTGTCAGAAGTTATTGTTAGCTATATGCACAGTGATTCCCGGATTTCCACGAAAAGGAACTGGAGGAGGAGGAATATTCTTCATATCAATTTTGCACCACTGCCTAACGCTTTGCAAGTTTATTGAATCATGATCAGATTCATCGCTATCTGAGGAGCAGTCCGAAAAATCTATATCACTATCACTATCAAAACTAAAATCACTTTCAGAATCTGATAAATCATCAGGAATATATACTCTGTCAATCGCTGAACGTTTTTCTAGCAGCCATTTCTGATTAGAAAAAGGCGCCAAACAAAGGCGCGAAGTTAGAGCGGTAAATACAAAGTACCTTCAAATGCCGCAATTTAGTGGACGACTAGCGACAACTGTTGACCAAAATCTAAATTTAACGTCTAACACTGTATGTAATTTATTTCATTGGTTAAACGGTGAAAAAGCGGGATGCGCTCCTCAATAAAGATAGAAAAACACCTGCCCGCGAAAATCGCGGGATGAGCAAATTTTGCTACGTTTGAGTTGCCCGTGGAAATCGCGGGATAATCAGCCAGTGGGTTAACGTCTCTCTGGAACAGCACAACTGGCTATTGCGGAAACAGTCCCAAAGGGAAAAAGCAAGGACAACCCAACGTAATTTTGAACTACGGTCAGATGACGAGGTTCATATCTGAGCTGGAACCTCATTCTCCAAACTTCCACACCATTCCAACGTGAAGATATTTGAGGCCACGACAGATTTAACGTGCACCAGCTCCTCTCCTTTGTACACGAAGGTCTTTAGTTAGATTCGAGTCCTCAACCTTCCGGTTGCTAATCCGTTACTCTTATAAACGGGCTGCTTATGACGCAATATTGAACATAGTTTAATAATAAAAGTCAAGAAAACAATAAGGAATTTAATTACAAAATAAACATTCAGTTGCTTCTAATTCCATGCAAATTTTTGTTCTCAATTCATTTATTACGAGATAAATTTGTAGTGTTTCAAGAACTACGCTTTTATGCGAAAAGGATCCATTTTTTAGTTATTACGCCCGTATCCAAGTTAGCCTATATACCTAGTAGGTCAAACTTAAAAATCGGTGTTTTCATTTAGGGAAGGAGGTTACAAAAGCGGTTGTCTTAAGAAACTCATAGAATTATTTCCTGGATAAAAGCTATTTGAAAGGACTGAACTATGTAGTCCTGGTACATCAAAGAATTTTAGTTATGTAATGAAAAGTTAACATGTAGACAAGTAAATGTAGAAACTCTTAGACTGCATCGTATCGTGTTTATAGCAACAAATACCTCTGATTCAATAGATAAATTTACATTTGAAATGTTAAAATTTACTTGTTGTGTTTTTAATAAGTTTATTTGATTTTTTTTTTTAATTTTTCATTATACGTGAGAATTTAATATTTGTGATACATTAAATAAAAAATGATTTCGACCATTTTTTTTGTATAAGCAGACTAACAAACGAAATGAAAAACAGGAACAATTAATTTGGGCTTCTATAGATTATTGTCTTTATAGAAGATAACTCTCTGCAACACGAGCGTAAGCGAACAAACTGGACCAGCTTCGTGAAATATCACCATTTCGTTTTTTGGACATGCAGCGCCATCTCTTGGGATATGTGATCATTAAGATCGATGAGGATGTTTTGGGTTGACAGCATGGAATGAAAACTTTGGGAATTGATAATCAAAAATAGCATATTCCTTACTTTGTACCGTTTTAGTACAAGTGAAATGGTTTTTAAGAGGCATACTCGTTTCTCAAAGTGCTAATTAGAACTTATGAGAGGATCGATGAGATATTTGAAAAAAAGTATAAATGCTTGAAGTTCTGTATTTCATGTTTCTTTAATTTTAGACTGCCGATAACGACTGTCAAAAATATGATTTCAAACAAAATTTCTATAAAATGAAGTAGTTGTACAATTAATCATTTTTACCAGCATGAACTAATGAAACAAATAAAATTATTATCAATGATTAAAGAACTATGACCTTATGTAATTCAACTACGAAAAGGTCATGTTTTCAGTAAAGTACATTGAAAATACGAACTGACTGTTTCATTATTGGTCACAGAACCACTTGGAGGGAACAAATCCCTTCATTTTCAATTAAAGTATTACCACATCGAAGATCTATTAATAGCACATTCTTCTCAGTAATTCAACTCAAGGGTGATCCATTGAACCATTTGATTATTACACTACAACACAACTTATTACTACAACTACTTTGGATTAAATGCTGGAAAGGCAAATGCGCCACGACCACTTTTGCCTGACAACAGGAAATTTAGACAGGTTCCATCATTTCAATTCAAAATCGAAGATGAATGGACAGATAATCATTTAACCCTCTCCCCGTGGTGGTAGTTTCGTTGACGTATTTCATCATTTGAAGAAAACTGACCAGTAATTGATCTCGTCATCATTAAGGGCCGCGATAGCCCGGTTGGAAGAGTACCGAATCAGCAAACGGAGGGTTGCGAGTTTGAATCCAACCCAAGATCATCGGGTACAAAGGGTGCTGGCGCCTAAGCGCCAACCGCTTGCCAACTCGGGTTACCACCATATTAATATCTTGACTTGGCAATATGTTTTTGATCAGATCGGACGTTTTGCGTCCAATAGGGTTTTTCCTTACTATCCTTTTTGTAATTTGGGTATACCCATTACATATTAATCTCTACATGCTCTTTGTTGTTAAGTTTTGAATAAAGCTAAAAACTGCCAATTTGAGTCATTCCTTTTTATGCTCGCTGTTGACGTTATCTACAAGCTTAACACAAACCAGCGGGTGGTGCACGTTAAATTTTTCGTGGCCACAAATGTCCTCACGTCGGCGTGATGTGGACGTTTAGAGATTGGGGTGTCAGCTCAGATGTGGCCTCGCCACCTGACCGTGGTATGGTCCTCGAATCCTTCCCATCAAGGTTGTTCCCGAACCGTCTCAAAAAGCCCGTTGTGTTGCTCCAGTGCGATGTTAATTAGCTATTTATTTTTTGTCATGATAAAAGAGTCGACAATATCTTAGTGACTAGATATGTCGTCATTAACAAAATCGGTTAGATATGGACGAGAGATATCTTGTTGAAACCAGTGTGACTATACTCCGAGTCCTTTCACTTTTAATCATAATACTAGCTCATCGAAGATGAATTGATAAAATGTTCTGTCAGCATTTCAATTCCAGAATTAACCAAAAAGTCACTGTGACTACATTCCGAGTCTCTTCACTTCAAATACGAATACTAGCTCAACGAAGATGAATTGATAAACCATTGTTTTGTCAGTATTCAACACCAGAGTCAACCAGAAAGTCATTGTGACTACACTCAGAGTCCCTTCACTTCAAATCAGAATACTAGCTCATCGAAGATGAATTGATAAAACATTCTTCAGTCAGCATTTCAACTCCAGAGCCAACCAGAAAGTCATTTGATTATTACACTCCAACCTCTAAGCGCCACGAGAATTCCTAGCTTTGAATAATGCTTTTCGCCCCAAGTATATATAATGACTAAATAATCATATTCTTTTGTTGAAAGAAAGGCTCTATTGGTCAAAGAAGGTCATAACTTATTAGAAGTCATGCAGGGTAGACTGCAGGTTACAGAACAGACATATACATGGTCTTTCAGAGAGTTAACTACTATCGAATATTTTTCATGTGGTCACTAAAAAACATTTTATTGTCATTTCTTCACAAGTGGCATACGCTTTCAAACGAGTCCCACCATTTCCAATCATAAAAGGAGCTCATCGATGAAAGCGCATTCTTCCCTGCAATTTAATACCAGATCCATCCATAGAACCATATCCCAATACACATCGGGAAGCATATCTGACATTCCCTTGGAGAGATATACCTTTTTTATTATACTCCCAGGCAACGCACCCAAAAATCGTACCAACCCTTTTATTAACTTTTTACGGTATAACTTACTAGAAGTCATGCAGGGTAGACTTCAGGTTACAGAACAGACATATGCATGGTCTTTCAGAGAGTTAACTACTATCGAATATTTTTCATGTGGTCACTAAAAAACATTTTATTGTCATTTCTTCACAAGTGGCATACGCTTTCAAACGAGTCCCACCATTTCCAATCAGAATACGAGCTCATCGGTGAAAGCGCATTCTTCGCTACAATTTAATACCAGATCCATCCATAGAACCATATCCTAACACACATCGGGAAGCATATCTGACATTCCCTTGGAGAGATATACCTTTTTTATTACACTCCCAGGCAACGCACCCAAAAATCGCACCAACCCTTTTATTTTCGGTGTCAACTGACAGGTGACATGTATCAACCTGAAGCATCGCCCAGAGCGCGCGACTGAACAGGGGAATATTTCAATCTGTGACACATTGAGCTATAAGTTTCTCCGGCGGGCTGGCGTGACGCGTGTCACACTCTGAGGCCCTGATCAATGCCTTCGTCCCTCCAGCTTCGATACTTTTGAAAAGTTTCCGAATATTGTTAAGTTCTCCGGTACAAACTGCGACGGCCGGGAAGGGATTAGGTTGCCACAGATCTTCCTTCGCTTCTTTATTGAAGAGGAATGTCGCTTTTTTAGCGGACGCGGAACTCAGACATAGAGGGTTAAGTCGGTGGACGGTAGATGTTTCCGCGTTATGGATTAACCCTTCTTGTGGATGTCTGTAGAGGAGGTATATCTTCATTAGCACAATTGATTCGTGATGGACGAGATATCTCGTCATTAGAAAAAAATGACCCGATCTTGATCTTGTCGTCATAAAAAATTGGCACTATTTTATGACGGCATGTCACATCGTTATCAAAAGTGATCTGATTTTGATGGGCGATAAAACCCGTCTAAACAACTTAAAGGGTTAATCCTCTGTGGGGATCACATGCGAATATCCGTTCTGAAACCTAGTTTCCATTGCATGACTTAAAACCATGTTTGACTTTTTTGACCAATAGAATCTTTCCTATTATTCTTCCAACCAAATGACATGATTGGTTATCTAGTCATTATGGGCGTGTTTTGGGAGAAAAAAGTACTGTACTGCTCGAAAATATCTTGTTGTTCCATGGGTTAGCATAAAATACTTTTATTGAAGCAGAATGTCGCATTTTTAGTAGACACGAAAGGGAAACTTATAGCTCAATGTGACACAAAGGGCTAAGTCTGTGGGTGGTAGAGGTTTCAGCATAACAGATTAACCCTGCTGCTGGTTGTTTAGACGAAGTATCTCGTCATTAGTACAACTGATTCTTGATGGACGAGATATCTTGGCATTAGAAAAAACTGACTAGATCTTAATCTTGTCAACACAAAAAAATAGGCAATATTTTATGATGTCATTAGCAAAATTGATCTGATCTAACAGTAGAGTTAATCTGTTATGCTGAAAAATTTACCGTCAACCGAATTAACCCTCTTTGTCTAAGTTTCATGTCTACTAAAAATGTAACATTCTGCTTCAATAAAAGCATTTTACGTTAACCCTCGGTGCAACAAGAGATTTCCGAGGAGTGTAGTAATTTTCCTCCCAAAACATGTCCATAATGACTAGATAACCAGATCATTTGGTTGGAAGAATCAGAGGGAAGATTCAATCGGCCAAGAAAGTCAAACCTGGTTTTAAGTCATGCAATGCAGACTAGATTGGCGAACGGATATTCGCATGTGATCCCCACAGAGATTTAACCCTTCAATTGATTTCGACGAGATATCTGGTCCTGTTGATTGTTTAGAAGTATCTCGTCATTAGTAAAAGTGGTCATATCTTGATGGACTTTATATTATCTTTTACTTAAAACTAATCTGTTAGTGATCAGGGGAGGTATGAGAGGAGGAGGCGACTTTTAACAACTAACAATTTATTAACAATTAAGAACATCACGAACACGAAACAACGAATCAAACGAGAATACGTCCGTGTGTACATCCATTCTCATGATACAATACTAATATACTAATCATAATAATCTTGCACATAATTTGATGACCCTAGCGCCATCTAATGGCAGTTAAAATTATTAAGATACAATAAGAATTAACATTTATTGTTTATTTTTTGATGATGACCAGATCTTGATCATATCATTATCTAAAAACGGTAATATGATAATTCGGAATTCGGTTGGCGTTATTTTATGACGAGACCTTCATGACCAATGGAATATTTTTTTATGATTCTTCGAACCAAACAACTTAGTTTCATTGCAGCAGGCCATTCCTTAACTGACATCAAGATGTCCACACAATAACATATTATTAACTGTCGTAAGAGTCATAGAGGATTTACAAGTCAGTAATAAATTGCATTCCATTAAACAATTTATTCATATTTAGACATCTACTCGAATGCAAGGAACTGATGTCTAACTGACTCGTCAATACGCATGTTGACTGTTATAAAAACTTTCTTCCTATAAAGCTTTTTATCTTTATATTACTTAGTGTTTTATCCTGCACTCGACGCAGTTTGTCCGTTTTGGACCTGCAGACATAAAACCTCAACATCCAATCCAATCCCTTTAAACGATGTGGTTGGTTATCTAGTCATTGGGTGTGTTTGGGAAAAAAATACTACTGCTCTTAACAAGGGAAGTTGGCTGAAAGTAGATATTTCAGCAGTTTGACATAAGCATGGTTCTTTCATCGTTATTATCAATTAAGCAAGTTAAGTTTAATGGAACGGCACGTTTTCATATTCAGAAAATAATTTTGTAAGTAATTCAGTCTTCTCTCCTCGCAGTATGCCTCTTCTCGCAGTTACTTGCACGTTTTACATATGTAAGGGGCTTCTTCTGTCAAGCTTAATATAGGTGGCGGTAGTATTTTTGTGGTGGAAAGAGCCCACTAAGCTTGGTTTTCGTAAGCGATTTCTCAGCAAGTCACCGATAGAAATTCCTAAGAACTACTTCGAAATTATTACATAATAATTAATTAGTCAACGCCACTCTAGACTCTCTATTATTGGATTAAACGCCTACTGTCGTCGAAATGGCAATAAACTACGTTAACTAGGTAAACCGTATATGTATTCATGCGAGAAATGGGAAACATGAAATTTAATCATCGTCTTACATATGGTTTGTCAGAACACATTGAAAATTCCTCTTAAATGGTTAACCAAATCCTCTCTTATGTGATTAACTAAACCCTCTCCTGTGTATGATTAACAACTATACCCCCCTTTATTGTATGATTAACTAAGCATAGTTTTACGCTAACTTATTTCGTGTGTATTTTAGTCGTTCTTAAAATAAAACATTTTTTATTGAAGATGTGTGTCCAATTTTTAGACTTGTCTAGAGTGGTGTAAATTTGTATAGAGTACATACATACAGACCGATAAATGTATTTTCACAATGTATTCATAATAGATTGTTATTGAGCAAATTACTTTCACCTGCTTCACATGATCAATCCATCACATAGATAATATAAATCACTGTGACAAATGCTTTCAACATTTTCCACTCGACAATATCTTACCTTAAAGAAGATTGAAAGAGACATTATTATTATTATTCACAGCGTTATGACGTTTATGAGTGATAAGTAATCGCCAGCCTAATGTGTCCCAGATTACAGAGAAAACGCATTTGGGCTTCGCGGGCGATTGACGAAAATTCCACTGGTTACGAAGTGAATTTCCTCGCTCCGCGGAAGAAATAAACACAGCTTTAGGAAGCACGAACCAAAAAATAGAACCTTTATCCGTATTTCCATCCAGTTTCGATTCGATTTTGTTTATGTTTGCTTCGAAACCCATCAAGTTCACTACTTCGAGAAAATTTTCCTCTGTGGAATAGGTGGTCGGAAAAATGAAAAAGTAAACACACAAAAAAGAATAAAACGAAAGAGGGAGAAAAAAAATCCCACAACTGCGTAAAAATGGCGCTCAAATAAAACGCATTATACGGAAAAACATTTTCATCGTCTGCTAGCGATTTCTTGTTAAAAGGAAAATGGCTACAGCGGAAAAGAACATTTGCTGATCAGTTCATTTGAGAAAAGAATGTTCGGGCTTTTATGGGTAAACGTGCTTCTTCATCAGTTATGACAGCGCCATTGCGGTGAAACAAAGAATTCATCCATCTTGCCTCGAATTTATCCTAAAATTGTCCATGTCAGCGTAATGGAAGTGATTTTGTTTATGCACGTTTCCAAATATGAAATGGGGCAAACGAAAACAACCGCGCACGTTTGTTTGAGAATTTTCCGCACATTTTCGAATGTTTCTTTTTTGTAAACCCATTATCATAGAAAATAAATGCAGCATGCTTTAATAATGGTTCGATATGGAGTGTGTAGTGTTCTACTAGTGTCATTCTCATCGTTTTTTAAATCATATTTGATGATTTTCGACACACATTTGAAACTACATCGAAAGGGAAGTTCACCATCGTTAGTTTGAGAGATAGTTGCGTACTTGAGAAGCATAACATGATTCATCATATTTGAGAGCTTGTTTGGAAGTAAACGGCTTACGGATATTAGAAGTACCGTATTCAAAAGATTTATGAATCTGAATAAACGATGCGTATGAGAGATGTGTAAACTGTTTCCTAAAACTTCTTTAAGCTCAGCAACACTTTTTCATTCAACATTGAGTCAACGGCTATTTTTATCAATCTAGACAATCAAGAACAAGGACAAAAGCAATGAAATTAAAACTCTAAATATATTTAAAATCATAAACAGAAAATTAGGCATAATACACAGAATGATTCCTGGATTATAGGTAATCATCAATTGGGGTATTCATTTATTTAATAATTAGCAGTTGAAACACATTTTAATCTAAAAAAAAATTAAGGTTATATCAAAGACACAAACCGTAGTTTGAAGTAAATACTCAGGCCTGATGGATTGTGGAAGAATGAAGCAGACATAGAAATATTGAACAATTGTCTATTGAGAGTGAATGTTCAACAATTAATTCACAGTTTGAACGATTAAAGTGCAGTTTGATATGAATTGTTTTTGAGAGATTGCTTGAGAGAATAAGCTTTAACATCTGATTGTCATGATATTTCCAAACAGTGTTATGTAGGTTCTTATGGTGTACGAGGGCTGTTCAATAAACAATGATCATAAATTAATAAAAAATAATTTTCTGTACTAATCCTCCAAATTTTTATAGTTTTTCTCAAAATACTCTCATGAATTACATGAAATGCACTTATCCCACCTCTTTTCCAGTCTTCAAACACATACTGGAAGCCATTTTTTGACAAGTCCTTCAAAATCGCCTACGCAACTTTTGCCACTGCCTGTGATGATGAAAACCGCTTTTTCCAAAGGTGTTTCTTCAAATTCGGGGAAAGAAAAAAATCGCATGGTGATACATTAGGACTATATGGAGGATGGGGAACACACATGGTAATGGTTTTTAAAAAGATCTGACGATTCTTAATATGTAATATAATATTTACATACATACTTTTTTTTCTCAATAATGCGTACACATTACAAAAAAAACATAGCCTATTCAACTTTTTCTTTGTCATATTCGCATTCAGCACTTTGAATTAATTATGAAATGACTATTTTCATCTCGGAAGTGGAAAACTTTTGAAATTTTGTTGCCGAGTGTTATTAGTAACTGATTAACAAATTTCGATAATATTTTCGTGTTGACATTTTTGTGGAGTATCCATTGGGCTGAAAATTCATTGTAATCATCTCTTTTTTGTATCTCCATATCCCCCCCCACAAAAATGGAAGTGAAAATTATGAATACATAAATTTATTTAAATTCTGAATTTATATAAATTTATACAATTATAATTTTATATAAGTTTTCAAATTAAATAAATTAATGCAGTAATAAAAATATTGACGTTTAAATGAATAATTATCGTCTGACAAAACATAATCAGAATTTTACTTTTGAATAAATATCGTTTGGTTAAATATAATTCTAATAATCCTTATTCATAACTGAAAGTATTGTATTTACCCCTCAACCCACAAGACAAAGTATACTCATCCATTGGTTGAAATAATCCCAGGACAGATTCTATTGGTCAAGCAGGTCTAAACTAAATTAATGTAAACTGCAGGTTGCAGGTCAAAGATGAGATGTTTTCTGTTCAATTTTCAGGATTTCTAGTGTGTACATACATTTTAATTCCATTTCAATTTTCTTTTGGAGATTTTCTTATTCTTTATAGGTTTGTAGAAGTTTCAACAACATTTTGAATTGGATTCAATTCAAATACTAAGCTAAAGTGTCAGAAAATTCTGATAACGTATTTTCTAGTCAGTTCATTGTGCTTCATAGATTACTGGTCATATTTGACTTCCATCCATATTTAAGTATAATATGCACGCGATATGAATAAGTGTCATTACATGTTAAATAGTTCTGCCTCCCATTTAGAGTTTAACATGCTTTGTTCATTTCTGACAATTTCCGTCTTTCGCACACTTATATTTTTTTGTCTTACTAAGCTAGGGTCAAATGTAAATAATTTAATAATAACTTAAATTGTTGAGAAAGATTTTGGACGTCTGAAGTTGATTACATTTCGCAATTCATATCTATTTTTTATACCAATTTAACAATTGTTTATTATTTGCACGCTGAAAGATGTTGAACCAAGTTGTAAGTTGTTTTGGGATGGAATATTACTTCGGTGATAAAAATATATAATTCCGATTCACCATAAGTGTAATAAATGCAATTATCCAGTTATCCACTATTCCTCACCTAACTTAAACTATTATAACCTTAACAAACGTTGTGATATGAAACGCTTTTTCTTTCAATTATAGGTGGCTGTAACGTTTTTTCTTTGGAACATGTTTCATGTACTCTTTCCAAACGTCACTTCGCTCGTTTCTCGAATATGACTCATCATGTTGATAAAATAAATTCCGAGGAATAAATTCTGAATTCATATAGGGGACAATGACCTAATATGAGATAATTAAAAAAAATTTCCCTAGGTCTGATGAAAAATTTAGCAAACATTCTTTTGATTTTCAACATTGTCGCTAAAGCTGTTTCGAAACGTTGGTCATATTTTTGGCCAATAAACATTGCAAATATATACAAAACACATAAAAATTTTCGAATCAGTTGTTTTGGAAAAATGCCAATATGAGACACCAAGATTTCTTAACCTTTTGACATCGGCTATAGCAGGCCTCGAAATAGGTTTTTTAATACAGGTGCACCTTATGCACGTGATTTTTTAAATTAGGTGCACAGGTTATATTTTAGGAGCACATTTAAAAAAATATAATGTAAGAGCATTAATTTAATGTAAACTACTTTATTAGTTGGGTATGTTTAGATAGGTTAGTAGTAGATAGTAAATAAAAATACTTAAACATCTAAATTCTCTCTTATTCGGCGCAAGGCTGTCGCGACAGTCACTTCAACAAAGCCATTTGGAAAATATTTCGATCATCGGAAAGTTTTGGTGGCAGTGGCACAAATAAACCTTCCTCCTGTATAAACCCGTTACGACCCAGCGATTTTGCTTTCGCGTTGTGTGTATTTAGGAATTTTAATTACGTTCCTTTGGAGCAAGATGGGTCAATACAAATATTTTCTTCAAACATCAAAATAACATTAAACACGTCCCCCCTCCTTTTTTTTAACGTTCACCTAGCGAGAAAAAAATTAAGTGCACAATTTTATTTTCATGTGCACAGTGTATCTGTGCACCCGGGTATTTCGAGCCCTGGGCTATATATACAGGGTGGTCCCGAATTCATGGTACAAACTTTAATGGTAGGTACAGGACATTGTAACAATGATTTATTGTATAGGAATGTATAGTCACAAGTGACGCGGTGAGGCGAAAACAGGGGAAATAACGGCCGAAAGGAAAAACAAAGATTTTATTGAAAGCGTTGTTGACAAGTGTCATGTTTACAGTAATTGTTCAAAATTGCGTCCACCAGTATCGATACATGCTTGACAGCGTCGGTGGAGCGATTGGCGTACACGTTCAAAGATGCCTGGTATTTCACGCACACCTGCAGCAGCTACAGATAAGCGAGCGACGAGATCCTCATCTGAGTCAACTGGAGTCTCATAAACAAGATGCTTTAGATGTCCCCATAAAAAGTAATCGAGGCTCGATAAATCGGGAGATCGGGGTGGCCAAGGGACTGGTCCACCACGCCCAATCCATCGAGTACCAAACGTGGCATTCAGGTAATTCCGTACATCAATGCTGAAGTGTGCTGGCGCCCCATCGTGCTGAAACCACATGCGGTTACGAATGGCGATCGGAACATCATGCAGCAGTTGTGGTAACACTTCTTTCAGAAAAATAAGATAGCTTCCGCCAGTGAGCCGCGTGGGTAGTAAGTATGGGCCAATCAAAAAGTCGTTCACAATACCAGCCCACACATTAATACTGAAACGTTGTTGAAACGCATGTCGACGCGTTGCATGTGGATTATCGGTTGCCCACACATGGGAATTGTGCGCATTAAAGACACCCTCGCGTGAAAATGTCGCTTCATCTGTAAATAGCACATAATCTACGAAATCCGGCTGCAACGCACATTGCTGCATCACCCACAGGCAGAAGTTCACGCGGCGAGGATAATCTGCCGGATTCAATGCTTGTACTTTCTGAAAATGGAAGGGGTGTAAGCGATTTTCGTTTAACACTCTGCATACAGTCTGATGACTCACACCTACGTCACGCGCAACAGTTCTTGTGCTTGACTCGGGTCCAACAGCCACAATGTTCAAGATGCTTTCTTCCAGCCTTGGAGTGCGTACAGCTCTTACTCGACCAGCGCCATGTCTGTTGACGTCGAACGCACCTGTTTCACAAAGTTGACGATGTAACCGTTGAAAAATTCTATGATCCGGCATTCGTCGATCAGGATACTCCGCGCGATACATTCGTAACGCAGCTCTGCCGTTACCATTTGCACGGCCGTACATGTAATGCATGTCTGCTTTTTCTGCATACGTAAAGTCACCCATCGTCTACGGCAGCACAATTGTGAATGGCGCTTTTCCCTACTGCGATGCATCATGTTCAACAGCGGCTAGACATCTACTGCCCTCTACCGGCAATGATACCAACCGATCACTCCATTTCTCTTTCCTTTTATTTCCCCTGTTTACGCCTCACCGCGTCACTTGCGACTATACATTCCTATACAATAAATCATTGTTACAATGTCCTGTACCTACCATTAAAGTTTGTACCATGAATTCGGGACCACCCTGTATAATTAGCGAGATTCTTTATAACTTTCAAGGTACAACTGCTGTACTGGCCTTAGTCTAAAAGGTTATATGATATTGTGCATTCACAATGACAAAGATCTATTTAATAGAAAACATTTTTATTTATGTAGCTTTTCAATTATCGTAGTAATTTACCTTATCAGTTAAAGACCAGTCAAAAAGATGTCTTCCAAACTCTTAAAAATGATGTGCCACTATAGGTTGTTACTGAAGTATGGGTCTGCTTGCAATGGGGGAACGTTATGTTTACAATAATGACTACAGTCCCTCTATCTAATAGTTCATGACACTTTCAGTAGAGGACGACATCGTAGATACAAGAGTGTATCCTAGCAAAAAAAGTGACACAACTCAAAATTGCAGAATTTGAGAAACATCAACTTAAAGGATGCTATAAAACGTATATTGAAATAGTATAAGCTTCTCTTTTAAATTTAAGGTAAGTATTTATGTGGTGGTAACTTCTATTATATTCTATATAATAGTAATATAACACGCTGGGGCACCTTATATATATTTTTCAATGACATAACATAAAAATTTTGTTTTGTTTTTTTACTTGTGTCACTTTTCTTGGCGGGGTGAGATATTATAGTTGATTTGTCAACATCGATTCGATAAAACGACGAATGTTTCTGAAACCACGATAAACTATATCTTAATATAATATGATACGTTTTACCTAAAAGCATTTGGGTGTCGGAAATAAAATTCTAACAGATCGTCTCTATCGTTTGTTTGTTTGTTTGTTTGTTTACGCTGAAAATTCCCCGCATGCACAGAATTTACGAAAGTGAACTGAGTGATGACGCCATCTAATAATCTCTGATCGGTTAATCTAATAAGTGATCACATGGACGGGTTAAAGTTACAGTGGTGTAAGTATTTTTCAATGATATAACATCAAAACATTTTTTTTTGAGTTGCGTCACTTTTCTTGCCGGGGTGCGATATTAGGCAAGTATCTCATATTAGGTCAGTTTACCTTATGATAGCGGCTTTTGTCAACACCAATTAGATAAACGTCCTTAGAAAAACTGACCTGATCCTGATCTCTTCACCATCAAAAACCAGCAATTTCTTTATTATTTGGAATTAAATCGACATTCCTGATGACGAGATATTCGTCAGATCTCGATGCACGGATACCTCGTCGAAACTACTTGCAAACACTATTACGAAAATGCTCAAATGTTTTGCTACTCAACCGAGAGTAATCTTCATGTCGAAAACAAACAACAAGCAACTCGTTTCCTCAATACCAATACCACTTAATGCAAATTATGTCTTTCATGTTCCACAAAGCTGAAAATAACCGCTCCTTCCCAACAGAAATTAACAATCCAGCCACATATCTGAGAAGAAGCAACAAATGGAAATAAACACATAATCAAACCCACAGTCGTCTTCTGTATACACCCTCTTCTTTCAGATAGCTTCAGCAATTTATTCTAATAGCCTCCCTCCCTCACAAAGCAACGTGTGCAGTCGACTACCACTAATGACGACATCTCTAAAATTTAGTGGGACATAACAACAAATACCCGCTTTTTATTCTGTTATTTACCCAACACTATAACCTGCCAATGCAAATAATTACTCTTCTGCTGAACCTATAATGCTCCATAATCAACGGAGTTGTGAAATTGCTCATAAGCAGCAAAGGGTGTTTCCATCAGACAAAACTCATTGTTGTTCCCTCATCTTTATGTGTCACCATTCAATGCGAATATAATACTTCATCATTTCCACAAAACGCATTTAACCGCACCAAGTTAGTATTCCTTCCGCACCTCTGGTATAGGGCAATCCAGGAAAATCAAACGACAATCAAACTCACCACAGTGAATTGTATGCACCCTGTTATTTCGAAACGCTCCAGCTATGGATTCCATTCTCTTCCACTGTCTGCCACTCTAAAATTAAGGGGACAAAATTTTCTCTTCTCACTGTGTTATTTAGCCAACACTATTGCCAGTCAATTCAAATCATTACTCTCCCACTGAACCTATATTGCTCCATAATCAACACAATTGTGAAAATCTCAAATGTAGCAATTCAACAATATATATATGCAGTATATAACGGTATATAACTAGCATACCAAAGCATATTTACTCAACACTATCACCAGTCAATGCACAAATTAGTACTATCTCTGAAACTGTATTGATCGATAATCAATGAAACTGAAATTGCTCAATTGTCACTTTTCAACAAAGGTATATCAAGCACCCAAAATTCAATGTTCTTCATCCCTGATTTTCTTGAGTCAAAGCAAATGATATACATCTTCCACACTAAGCAAAAATGAACCACACCAGCCCCACACAAATTAACTCTACCACCACACACCAGGCATAGAGCCACCACACACCAGGCATAGAGCCCGTGAAAATCAAACGACAATCCAATCCACCATCCCCTGCTCTGTATGCATTCACTTCTGACGAATCGTGCCAGTAATTGCTTCCAATCTCCTCCACCTTCTCAAAGTGGTACATACAGTTGCCTCTGGGTCTCTTTCCATCCAAACAAATAGTGTCAGAAAACCGCTCAATTTACCTTTCATGTTGTTTACCCAACGCTATCACCATTCAATGCAAATCTTTGCTCTCAGACCTAACCATTAATAGCAATCAAAGAGCGTCTGTGAGAATTGTAAATTGTCACTATACTAAAAAGGGAATATTTTCCACAACATACGCAAATTTCAACCAATTTATTGTTCTTTATTTAATCTCAATTCCACTCAATGCAAACATTACAATTTTCATCTTGCACTAAGCGTAAATTAACATATCTAACACACTTCAGGCAAGAGGCAGTACAGCCAAAATCAAATGACAATCAAACAACCACCCTGCTCAGTATACTTCGAGGCTTCACATACAGTCGATTACCACCTATACGGAAATCGCTACAGTTCCCAATAATGCCTCAGCCAAGGGGACAAAGACCAACGAAAAATCCTCGATTTCCATGTTGTTTACACGGCTTTATCAACAATCAATGAAAATCATAGCTCTCCATCCCAAATTTCAATAAAGCAATCGAGGCAAATATGATTTGTCACTACTCAATAGGAAATATTTTCCACAAAAAATGCAAATATCAACCAATTTATTTATTGCTATCCAACTTCTACTCATTTCCAATCAATTCCTACAGTACATTTTTCATCTTCTACTAAGCGCAAATTAACCGCTCGTAATTCACATGCCCGACACACTCCGTGCAATGGGCACTACAGCAAAATCAACCAGGCAAAGAAATATCAAACTATTTATAGTTGTCCAACTTCTACTCATTTCCACTCAATGCCTACATTACAAGTTTCATTTTCCCCTAAGCGAAAGTTAACCGCATTTAATTCACATACCCAACACACTCCAGACAAGGGGGCAATACAGGAAAATCAATCAGGCAAAGAAATATCAACCAATTTATTTATAGTTGTCCAACTTCAACTCATTTTCACTCAATGTATACATTCCAATTTTCATGTTCCACTAAGCGCAAATTAACCGCACTTAATTCACATACCCATCACACTCCAGACAAGGGGGCAATACAGGAAAATCAATCAGGCAAAGAAATATCAACCAATTTATTTATAGTTGTCCAACTTCAACTCATTTCCACTCAATGCCTACATTTCAATTTCCATCTTCCACTAAGCGCAAATTAACCGCACCTAATTCACATGCCCAACACACTCCATGCAAGGGGGCAATACAGGAAAATCAAACGGCAATCAAACCACTCATCCTGCTCTGTATGCACCCTCTTCTGTCGAATCGCTCCAGCAATTGATTCCAATCTCCTCCATCCCCACAAAGCTATACGTGCAGTCGACTACCCCTAATGCGGACATCTCTAAAGTTAAGGGAGCTAAGGCGGACGAAAACCCCTCTACTTAGCGAAGTGGGCTATAAAATGTTTATGTGGGGAGGTGGACCGGAAAGGACAGGAAGCCGGTGGTGGTGGTGGTATCTTCGTTTCTTTCTGATCTTCAGAGGAGGTGCCGCGGCAGGTTTTCTTCGATTCGAGAAGGGGAGGGCATCCCTCTGGGATGAGGGGGTGGAGTAAGTACGGATGATATCTCTTTAGGAAGGGGGTGGTTGGAAAAATTGCTTGGATTCTGAGGAGTGAGATAGTCGCCAAGAGATCGGGAAGTGCTGGGTTTAATAGCGGGGATGGGATATATCGAGAGAGATGGAAGGTAGACCCAGCGATGTAGCCGTTCATTTCCTGTATTTCAATATCTTTTTATGTATGAGATGTTTTGAGAATTTTCTATGATTGAACGTTGGGGAACAGTCTGAGGTAGTGAGGCATATTTGGGGTAGATATACGAGGAATGCCTGTAATTGCATATTTAACTTAAACGTGGGGGGGGGGGTTTGCCCGTAAATACAAAAACTGTGTCACACAACTTGCAACAAACAAAACATAATACATGTTTTATGATAAAGCTAAGGCATTAGTAGCTTCAAGATGAACTCATTTGATCTGCGAATTTTGATGGTAAGGACAATTGTGGTTCCAAGTTTCCAAAGTTCATATTAAACCAATCAGAGCTTTGGCCATGTAAATTTGATTAATTTTTCCTATTTTTACCACACTCTCAGTCTTTTTACTGATGTGTTAACACTCTTATTTGGTTCAACACTCATCATTGATATAATTAAAAACTACTTTACAAAGATATTTCACACGTAGAGTCACACTTGCCCCTCATGATGAAACCAGAGCATACCATGAACAGTTTTCTTGTAAGCAATGTGGTTGTAATAGGAGGAGGGGCAAGAGCAAATAATTTCATTCGTTCCATTCTTTACTCTGTGCAGCTTCCCTTCCAAAATTAGAAGCTCTCTTTCGGTGAACTTAATCTATAGGACTCCTTCCAATATTTTATGAACTCACTTGCCACACACAACCCTAATTCTTCCTGATGTTACACCAGGGACTATTGCAATTCCAGTCAGTTCAACATGTCAATCTTATAAAAACATACAGCACACAAAACACTGCGCTCTCTATAACAAAAAAGCAGACAGTAATATTTTCTTCATCATCAATATCAATGGGTTTTTACGCACCGAAATGCGTAGTTCTTTACTTCTACATCATGGGATATTCAACTTCATAAAAACACAAGAACATTATAAACTTTCTGTAACAAAATACAGATTGTAATGTTTTCTTCATTATCAAGATCAATGCAGTTATGAGCATCAAAATAGGAAGTTCCTTACTGTATGATCATGGTTATCCACCAAAAAGTAAGAATATCTTAAATTTGAGTCAGATAAAGAATATCTTACTTTCAGTAACAATGCCGATCAACCGGTCTAGTGGTTAAAGTGTTGGCCTCTGGATCGGAAGGTTCCTGGTTCGAATCCGGGGTCAGGGCATGGATATATATTGTGCTGTCCTTTGTTAGGGGCAATGATGGTCCTCCCACTGGGTGCTCCTTCCCAAGTGGCCATCACTTCCGGCCTTGTAGTGGCCAATGATTAATTTCATATGTGCCCGCCATTGGAAAAAAAAAACTTTCTGTAACAAAGAGACACAGTAAGACATCTTCAATTTCGTTAATATGATTTTCTTAGTAAAATATACGGTGTCTTGCTTAAATATCACATATGGGTTATAAAACTTCAGTAAAACTCAGGAATGTTATTAACTTATTGCTCACTAAATCATCTAAGCATTTCTGTAGTAAGATGGCAGATAGTAAGATTTTCTTCGACATCAAGCTCAATATTTTTAAGTAGAAAAATAGGTATTCCTTTACTTCTGCATAATTTATTAACGTAACTCCGCAAAAAAGCATTAAAATCATAAACTTACGTTACATTAAACATTCTATACTTTCTGTAACAAACAGAAACAGGAAGACTATCTTTGCTTTCACATAAGTCTAAATGTTTTTTCTCCCCAAAGCAAATAGTGTCTTCTGCAACATGGTTATAAGACTTCTGCATCGTGGCTTATAAAACTTCTGTAAAACTCAGAAATATTTAAACTTACCGATCACAAAAAACACTACAATTTCTCTAAAAAGATCTTACTCCTTTATCAAGGGTTATAGTAACTTGGTAACTCTGGTAAAACGCAAAAGTATTATAAGCTTTTGGCACACAAAACACTACCTTCAGTAACAAAATGGCAGACAGAAGATTTTTTTTTGTACCATGGTCAATGCGTTTCTGCGCACCAAAATAGGTAATTCTTTCTGCGGGATCACGAGCTATCGCAAAACGACTTACGCATGCCAGGAATAACCTTCCTTTCTTTACTTTTGCAAACAACCCCCTTTCTAAATACAAAGATCTATATGTCTTTGATGCAGAAACCAAGACGGGGGAAAAGTTGACCGCTAAAATCCGAGTAAATGTTTGATGAGGTACGGGGTCTCCCCTTGCCAACTCGCCCACCCACCCAGCCACTTACATTCACAATGAAAGGCGGGGGTGGGTCGGGGAAGAAAATTGAAAAGAAATATAAATGGCTTCCCATCTTCAGGGAGAAATTATGAAATCGATAAATTACTCGCGCCCGAATGGCAACGTCGTGGTGGAAAACTTTTATCGGAGAAGCAGAACTTTTTTTGCCATTTCTTTCCCCCATCGGTATACTTCTTCCGCCATTTTTTAAGACTTCTTTCTTCCTTTTAACTTGGCTTTGGTACAACAAGGTTCCAAAGATTTCCCAAGCACTTAGATTTAGCTCGTAATTTCACGGCGTTTTTTATTTTATTATTGGATTGTTTCCTTGGCTTTAAGTTTTTTTAAAGTACAGAAATAGCAAAGGCTTCGGATATTTTTTCATTATGTCGGGAACCGAAAAAAATTCGACGTTCATAATGATTTTCACGGACAAAATGGTCTCAGCACCGCAAGGACAAGGCTCTGAATTGATCGCTGGGATGGAATGTTTGTTGTTTTTGGTGAGTGTCGTCAACTCTGCTCGACTAAGTGATCGAAGACTTCTAATCTGTTGGAGAGTCCCTAAAAGTGGATTCTTGAGAGGGAGTTTTGTTGTTATATGTTGACTGGAGTGATAAAAACCGTCGTTATAATAAAGAAGATTTGTACTGTCGATTTTCCGTGAACTATTTTATGGTAGGTTGCATAGTAAGCAGTGGAGGAATTTTAACTGATTTTAATACATACAGCATGCTTAGTAAAAGTTAAGAACATTATTCGAGCTGGTAATACAAGCCTGAAAGTTCCAAGAAATATCCAAAAAATAACAAGACGATAAAAATTATATAGCATTTCATACAAAACGTCCACTACCATCAGAGAGAAAAATTTTTAATTTACCATAGTGTAACTGTCAATACTTTTCAAAAAGTGTAATAAATGTTCAATTGTATATATATAGTAAATATTCCTCTAGAATACATTAAGAAATAATTTCTTGCTATCTTAGGACAAAAACTATTTTCTATGAAATTCAAATGATACGTCATAAATCACAAATCATTATTTTCATAACCAACAAAGTATTTACTATCTTTCAAGAATAACGTATCACAACTTCATCCAACCAACAACAAACTTTTTAACCGAACGATTAAGGTAATTATTGTAGCAGTAGTTACCTTAATCGTTGCGTAAAAAGTTTGATTTCGATTTTGGGGAGTAACTTCTAGTACTTTTCTCTTCAGTCAAAGCACATTCCCATAAATTACACTGAAAGACCAAGCAACTAAGGAAAAGCTAAATACATTTTCTCGACCAGTAAAAGCTTACACTACCAGATCAATTGTAATATTATCAGAGAGCCATTCCTTTTGACTGTGGATTTGCCAACACATCACAATTTAACCAACCAACAACAAACGTCTTACCAAACGAAAACTAGCAACTCCTTCCACTTTTGATTAAAACTTCTAGCACTTTTATTTCAGTACAGTCAAAGCACTTTCCCAACACACTGAAAGAACAAGATGCTTCGAAATACAAAAAAAAAAAAAAAAAACATTCATTTTAACCACCTGTAAAAGCTCACACCACCAGATAAATTAAGCGCTATCTGAGAGCTTTCCTTGGAGGCGGTTTTTCCATCAACACTTAGAAGCGCGTCGCTTTATTAGATTTTCAAATGAATTCTTAAGTCGCCCTAGGGATCGACTACGAGGAACAAAGGAAAGCTTTTAGACTGATTTATCCTTATCGTGCCGAGGTCTCCGAAGGAGAAGTTAAGTAGTAACTATTACACAGCAGTGTGTGGTCCCAGTGGCACAACAGTTTTGTTGCTGGGTTGGAACAGTGTTGAAACCCGGGGTAACATTGTTAGTATGTAGATAAACAGCTGAAAACATTATTCAAATTGGCGGTATAAAATGTAAAACTTCTGGACAACGACTAATGAAGATTTAAAACTCTTAAAATACTGTCAATCGCCATTTCGGTGGTAATTGGTAATTTTTTAGTTAACGTCGTACTAGAGCAACACAACGGGCTATTGACGACGGTCCGGGATCAGTCCCTTAAGGGAAAGATCCCCGAGGACAACACCTCGTAATTTTGAACCCCGGTCAGATGACGAAGCAACACCTGAGCTGGCACCCCACTCTCCAAACTTCCACGCCAACCCAACGTGAGGACTTTCGGCCACGACAGATTTAAGGTGCACCAGCCGCCTCTACACCATACGTTTACAAACATCCATGCCCGGACCCGGATTCGAACCAGGAACCTTCCGATCTAGAGGCTAACACCTTAACCACTATACCGGTTAGTCGGCGCCACGCCATTTCGGTGGAGCTAGACGTCTGCCATCATCAGAACAGAGGTAAAGTAATTTAATATTAGGTCATCCGGAAAGTTGTGCGCGTTTTTGAAAATAAATACCAACAAAGCGGTACAAAAACATAAGAAAATTTTATTGAATCACATAAACTTCATTTTGTTCTATGACTTTTTACCATCTTTCTGGCAGCTGGAAAATTCCTTTTAAAAAAATCATTAAGGTTATTTCTAAATAAATTATCGAGGTGCTGTTTGACAGTCTCCAAAGAATTGAACTCCAGGCCGTTCAAAGAATTTTGAAGTGACCTGAAGAGATGAAAATCTGAGGGGGCAAGGTCTGGTGAATATGGAGGAGGGGTGACATAAAACATCCCAGCCATTCTCAATAAGTCTTTGTCTGACATTCAGCGAAATGTGGGACCGAGCATTGTGATGCTGGAAGACAACACCTCGACGATTGATCAGTTCTGGCCTCTTTGCTTCGTAAACTGCTTTTAATACTGCCATTTAAGAACAGTATTTTTTCCGAATTTACTGTCTTATTTTGTGTTCACATTTCATAATAAACAATTCCTTTGTAGTCCCACCACACTTGAATTTAATAAATCGCCTTCAAACTTTGGCCTCAGAAACAGCACTATGTCCATATACAGCACACATTTTACAAGCAGTCTGACTAACATTTTTTCCTTCCTTAAAATAAAAGAGCATAATCTGACGAAAATTAATTTTCTAACTCTCCATTCTTAGCACTGCAGTGAAACAAAAATTATGCCACAACACATGCTATAATTATTAATTATGCAGTGTAAGCAGAAGAGACCGAATTTAAACATCTGCTTCAATCAAGGTCACTCCTTATCAGAGGTAGCAAAATAATAATAATGTTAGCTTCGATTTGAAAACGCGCAGAACTTTCCGGATGATGCAATAATTTGTTGGCGAATACACTAGTGAAGGAATGGGTCTATTGCTTCTACACCTCTGCATTTGGTCCAGAAATTCTTAGTTATGAAAATTGAGCACTAACTACAGTATTTAAGAACAACGTATTTAAACTTACGCTTTCCTCGTGTGATTTACATTTATCCTGATGATGGCGGATGTCTTGCTACATCAAAATGGCCATAGACGATATTTTATCAGTTTTTAAACTTCATTAGCTACTTAGAATTTTTACGTTTTTAGTATTGTTAGCATAAACCAAGATTCTCATGTATAGATATTGAAAGTTATGAGTGACTCTGGAATAAAAGATTCAGAAGTTTGTGACGAAACTCTTCTTCTTTTTCTTCCCTTTTAACAACTCTAGGTTATTTTTGAAGCAGTTGGTTCAAGGGATCAAGAAGATTAAATCACAATAAATAGCCATCAATTGCTTTCAATAATAAAATCTTCATGTTTAATTTTCAAATTTTGATTTGAGTTTCCTTCATATTAAAAAGTGATGTTCAATGATCTATTGCTATTGTTGTTGAAGTGTTGACTGTCAGTTTTTAGCTCTGGATTGAAAATGTATGGAAACGAAAAGAAAATCATGTAACAAAAGCTCAAATCAATGAGTTCATTGTATTCAATGTCTGTCAAATGGACGGATTAAAGTTACAGTGGTCTAAGACACTTTTTTCAAAACAAAAAGTTAGACACAGAAACCCGATTAACAAAGATAAACGAAGTTAAAAGACTAAATTTAAACATAGATAATTAGTTCGACACAGAAACCAAATTTAGATAAGTCAATCTGTTAACAGAAAACGTGAAGTAATTCATATCTTCATTCTACTGCCAACTGACGGTAGTGGAAGTTACAAGTCTTTTTCGAAAAAATGACTTACACCATATTTTTAGGATGAGTGTTACAAATATTTCCCCTGTGCTTAATATAGCCAACTCGTGTTTGCAAGCTACTATGCGCGACATATGTGAGTTGATATAGTTACCTTGACGGTCTAGGGTTTTGCCACACGTAGCTCCACCGGCAGGTTTCCTATCAGTTATATCAACAACATTATTGCATCTGAAGTATCTGAGGCTTTGATCAACGTAGTTTTTGTCTCCAATCCATTCACGGAATATTCAGGTAAGTATTTCCAAATCATAATTTCGTTTATATGACTTGAAAGTACATTAAATACTAAAAATAGGTATATATGCTCTACTAGCAACTCGTTTTTAATAGTAGCTCCTAATTTTGCCTGGTGGGTGGTAATAGGAACAGGGGTAGGCGATATTAGGAACCCATTCTTTCTCTTGGGAAACTTTTTGAAGTTTTACTAGCTAACTTAAACTCTGACATAAGTAAAGAAGGTATATGGTATCTGGAAACCAAAGAAGAATAGTTCCTAGTGATATTCATTTCGTTTCCAGCTTGATTTTCCAACCCAGGAGGCTGAGATTCAAAGAAATAATTAGGGGAAACGATATTTGGAACACCTACCCTAATATATTTTTTGTTGATCATTTTGATTGGTGACTAGAATTGAAAGATAGACCTTTCACTTGGTTAAATTTTAAATCGTAATTTTAACTACATCAATATAAAATTCATGAAAATAGTAAGAAACGTGAGGTGGACGAATTATTTTGTGACCCTCTGTACTTTTGTTCAAAAACGTGCTATTAATATGCGTCCTGTAACATCATAGTAACAGCTTGTCACAAAAAATATTCAAACGTAAATGATTTTAAAAATTTACAGAGAGAGAGAGAGATCAGATAAGAAGAAAGATAAAAGTATTAAAAACCTTTCAATATGAATTCTGTTTTAATACTTTAAAAAATATTTACTACCTAATTTGTCAACAACTCTACAGACTTTATTTTTTAAACCTTATATATTGTCTAGAAAATAATAGAGTTCCCAACAATAGTCGTGCAAATGTCACATCCCTGTGCTTCCATAATAATCGTTAAGCTTTATATCGAGTGCTTTATGTATTTATTCTTTGCGCAAAAGAATAAAAATATATAGCAGACGACATTTTATGAGAAGAACGTGATGCGAAAAAATCCGATTCCAACGACATCTGGTTGAAGTTGAAGTCTCTAACTCGAACGTATATATGCAACGCGCGTATCTAAAGTTGGTCTCAGAGCGGGCATAAACTTCGACATCCAAAGCTGAATACTCAAGATATTTAGATTTTGGACAATATATTTTTTGGTAAATGGAAGATCCGGGATGGATATTTTTCTTGCGCTGTGTCCTTTGTTTTGGTTTTATTCTGCGGATCTTGGGTTGAAATTTTATTCGAATATTCTAAAGCTGATTGAAATCCAAAATAAAAGTATGCATGTAGTCATTTAATCTGTGAGGCTCTGAAACTAAGTATACACTCTATAACAAAAAAATCGACTCACCAAGAAGTAGTTGTCCGATTGCGATAAAAATTGATGGATGAGAAGAACATACATAGAAAAACAAACGATTAAAATTTCAGAACAATTGAATGATTTATTTCAGAATTTGACCGCTACAAAGTGAGGAAGTCATTAAAGCGTTACTGGATGCAAGCTGTTACCCGGCGTGGCATAGACTGAAAAAGTGTGTCCTGCATAATTTCTTGCCGTTTCCAACTGTTGGGCTAAATGGTTGGTTGGTTGGTCACCGCAGGTGACCCCCTTACCTCCCGACTTTAGTCAGGTTAAAGGGTTTACTAGTCACCCACGGAAAAATCGAGTGAACCCGTCAAAGGAAACCGGACTAATCTGGTAAACCTCGTGACGGAATTTCTGTAAATACATTTGAAACACATGTTACATGAGTTAAACATCCTTTTGAAAATACTAATTAAATACCCTTTTGAAAATAATGTTATAAAATCCTTTTGATAGAACATTTAAGACATGGGCCCGTAGGGTCTGCAGGATTTTCCCTTGCTATTTTGCATGAGACTAAAATTTAAATTAGTTTTCCTCTTTTGGAAAGGTTAATAGTTTCCCCAATTTTTAATTAAAATATCAGGTGCAGTCCTGCTTTTCCCACCAGCCTCACATACACAAAGTTGATTTAACGAAGTAACAATCATTTTTTTGACATCATCTAAATGACACTAATATTTAAAAAGTAAACGATTAATTGCAATAATTATGTACAGCAAAAAGACTGAAACAAAAAATTAACAATAAAATACATATGTACACAGTCTTCTGATTGTTAGTGGGTGATAATGTTAATGTTTTCCACTAGGAATTTCATAACATTCATAATTTTTATTTGAGCCTGATTGTTGCTGACAGTGTCATTCCGGGGAGGTTGAAATCGCCTTCCCATAACGTACTTAATTTGCTCTTTGAGAGAGAGATTCAGGAGACCTAGAGCTGGCCAAGGAAGTGTTAGGAAAGCTTGAAGGCAATTCATAGCAACACACCGTGTGTGACCGGGGATTTATCTTATTGAAAATTAAGTCCGGGGTGTCCCAAAAGGAAAGGTAACACAACCGGTCGTATAATGTCGTATACGTACCACTGTGCTGTAATTGTGCCAAAAATGACTTACCAAAGGGGTCCGGCTATCAAAGGAGATGGCACCCCAGACCATTATGCTCTGTTGTGGGCATGTGTCGCGTGCGATATTAAGAGCAGGATTCCCCACGCTGCCCTGGACGTCTCCAGATACGTCTTTGGTTGTCGTTAGGACACAGTTGGAAACGGGACTCGTCACTAAAGACTATACGTTCCCAGTCAGTTGCTGTAGAGTGTAGTTTATATTTCATCGAAACTCAAAAAATTCGGTGAAAATAAGCTCTTTTAAATTGTGTTAGTACAAAACTGGAAAGTTAGTTCCTGGAATGTTTGTTTTGTTTAAATATAATAATTTCTGTAACAACTGTATTTTGGTCGAGTATTTAGCAATGGATTGCATGCGTTATTTTGTTATGAATTGGCGCGAGTGTTTCACTGCGTGCTTACCGTATTAGCCAAAAAACAACTTTTACAGACACAGTTTATGGCTTTTGTAGTTAAAACGTTAACCTGCGGAACAAATATAGACTTTAGTTAGGTTTACAAACCCCTTTAATTCTCCTGGTGGTTTCGACGACAGATCTTGCTCATCCTTTTCTAACCAGATTTGGTAATGACACCATATCTCGTAATCAAGATATTATCGTTTTTTTGAAGATGTCAAGATAAGAATTGAACAGTTATTTTTCAAATGACGAGATATGTCGTCCATCAAGATCTGGTCACTTTTACCTTACAAATCACACGTCGATATAACCACTAAGACGGTTCAAACAATATAAAATCTGCATTAGTTGAACATAAATAAATGAATGAAAAACAATCTATCCTCAAGACAGCTTTTTTATACGTGAGAAATAATTGTTTTTGAAAAAAATTGTACTATTTTATTAACATTTTTCATTTGTATACTTGAATTGTTAGTAATGTAAATTATGTGAGTAAATATTTTCAAGTTGGGTCTTGAACAAATGTGATAAAAATATTAAAAATGCAAAATAAATTAATAAATTGTCGATTTGGATCTTAAAATGGAAAATGTATAAATGATTCCGATGGATCAAAAAAATTTATCACTAACGTTGAATAACATTTTCCGAGTATTCCATACTGAAATATGATCTCTTAGTTTTTTATGTTAGTATCAGTGTGTAATAAAAAATCTAGTCTTCGAATTTTTTTATTTAAATCTGATTTAAAAAAATTTAAATCTAAGTTTTTTATTTGAATTTCTGTAGTTCATATACAATGTTTTTATAATAATAATAATAATTTATCTATATATATATATATATATATATATACTTGTTAAATAAATTATTGAGATTTTGACATGACGTGTAAACCAGTATTTATTTTAAGTAAACAATGAGAATTTGTGACATGGTAAATCAATATTTATTTTCCTAAAAATCGTAGTTTGTAACAAGGTAATAATTTAAAAAATGAATTTTCAAAATAAAAACTAAAGGTAAAATATTTGTTTAATTTTAAAACACAAGCTGACATGAAAGTTGCAAAATGAAAGATGTTTATGGTGTTTAAACTTTCATCCTTTCAAATGGAAAGCTCAATTGTATTTTTTATTTAATAAATTATTAATCACATTAATTGTGTTATTTTGTTTTTATGTCTCAATTAAAAAAAAGTAGTTGAAAATCACACTATAGATAAGCCTTTGGCCACAGTTAATTAAAGGGGTAACAAGTAGTTTAGGCCTACTAGTGGGGTTTTCTTTGGCTGTCTTGACATTTAGAAGTAGGCCTTCTGTGGTCATGGACATTATAAATATCTATAATGTACAATATTTTCCCATGTTACCCACATTTGAAAGAATTAATTAATGCTTTATTATTCATAACCTATTATAAAATTATGCATGAACACTATTACTTAGTCCATAGATACCTCAGATTATTTGCAAGTGTCCAGTGCCAAAAATTTTTTCAAAAGCTGATCAGTACTGGGTGTAGCTATTAGTGCTGAAATCCCCATGAGTGCAGAAAGTTTAAAGCATCTGACGAGTTCGGTTATTTTCCTTGGGTGTATTTATTTAGTTATAAAAAATGCAAGATTAGTTTTGATTTAAATTAATGATTTTTAAAAAATTTCTTTGATTAAAATCATGGTTTTAATCGTTGATTTAAATCAAGTGATTGAAATCTTGACACCCTGATTAATATAAATTGTTATTTTTGACTGCGTAAACAGAATAAATATAGTTTAGTTATAGCTTAGAAAAAAATGCCTAACTCATATGATCGAGATGATTCTTTCAATCAATGGTTAATAACTACATGCAATAATATAGTTAGAAGTAAAACAAATTCCAATATCTGTAACCAGACACAAAAAAAACTTTTCCAGAAGTGGATTTCAACTTATTTGAGCTGCTGTTTTGTATTAAACACAACAAAATGAAACTCGCTGGAACGCTAATGCTATTTATGCATGTATGTTAATGCTATTTATGTGTCTAGACGTCTTCTCACTTAATCATTTAAAAACCTGAATTGCACTTAGGGTACTTAAAACAACTCAAACACTTACGACTTTCAACATTTATGGTACTCTCGTGAAAATTACAACACTATTAAAGAATCATCAGAATTAAATTAAATTTATAACACTTATTAATTATAATAGCTTAAACAAACGATCAAATAAACGGACCGATAAAACTGAAATAATACCCAAAATAGCAGTCATATGACGAGACATACATTTCAATGCACCCTTACACTGCTTTTTATACACAACTCACTTGAAAGTTTACAGGGTGTTTCTCGGCCCACACATGTCTGATCGCTTTGTAATTGTAATCATTTGCATATCCTAAGCAGTTATGCATTTCCTGCAAGTTTCGTTTAATTTGCATTTATATATATATATATATATATATATATATATATATATATATATATATATATATATATATATATATAATGAACCGGACGCCAGCGGATTTGCATAAAATCCGACAGCTTGTTTGGGGTGTTTTTTGTGGTACGGTCTAGGACCTTTGCATGCTGTTCCTGGTCAATTGAACGCCAACGCCTACATGAACATTTTCGACAATCAGGTTCTTCCTACGCTCTGGCAATTTTATGGAATGGACGAATGTTACTTCCAAGACAGCAACGCTCCATGTCATGTTGCAGCCTCTGTCAAGCAGTGGTATCAAGATATGTATGTAAAACGTCTACCAAAACCCATAGAATATTTGCGAGACTAGTTAGAGCAACGCTTACGGACCAGGGAACCACGTCCGAGCTGACATTCTTGAGTTGATTCTTGCTGAGCCACTTCTACAGCTGAGCTGGCGACATTCTTGCAGCAGAAATGGACACAAATACCCATAGCTGTGTATCAAAACCTTGTTGAAAGTATGTTGTAACGTCGTGAGTAGAATTTACGTGGCGAATGGCTTGAATACAATTAATACGACTTTTAAAAATACAGCACATTTAATTAGTTAGTGAAGATATACGTAAGTTAAGGCTATTTCGAGGCTAATAGATGGTATATACAAATAGGGTTTCAGTCTCTCGGCTTCAGAGGAGCAGACTAGCCCTGCGTCCGTTCACGTTCATGCGTTAAACGATTCTCTCTTCTTCCAGTCGAGACCGCACACGTCCTTGCCGACAGTGCTACAGTTGAAAAACGAGGGACTACCCCAGGCCTCGAAATATATTTTTTAATACAGGTGCACAAGGTACACCTAAGTTTTTAAATTAGGTGCACAGGTGCGCCTAGCGGGAAAAAATTAGGTGCACAATTTTATTTTCACGTGCACAGTGCACCCGGGTATTTCGAGCCCTGGGCTACCCCCATCCGGTCATAAATTCGCCAGCCGATTCCCTTCTACGGCGAATCCACGTAACAGAGGAAATCTCGATAAGGACCACCATGAAAGCTGTGGTCAGAGAGACCCTCTACGACGTTATATTGTCCAGAAGCGTTGATAGTGTAATTGCATTACGTAGGGGGACCATCCCTCTTTTAAAGCATGTATTATTTCTTTTATACCATCGCATCTTGCTGTCCGGTTCATGATTGTAGGGTAGAGTAAAGGGCGTCAGCTTAGGTGTTGGCCTCCGTCTTCTGATCATGATTTAAAATTACGAATTGTGTTCGGTGATAGAGTAGTTAATAATGTCGCACGAGAACAGGGTAACGGGCTATTGATGACGGTCCGGAATCAATCTCGACGAGAAAAATACTTAATACTTAAGTAATTTTGAACGACGGTCAAAATTATGCTATGTGCTGTTCTCTAATAGCTCTCTTTGGTATTGAGATCATGATAGCCCGATTAGATGAGTAACGGTTTAGCAACCGGAGGGTTGCGAGTTCAAATCCAACCAAAGACGGTCTTGTACAAAGAGAGGGGTGCGTGTTAAGTCTGTCGTGGCCTCCAATGTTCTCACGTCAACGTGGTGTGGAAGTTTGAAGAGTGGGGTGGGAGCTCAAATGTGACGACGTCATCGGAGAGTGGTCAAAAAATTACGTGGTGTTGTCCTCTATCTCCCTTTTGCTCTTATCTCTTATCCAATAGCCCGTTGTGTTGTTCCAGTGCGACGTTAATTAAATACCTAAATACCTTCCAACCCTTCTGTATTGATCCCGGAACTTTTCCAATATCTCGTTGCGTCGCTTCAGTGCTAAGTAAAATGAAATACCTGCCTAAACAAAATTGTCAAATACTGCACGAGAAAACTCTCGCCCTATCTTTCAGCAGCGTCCCGAAAGTTTAAAAGACAACGCTTCAAACGCCAAAAAAAAAAACAATCACCCAACAAAACTTCATTAAACCCCGAGAACCACTTATTAATCACCAGTAGCCTCCAGGCACTCCCAACTAAATTTCCCCGTCTCAATTTCAGCCAGGAATTCAAATGAGCCTATCAGGAACGCGATCCAATCCTGCTCCCAAACACCGGGAGTACACCTTAGCACACAAGTTGCTCGAGTTAGTTTCATTTATTGACACTACCTAAGACTATGCCACCGTTACACTTTTAATACGATTAGGAGTAAGTTACCTTCGCATCTAACTTTATCCAATTACATCGGCCAGCGGAGGTATCTCATTGGCCGGGAAGGTAATGGGTTTTCTAATTGTACTTGCGTTAGGGTTAAGCCTCCTAATGTATAGAGTCTCCTCGATAATCTGATACTCCTTATATTATTAACGGGAAAGGTAACCGGGTTTCAGATGTTAGTTAAATGGATTAGTTTGAGCGGCGATTATCGCGTGAGTCGTTTGGGTTTCTGGGAACGGAGATTATTTATAAACGGGAATCTGGTCGGTCAGAAATAAAGGTGGTGTAATGGTGTGTTTTTTTATCGATTTGATTAGTAGGTTTCTGGTTGGGTTCCGTACCCGTAATTGGTTTTCTAGATGAAATCCTGAAAAAATTCTGTTTGGTTACTCGATTACCGTTCAAAAAAATCTGTTGATGCAGATAAGAATTGGAGAATGTGTAATGGGCATGGTATATTTTGTACTAGAGCTGGGTAAGGGAAGGTGAGTAAGTTACATCGCACTGGAGCACTGCACAACGAGCTTTTGGTGACGGTCCTGTAGCAATCGACAAGGGAAAGACCTCGAAGATAGTAAATACCACGTAATTTTGAGCCATGATCAGATGAGAAGGACAACATCTGAGCTGGCACCTCACCCCCCTAACTTACTGAATTCGTGGGAAAAGAGTAAAATATATTATGAAATTGAACCCACTGTGTCGTTGTCTTGACAAGTTATATTTCGTCAGGAGCAAAACCTTTAACGTGTCTTGATGGATGCGATATATTGCCATTAAAGGGAAAACAGAGCAGATATTCATCGCGTTGTCATAAAAAAATCAGCAATATCTTAATGACGACATATCTCAGCAAAAACAACTTCGGGTTTGACGCCTGACCTTCAATGACAGCCCTTTGAGTTGCTCCAGAACGACGTTAATAAAAATACCTACTTCGTCATTAGCAAAATTGCTCAGATCTTGATAGACGAGACATCTAGTTAAAATCCCTTGGAGAGTTAAAATAATTAATATAATAGAACTTAAAAATTTCCATATATATATATATATATATATATATATATATATATATATATATATATATATATATATATATATATATATATATATATATATATATATATATATATACATATATATAGTCCAGTCACATTAATGTGACCACCTGTCAAAAGTCAGAATAACCACCTTTGGAAGAGCGGACCGCTGCGAGACGTGCAGGAAGAGGGTCAATTAGGTTTCTGAAGGTGTTCACTGGGATGTTGAGCCATGCCGACTCCAGTGTCGTGGCCAGCTGCACTAGATTACCTCCCTCCTCCAGCTTAGATCCTTCGGGCAATTGTTGCAGGGTGTTTGCTTTCAGACGTTTCACGCCACATACATACGCCAACGTCCATCTGTCCGATGGAGCATAAAACGTGATTCATCGGAAAAAGCTACCTATCGCCACACTGTGGACGTCCAGTTGCGGTACTGGCGTGCAAATTACAGCCTTCGTCGCCGATGAACAGCAGTCAGCATAGGTGCATTAACCAGGCGTCTGCTGCGGAGGCCCATGCGCAGCAACGTTCGCTGAACCGTTGTTGAGGATACACTCTTGGTAGCCCCTTGGTTCATCTGGGCGGTCAGTTACTCAACAGTTGCACGTCTATTCGCCCGAACGCATCTCCGTAGCCTTCGTTCGCCTCTGTCATCTATAGCCCGTGGTGTACCACATGTGCCACTGCGCTGATTTTGGATAGTGTCATTTCGCCATGCACGGTATACTTTTACCACTGCGGCACGCGAACAGTTCACAAAATTAGCCGTAATATATATATATATATATATATAAAGGTTGCTACCAGTTGGATTTTCAGTGTTTACGAACCAGGAGTTATGTGTAAACTTTCACTCTAGTAGTCCAAATGATACATATCGTGGGTACATTTAAATGTTGTTTATCGCCCTTTTGGCAATTTTTTGCGTTTAGTTAGCTTTTGATTATGGCTGTAGATATAACTGGCGGCCTTACCTGCCATAGTCTAAATTCTTTCTAGACACGATCCTTATGCGAGCTGTGCTGGCCATAATCTCAATTCCTTCTTGGCGCGATTAAGGTACAACTGCTGTACCGGCCGTGGTCTAAACGTAATTGGCGTTGACCAATCCACTATCATATATACATTCGGAATTTAATCTTTGATATTCTTGTTGGCGAAGTGCTGAAATCCTATTCGAATTTGCATACTTGACGTTAAGTTCAGAATACTTACGTCACAACACGTATTGCTGCAGATACCCTTCTACTAACCACGTTTAGCTTGGCAAAAAATGCTTTGCATATAATAATAAAACTATTTGATGTAAATAGAGGGCCACAGAAGTCCATTTGGGTTAGTTACGGATTAGCAGCCAGAGGTTTGCGAGTTCGATACTTGGTCCAACTAAAGACCTCCGTGTAAGCTGGTGCACCTTAAATCTAATCAACTGTCTCTAATCTAATGGAATGTGCCTCAAATGTCCTCACGTTGGCGGGGTGTGGAAGCTTGAAAAGTGGGTGTCAGCTCTAGCGTTGGCCTCGTCTTCTGACCGTGGTTCAAAATTACGAGGTGTTGTCTCTCTTCATATCTTTTTATTCGTTATTGATCTCGAACCGTTGCCAATGGCCCGTTGTGTTACTCCAGTGCGACGCTAAATAACAACTTACCACCTACCTTTATGAAAATAAAAAGGTAGGTATGGTATTTTTTATTAACTTTACACTGGAGCAACAATACGGGCTATTGGCGACTGTCCGGTATTAATCCCAAAGGGAAAGATCCGAGGACAACACCACATAATTTCGAGTCACGGTCAGCTGACGAGGCAATAGATGAAAAAAAAAAATCTATAATAAAAAGGTTCGTTCTAGAAAATATATTGACCTTCAATTCAAGTCAGAAACTTCGGCGAACAAAAGTGATGCCGGGTTTAAAACTCAATACATTTTCATAGATATATATTTCCACGAAAACAAAAAGCCGTAAATCTACACTCCAACCTAAGGTAACAGAACTACGAAATAAAACTTTTGGAAACGGAAACATTTGTTCTGCAGTTCTTTTTAATGCTTGAAAAATCCTTTAACGGACTAATAAAACAACCGGCATTAAAAAACGATCTCACTATAATTCCATTTCTTCTCTCCGGAGGCTTTTAACGAATTATTATGGCCGTTTCACTTCCACAATCTTACCGGACTGTGACGTAAGAAAACTGGAAACTATCCTATATTTTTCCCTCTGGGGATTTTTTCGGGAGAGATTTGAGATGTTTACCAGATTCTGCATATGAAGATAAGTAGGTTATAATCTTATTTATAGATTTCCTGTAAGTCTATTCCATGCCAGATTAAGTTGTAATGGAGTAAGATGTATAGGCGTAGGTTACGGTGGCAAATCTTTACGAGACTTGGATACGAAAAACAGAAATTTTGCTCGTAAGAAGTTTCAAAGTAAAAGTAACAAAATTTATGTTTGATCCCTTTATATAAATCCCTGTATACTCCAAATAACTGTGTGTCAATCTCTTTCACAGATATGCAGGCTTTAAAGGTAAAAAGTTTTACGAATGTTCAAACAGAAAATTTAAGCTCTATGCGTTCAATCGAATGACCATACAAGATGCTGGGGCAATAAATCGAATATCCCATTTACAAATGCGTCATTCCAATCAATAGAATTGCTGGGTTTCATGGTGTAAGGGTAATATGTGGCCATGGCTGAGCCAAACAATGTAGAATAAATTGGCGTACACCCAAAAGGAACGTTTTACTGATACAGAAGAGAGATAAATACACCCAGGAAGGAATCGAACCTGCACCGTCTAGAACTCGTAAGTAGCTAGCAAACTGAAACACCCACAGAGCCACACCATTCAATAGTAAAAACGACTCTAGAATTATGTGAATAGGAGTACAATATACACTGCACTACTATAATAGACCGGACGCTAGGAGATTTGCAATATGATTTGTTACTTGTTTTGGGGAATGTTTTTCGTGGTATGGCCTTAGACCTTGGCATGTTGTTCCTGGAAAATTGAACATCGACACCTACATGAACACTTTGGATAATCATGATCTTCCTACGCTCTGACAATTTTATGGAATGGACGCATGTTACTTCCAGGACAACAACGCTCCATGTCGCGTTGCAGCCTCAGTCAAGCAGTGGTATCAAGATATGGATGTAAATCGTCTTCCCTGGCCTGCTCAGAGTCCCGACCTAAACCCCATAGAACATTTGTGGGACAGGTAGAGCGACGCTTACGGACCAGGGAACCACGTCCGAAATCTACAGCTGAGCTGGCGACATTCTTGCAGCAGGAATGGACACAAATACCCATAGCTGTATCAAAACCTTGTTGAAAGTATGCCCAGAAGGGTTACTAGTGTAATTGTAGCACGTGGGGGACCATCCCTCTATTAAAGCATGTATTATTTCCCTTATACCATCACATCTTGCGGTCCGGTCCATTATTGTAGGGTAGCATACATAAGAGACCGCCTTCAGCCTTCATATCAAAACGGGGTCGTTTTGGCTCAATGGGTTTGCACACTGAAAACATGGGGCAAACCAACTGCTCTACCAATCTTCTCGTTGTAAGTGGTGCATGTTCAATTCCTGTAGCATTTTCTGGGATAATTTAATTAATTTCGAGTCTATAATTTTCCCTGTGTAGTTATGTCCATTACGCGTAGCTTGGCAAAATATGACTCTTGCACGATAAATGCAACCTAGTCCATATCCATTACTTGATATTGTCTGTCACGTTTGGCTCAGTATGGCCAAATGTAGCACTTACGCCATAAAATCTCAAAACTTACCAATCAATCACATTAAAAGGTAATAATTTGGTAATTTGTAACTAACTTCGTACACAACGGGTTATTGACGACGGTCCGGGATGATTCCCCTAAGGGAAAGAAAGATCCGAGGACAACACCACGTAATTTTGAACCTCGGTCAGCTGACGAGGCAACACCCGAGCTGGCACCTCACTCTCCAAACTTCAACACCAACCCAACGTGAGGACTTTCGGCCACGACAGATTTAAGGTGCACCAGCCGCCTCTACACCATACGATTACAAACATCCATGCGCTGACCCGTATTCGAACCAGTAATCTTCCGATCTAGAGGCTAATACCCTTAATTGTTCGGCCATATTTAAAGAAAAACATTACATATATTTTTTCGATTCCTTTATTTCATAACAACGTAATTTGAGTTTGAGGATTGTTTCGGAAGTAGCGAATATATACGTTTAGCAAGATACTTTAACATTAGAGGTCGTCCAAATTTCCATACTTACTCGTAATCCAAAAACGACTGGACCAAATGAGTCGTAAAGCTGTACCAGAGGTGCGGTATGCATTTAAAGTTTTGAATAATAATATTGAGTATTGCTATTAGAAATAATAAATTTTATAGGTTATTTTATATGGTGACGGTAACTTCTGTACAGTTTATTTCATGTTCAATCATACCATTCAATTTGTTCAACAAATGAACAATGCAAGAATAAAGACTACTACAAGAAAACATAAGAGGGAAAGTCTAAAGATATGAAGAAAATAAAATAAAGAATAATTCATTAAGAGGAGGGGAGATATTTAGGACGAAAATATATTAATTTACTAAAATCTGAGAACGGTCTTCAATTTAGATATCTGTTAATTGTTTTCATTATATTTAACAGATGCTTTCGACGTACATAATTAAGTGTTTATTGCAGCTGAGTCGCATAGTTTTTTTTAGTGGATGCCTGCAAATATTTATGCAATTATTAAATCTACAATGCCACGCTCAAGTCAAATGCTCAAAAGTACATGTTGGAAAAGAACACATTTTGAGTTGCCACTTCTAAGTTCTAAGAGAAATTTTGAACACACAAGTTTTCAATCTTATACACATTTTTCCAACCACCTGTCAAGATATTTTTTTCCCATTTTCCGCACTAATCCATCCTTGGACAATGCCAACTCCCTAAACTTCACATCTTCAGCAACCTCGTTCTCCATTGTTCTTGACTGCAGGCGAAGACTCGACGAGCAATTCACCCGAAACAAAAGCACGCGCTGATATATATATATATATATATTGACATTATATTCAAAATCGAAATAATAAAACTCCCCTCGCTCCAGACAGAGCAGACGACTTTTAATGCTGCAGGGGGTGAGTGAAGGGGTGCACAAAGAAGGGTGTTCCTTTCCGTCTGACTCACGGAAGTGAACCTACGCCATGAGTGACAGTTCAATTAGAAATCGGCTGTCGACGTAAGGGGGTGGAGGTGGGACAGCCCCCGGAGGTGCGAACTTTGGAACGAGCTCTTGAAAGTTTTGGGTTGTGGTGTTGTAGAGGACCCAAGGCGGAAAAAATTGTGAGTCATTGAGAGGTATTATGAAAATACGAGAGACGTAATGAGAGGAGGAATTGGATGAAGGTGGCATTCAGAGGATTCGGTGACCGAGAAGGTTTAAGTTGACCAAGACGGGGAGAGGTAATTGGGAGTTCTTGGATTTAGTTCGTTCACTTCTTAACTTCACTTAGTAACTTCACTTTTCGCGAAAATCCGTCTTTTTGAGTCAATTCATTACTATACTGACTTAACAGAAAAAAATCAATATTAATTCTGTGAAATTTCTTTTAACTTTTTGCAGAATCTAAATTGTTCAAAGCCTAGTTTGTTACATAGCATTTGAATAGCAAGTGAGAACAGAAAGTGTCTTGGACACGGAGTTTTCTGAAATCTCTAAATCATTTCTGTTGAAAGAACTGCTTGTTGTCAGCTGTTTAAGTGATATGTGTAGCTAAAAATGTATCTAAAAATGAAAAGCTTATTATTTCAAAGACATTTGAGGATTCATAAAATCTTGTATCAGGTTTGAGTGTATGGAACACGGTTAACGTTTGAAATCAGAGGGAAAAGTATTCCACTCTCGGACTAAGAGGGTTAAAAATAGGTTTTTCATAAATTAGGATTGGTCTTAGGCCTAAGGCGTGTACATAACAGAATTCCAGTACCAATCCCCTCTTCGAAAAGGCTAGTTACCCGTTTTATCATGTCATGCCCTGCCTCTAAAGAGCTTTATACATGGTTTAGAAATTGGTTTAAGGTAAGAGTCAAATTTCAAAATTCATATAGAATTATCTCTAGAGTTATCGGAAGGCATACATGCAAAATGGGTGCTTCACAATTTAATAATAAGCTTAAATTTTTACCAAATTTTGAAATTTTTTATTTTTGATGTTGATTTTATAAGTAAAGCATTGGTGAGTAAATAATTCCTTTTCTTATAAAACTCAGTAAACGGATTTTGCAAAATGTCTTTTATATCCATTTCTTTTGAGTGTATAAGGCTATCTATTATTGCTGTTGAAAAGTAATGGGTTTTATGGGGTAAGAGTTCTTTTAAATTGGATTTACTTATGTAGAAAGAAAACATCTATACAAACAAACTCAATTAAAATGTGTATGGGTGGCCCGAGTGCTGGGGAAATGAACACACAAACATAAGGCTGGGTGTTCTATTTCCAAAGCAGCGCTCACATTTCGAGTCAAAATTTGCTCAGTTTTCATTTGAATTCCAAATTGTTCAAGTTCTGATTCCAGAGTTACTGCATAACTTTTCTGCAATACAACAAATTTATATTTGAACGATATTTTTTGGAATGTCATATTTTTAAAACAATCCCTTCTGCTAGGACACGTGTCTTCATTGATGCGAGCGAACCGAGCAAAATTCGCGCAGTGAACCAATGAGGATTGCATAGCAATCCTCCGAGGGTTGGCGAGCGATAGTGAGCAGGGGATGGGCCTCCCAGTTTTATTTATAACTATAAATGTAATATCGTTGTTCTTTTTTCTTTACAATTCTGAGATTTGGCTTCCAGTAACAGGAAATGTTAAGAAGATAAATTTATACATTTATTATATTTAGTATGACAACATATACGGGTTTTGTTATAGGTATTAAGAAATAGTTTAATTATTCAACAAGGAAACATCTATCCAAGGAAATACAATACGCAAGGAAACATCCATTATCACAACTATTTTTAGTATGTAGACATAATTCTATACTTTGAAGCTTGGGAAGGTGTTATAAGCCACACAATAGTAATTATTCAATCCTCCGAGAGATTCAAAAGCACATATCCATTCATCAACCTGCAGTCTTCTCTGCATGACTTCTAACAACACCTTTCGGCCTTCAGTAATAGAATATTTCCTGTGATTCTTCTAACCAATCGACGAGGCCATTAAGTCATGTGTTGTGGACGGGGGAGTAATAAAACACTGCTCAGTAGGTATTTTATTTAATGTCGTACTGGATCAACACAACGGGCTATAACAACACAACTTGGACTTCGAGGGTTACAATTAGATTTTATCCATAAATTAGATTGCTTTTATGCGTGAAGCGTTCACACAAGACAATTCCAATATCTTACCCAAAAAAGAATAGTTTCTCGGTATATCATTTCAGCCCGTGCCTCTAAAGCATGGTCTTGAATGATAAGTCAATTTTTAAATTCATATGGACACCTCCCTAGCGTCATCCGAAGGGAAACCCACCACAGGATACTTTCACGAGCACATCTACCTAAAGAGCCCTTGTCGACGGGCAAGCATCGAACACCACCAATCCCTCCCACCCCCACACAAAGCGTACAAAGAAAATGACCACGGTACAACTGGGACACCCATCCAATTACACCAACCTGGGAGCCCCCCTCACTTACTACTCAGGACAGCAGCGACTCACAAAGGGCCGCTAAACTCCCTCTAATAATCGACCCAATCTTTGAGCAAGACGCAAGGAGGTGCCTAAGCCGATGCACAAAGAGGGGAGGGATGAGCATTAGGGCTAAAATTGAAACGTCAGGTGCAATTCCTGCCCGCGGTAATTTACCGCGGCGTTAAAGACAGCTTCCCTAAGCCCCCCCCGCAAGTCTTTATGCCGCCCGATGACCCAATGACAGGAGGGTGGGGGAGGCTTAGCCACCTTCACCTTTATCCGTGCCATTCGGTAAGTTCGCTTTGGAGCCGCGGATGCTTTTGTTCCAGAGTTGACGAGGATGGAATGGTGCGGAAGAACTTAGTGTTCTTTGGACAGTAACATTTTTTTGTTGCCTTTGGGGGGTGTTCTGAAGTAGTTTGGGGAGTTTGCAAGCGATATCTCTGTCTTGGGAAGGTGTACATTGTCAATACTTGTCAAGGCGGTGTTAGAAACTTTTCATGGTGGAAACAGATTGTACTGTGTATTTATTTCAGAATTGGTTAACAGTTTTTTTGGCCCATGGACCTTCTTTGATAAAGCTGTGCCAAGCGACGTCAAGTAAATTGATATTGATAATCGTCGAAATATTTCAGTTTTTTTGGCGCATGAACCATCTTTGATCAAACTGTGCCAAGCGGCGTCAATTAAACAGAAATAGATAATCTTCCAAATATTTATTAACATTTTTGTGTTGCCTTTGAGGTGTTCTGAAGTAGTTTGGTGAGTTTTCAAAGCGATATCTGTGTTGTAGGGAGGGTGTACGTTGTCAATTCTTGTCGGCAGTGTTGGAAACTTTTTACAATGGCAACAGATTGTACTGTGTATTGATATCAGAGTTGGTTAGTGGGCTTAGGTTTTTTTTTATGCATCTACCATATTTTACCAAGCTGTGCCAAGCGACGTCAAGTAAATAGACATAGACAATTATCTATTTCTATTAATTACATATAATCTTTCAAATATATATTAACATTTTTGTGTTGCGTGTGGATGCTCTGAGTTTAGAGTTGGCAAACGATATCTATGTGTAGGGTGGGTGTATACTGTCAATATGTGCCAAGGCAATGTTGGAAACTTTTATGGTGTAAAACATATTGTACTGTATATCTATTTCCTAGGTGGTTCGTTGACTTTGCGGTTTTGTAGCGCAAAGACCATCTTTGGTTAAGTTGTGCCAATCAACGTTAAGACATTGATAGCTTTCCAAAATCATTCATAAAAAAGGAAACCATAATAACTTATTTATATTTTGGAAGGAACTCTGGTTCACAACTGATGAAGGTCAAATTAAAAATATTATTTCCTTCATTACAAATACGTCTTCAAAAAACATTGAACAGCACAGACTTGTGCACATTTTCTCTGGTCTATGCTGGAACGAATCACTATTTTCATCCACTTCGACGATTCAATCTTCTGCAATTGTGACAACTCTGCTGTGTTCAAGACATCTATCACATTATCTTTCCAATGCTCACTACTTAATCATAAAAGGCGACATCTATTTCAGCTTTCAGCTTCTTTTGGCGACTCTGGGTCACAGCAGTATAATCAGATCTTTACTGGCGATTATTTCTCCAAATTCAATAACTTTATTTCTGTAAACATACCTTTTTGTATAGTTGACTAATTTAGTTATTTTCTAGATATAAAATGAGCATATCGACACATATATTCATTATGAATTAATTTAAATCGGATATTAAATACTAGTAGCAACACTTTCGTCAACATATATAAACAACTAAGAAACCTTATTACAGATATTTCATGTGAAATATGCTAGTTACAAGTAAATGCACTAGGGTATTGGCCCATGTAAGGGTAGTATAAAAAATTAAACCGTAATTCAATTTAAATAATTCCTTTAGCGAAAATCTAACATTAAGGAGGAGGATTATTTGAAATTTTGCACTTACACTACAATTTCTTTATATACTAGGGGGCTCCACCCCTGTTCGCCAACCCCCGTGGATTGCTACGTAGTCCGATTTGGTTTGTTCCCCAAACCAACACTCCTTTCGCAGATCCCATTGGGTTTGCTTTGCAAACCAACATTCCTTTCGCAGTCAATCTCTTACACGAAATTATGTGAATAATTCGTATAATCCTGATTTGACTTTTATGTCCATTATGTCACAGCGAGGGCTTCACCCTCTGCTCGCTGATGCTCACCAACTCCCGGTGATTCCTACGCAATCCCGTTTGGTTTGCTTTGCAAACCAAGACTCCTTTCGCAAGTGATTTTCCTTTTTTTTTTTTTTTTTTTCAATTTTTACACTTAATGCACCCAAAACTTATAGCCGCATCAGTAAAAATGCTACTCCATCATGTTTACTGTACAATTAAAAAAAAACATGTTAATCTCGTCGTAATTTACTAATCTGTACTTTCTCGGGAAACCGTCTGAGAATAGAGTGAAAAAAGAGAGCCTTTTTCCTGGCCAAGTAAAAAAAATCGTTGCTACGATTAAATTTAACATCTGACAAACCCGTTAGTCAAAAAATGTAACCTTCATTTCCGGGAAAAAGGATGAATGCTATCGCTCCGCTTACTAAAAAATACGAAATTTGTGTGACCAACTTTTGATTGCATCGAATTTATTTATGAACCAATTTTAAAAATAATTTTTCCGTAAGAAAGAGTGCATTCCAAGCTTTCACGTGGTAATTTCAAATTTTAAACTAATAGTATTAAGCTATAGATATAACAGTTTTAGTTTTGTATCGGAACTTACGATCTATAAAAGTTCCGAAATTTGTATGACCAACTTGTCGAACCATACAAAAGAGTACATTCTAAAGTTTTCAGTGATGTTTTAAAATTTAAAAAATAATAGTATTAAGCTATAGATATGATAGTTTTAACAAAAAGTGACGAAAATTTCCCAATATTCCAAAATTTGTATGACTAACTTTTGATCGCTTCGAGTTTATTTATTAACCAATTTCAAAAATAATCGTACCGTAAGAAAGTATATTCTAAGGTTTCGTGTGATGTTTTTAAATTTAAAAACTAATAGTAATAAGCTATAGATATGATAGCTTTATATTTATTGACAGACAAATATTACCAGAAGCCAAATTGAAATTTCTAATAAAACTCGACGAGCTGCAGAAATTCAAGTTTTGAGGTACTTAAAAAAAACTCACGGCTGAAGACTAAAAATTTGTATGTGTTTTGCTCACTTACGGTAGAAATTTCGTTTTTTTTTTTTTTTTTTTTTTTTTTCGCTTTGACACTTAATAAACCCTAAACTAATAGCCGCCTCGGAAAAAATATTTTTCATCTTGTTCCCTGTACAATTTTGAACAAAACATGTAAATTTCTTAATTTTTTTATTCTTATTTTCTCGGGAAACCGTCTTATAATCGAGTGAAAAAGCGAGTTTTCAATCATGCGTCGGTGGCTGCGGTAACTTGTTTTTAATATAGAGAGAACACATTTTTTGCATCACACAAAATCCTGTCCAGTTTAAAACTATCATTATCATCATTATTCGTTAAGTAAGTTGTATGTAAAAGTATGTTTAATAGTTCATACCTTTTGAGCACAGTTGGAAGCACTGTTCCTACTTTATTTATATGTAATGTCTAAGAATAATTTTATTTTCGAAACTGTCATGTTATTTTTATACATGAATGTAATTAATAAAAGCATCTTATATTTCTTTAGTCTACATGTCAAAATCATTAAATATTATGCGAAAATTTAAATGGAAACAAAAGTTCTTATTTTCAAGCTAGCGATTAAAAAAATTTACACAAAAAATATAAAAACTAAATTCATGCTTTTGAAGATAAATGAGATACATGAACATGAAAGAAAATTTTGGTCTTGAATAATAATTATGAAATATTAAGAATGAATATCAACCTTAGCATTTAGAATAAATTTGAAAAATAACTTTTTATTCCCAAATATTCTATGAGAAAGAATAAATGAATATCATTATAATTTATACTTAAAAAACGACTAACATAAAAATAAACATCAGATTATTATAATGTGCAAAAAGATAAAAACTGAAGTTTTATAGGAATGTCTCTAAACAAAGACACCATAATTCTCACGTATTCGTATTATAAGCGAATAATTGATTTTCATCAAAAACTTGCGTCTTACAACCTTTATAAATCCAAAAAAAGACCAGTTCCAATCTTCAGAGAAACATCTCACAAGAAACTTTTTGACGTGTGCCTTCAGATTTATATGCGATTGTCACAATCCACGCATAAATCAAGGTGAGACAATTACATAATGTTCCAGCGTCCTTTCCCGCACTGAATCATGGGAAATTAAATTACATCTGCCGCTCGGACAGAAACCACTATTCATTTTAACTTTGCAAGCGTTGCCACTCTGCCGTGATAAATTTCTTGACAGCGTTATTGATGACGGGACGCGCTACATGACAAGCGATATGAAACAGGGGTGTCAAGAAAAGTTTTTATCAGATCGTCAAAATATCCAGCCGCGAAATAAAAAAACTATCTTCTAGGAAAGTTCTGGGTGTAATGGATATGAGGTGTAAGCGGATAAAGAACCCGCCCTGAATATCATCCAATATTAAAATTTTGGCGCGCCCAATTTCTGTAAAATGGCACGGCTCTTACCACACCTGTAGTAAGCGAAACTGGGGAAATGTGAGTCGACGATGAGGTAACAGATATACAAATCGATTATGGTGCTCTAGGGGAGAATACGAGGTTTTTTTATCGATTAATTTTACGCCCTGATGAGATTTGATTATTATAGACTTTGATGAGATTCTCCAATTCTATAGTAATGTATTGCAATAGCAAGCCAAAGACACAAAGGTTTGTACTGTTCTGTTTTGGATGTTTTCAAATGGACTAAAGTCAACCGTAACCTGACTCTTTTTGTGCTTCTTTATTACGTTTCGTTATTTATTATTTTACGCCCTGATGAGATCTGATTTTTATAGACTTTGATGAGATTCTCCAATTCTATAGTAATGTATTGCAAGAGCAAGCCAAAGACGCAAAGTTTTGTACTGTACTGTTTTGGATGTTTTTAGATGGACTAAAGTCAACCATAACCTGACTATTTTTGTGCTTCTTTATTACACTTTGTTATTTATTATTTTACGCCCTGATGAGATTTGATTTTTATAGACTTTGGTGAGATTCTCCAACTCTAATAGTAATGTATTGCAAGAGCAAGCCAAAGACGCAAAGTTTTGTACTGTACTGTTTTGGATGTTTTTAGATGGACTAAAGTCAACCATAACCTGACTCTTTTTGTGCTTCTTTATTACACTTCGTTATTTATTATTTTACGCCCTGATAAGATTTGATTTTTATAGACTTTGATGAGATTCTCCAATTCTATAGTAATGTATTGCAAGAGCATGCCAAAGACGCAAAGGTTTGTACTGTACTGTTTTGGATGTTTTGAGATGGACTAAAGTCAACCGTAACCTGACTCTTTTTGTGCTTCTTTATTACGCTTCGTTTCTCAAAGCTTCCGGCGAATACTTTGAGAGGAATTTGGAAACCTAAAACACATCCGCATTCAGATAAAACATGTGTCTGCAAGCGCCATACATTTTATACAGACAAGAAAATGCCAAGACATACATCTTTAGAGGGCATTGTTATACAGTGCGACGGTAGATTAGTTTGTACGGTAATACATGTGGCGTCGACTTCTTTCAGATGTACATTACTGTTGGATGTCGCAGGTTTCAATCCCTAAAGTGAATCTGTATGTGAACAACTACTGTTAAATATGAGACTTGATAAAAATGTGGTTCATTTACTGTTGGAGGCCGTGGTAGCCCAGTTGGTAGAGCTGCGGATTTACAGCCAAAGACCATCGGATACATGAGGCTGATGCAGATTAAATTATCCGTGGCCTCAAATATCCTCACGTTTGCGTGGTGTGGAAGTTTAGAGTGTAGGGAGCCAGTTCAAATGTTGACCTCGTCTCATCTGCCCTTCATTCAAAATTACGAGGCGTAATCCTCATATTTTTCCCTTCGAGATTGATCCCGGAGCGTTGCCCATAGACTGTTGTCGCACCATTGCGGCTCAAATTCAACTATCTATCCTAGCGCAGTACTCTCAGGCACAACATGTGGTGCTTGCTGACATATAATCATGTACGATTGATTTAATTTTCCTTTTAAAATTTGTAGAGGAAGGTTATATAGAATAAACAGGACGATTAGCTGTATATGCTGACTGAAATAGTTGAAAGTATTTGTTTCAATTGAAAAAGACTTTATAATTTGATAGTCACTCTAAAATTGTAAAACAATAATGTTGATGCGACAGTAACTTTCATTCGCAGTTCATTATTCCTAATTTATTAGAATTAAATAATTATTTTAGAATAATTGCATTCTCTTCGATATTTTGAAGTAAACTAATGCAATAACGAATATTTAATAATCTGAAAGTTAAATGTTTACGCAGTTATGCATAAGCACGAATTCAAAATGTTGTTTTCCTCCTGAAATTGTGTTTAGAGCTAATTATAGTTGGTCTATTTTTACACAATGTGATTTAATAATTCCTAGTTAAACACTTCTCATAAAAATTAATGGGGCATACATTTCATCTGCATTGAGAATTACAGGTTTATTCACACAGGATGCATAAACATACAGCACAATTAAGTCTAGATACTTACATACTAAAATATCCCAACACATTAAAGCAATAAAATATCACACATTTATGAATTATATTGCATTTATAATACATTTATAAAATACTCTCAATATTAGCAGAAAATTTTAATAAAATTAAAAATATATTTTCAGTATATGTTGTTTAAAGACTAATTTTCAACATAGTTAAAATTTTACTGCCTATAAAAAATATCATAACTGCTATGAGAATTTATTCTTGTTACAAGTTATTATAGAAATAGTTATATTAATAGTTGATGTAAGATTAATTTATTATGAAAATTATTTTTATAAACAGGTAATCTCGTTTGATTTGAAAGTTTGAATCATTTGTTGAAAATATTAATTTAATCAGTTCAGCCTTCTCAGGATTTAAACATCCTAATTTCAAAAGTGAAAACCTGATATAATATTTTTTTATAAAATGAAAACTAAAAATCTAATTTAGTATTAATAGAATAACTAAATAATTTAAGCACATTCATTCAGTAAATACTGGTCAATTTTCAGTGTAAAATAAATGAACTACTGTTAAGAGCAAATTTGATTTATCTACTTTATCAATTTTAGGTGATATTTTTTTAAAGCAAGCTTTGAGGCTTAAATTGGATTTGAGAAGGGCGTCTAATTACGCTACAAGTTACGAAAGTGGTTACCCAAACACTGGCGCCGCTGCATTTAGCTTTACATAGAAACATTCAGGAAAGATTAAATCCTATATCAGGACATTCATGAAAAGGTTTTTTCCGCTCTCTATTAATCTATACAATTTTCAAATTTGAAACATAGTCACGAAAGTCAGAAACTTTGCACAGTACATTTTACGATTTTCATAAATTTTGCATTCTACTAAGGGGGTACAAACTATTTAAAGTAATTTTTGAGCGACTTAAATCAGAAAGAACATGTTCTGTAACAACCAAACGATAAAAATAAATAAGGTAATGAAAAACAATAAAAAACTAAAATCACCGATGATAAACTTTTATACGTTTACTAAAAACATCAAATATTTGTAATTGATTTGATACGATCATATTTAGTATAAAAAGATAATTCAATAAAAATGTTCTCAAATTAATATAATATCGCTCGCGTTTTTGAGGCAATTCTAATCAAAACATCGAGAACTGTTATAAGATTACATGAAGCGAAAAATCAATGAAAGCTTCGAAAACGCCATATGTTGTTCGAATGGAGAAATATCAGACGATCGCTCCAAGCAAAGCAATTACAAACAAAGAGAGAGGGGAAAGACGAAAAGGAAAAGAAATACTGCCAAACGATATTTGCGCGTCCATGTATAAGAATGTTGGAAGAAAGTTTGGTGTTCCATGAAAAAACGATTAGTTTTTTCCCCCTTTATATCGTTTGCTGCTGCATTTAAATACACCGAATGGTCGAAATTCAATTTAAGTTTCGTTCGGTGGCAGCAAGAAATTTTTTGGGGCTCATTACAAAAGGGGAAAAAGAAAAATGAAGAACGAAAGGGGAAAAGATAAAAATTTTCTGGAAACATTTAAGACGAGAACAAATTAGGTTTTTTTTTTGTGCCAGTTTTATTACTTTGTTCGTTTTTATTTAAATGTTCTCACTAAATGCATTCCATTTTTTCCCCACTATCGTCTGCAAGGAATGAGTTTCCGTTTCAAGATGAAATTGAAAATATTTTTTCACTTCGTTTTATTTTATAGACGAATTTCGTGACTTATTAACGAAATATTTCAGTTTTCCGTGAAGTAGTTCGGGTGCAGTAGAACAGTGCATTAATCAAGTACTTCAGTGCTCCGAGTAATTTGAGAGAGCAGAAAAAAGTCAAATTCCTATTCTTTCGTATAAAACAAATACATCTTGCTCTGACTTTTTCAACAAAGAAACTTTCCGATTTTTCTACTTTTCGAAATCGCTCACATAATTTGTTGATAAACGATTAGCCGGATCTAATCACAAGACAAATACTTTCCAAATACCAGACTACAGTCTGATGAAAAATGAAAGTTTGGAGAAATTATTGTAGTTCATTTCTAGTGAGATGACTGAGGAAATTATTACTTTTTTGCATTCTTTTCTTTACATTTCTTCTCTCTTATCAACTCTTTTATTGGATTGTTTTCTAACCAAATTGAATAATATAGCAAACATAAATTCCTTTTCCCTCGAATAAAAAATCTATGGCAATCAGAAAATATCTCCATGTACATTTTCAAGTTGTCTTGCAAATTAAAAAATTTCTTTGCGAGACACAAGACAAACAATGGCAAGAAATGCATAACACACAAAACAAGGGAAGTTTTACTGTCACAAAGAATATAAATATATGTCCAGGAAGATAACGAACCAGCGCAGCTTACAAAATAGCTGGTTGCTACCGCAATTAACATATTCCTGACTCTTGACGCCCTTTTACAAAAGCTGAATTAACGTTGCACTGGAGCAGCACAATGTGTAAATGGCAGTGATTGGGATTAATCCCAAAGGGAAAGAATCGAGGACAAGATTTCGTAATTTTGATCCATGGTCGGATCAACACCAGAGATGGCACTCCTGAACTGTCCGCGCCACACCAACATGAGGATATTTGAGGCCACGACAGGCTTAACATACACCAGCCTCCACTTACACGACTTTCTTTGATTGGAATGAGTATGCAACTCGCAATCCGAGACTCTACAAATTGGGCTTGCCTAGGAATAGATGGAACAAGACAAAAATAAGTTTGTATTTTAGCATCTCGTTCATTCGTCTAGACAAAGAAATAGATCTAGTCGGATTATAACTGTGTTTGAATAGAAATGGATAGTAGGTAAGTTGTTAAATGTGCGTCCCACTGGAGTAACACAAATGGTTAATGGTGACGGTCTGGGATTAATCCCGAAGAGAAAAATCCAAGGACAACACTTCGTAATTTTGAATCATGGTCAGATGACAAAATTTTACATAATGGAATTGTAAATCTTGATATATTTTGGGTATGTTAAAAAATATGAACCAATTGCAAGTTTTCCAAGAGTTACACTCACCAAGCGTTCCGAAAATCTAAGTTCTTCTAGTGTGTTAAACTAACCGTTTCATAATTCATACACCCTGAAGAAATATGTTTCTTCAACGATATTTTTCTGCATACGGCCAACGTTGTTTCGAAATAAAAAATGTAGTGTAATTTATGGCATCTAATGTAATTCCTAACGGAGTTTTCAATGTAAAGTTCTGAGTCTAAACTTGCTATACTGTTAGATACTGTTATATATCTTTTGCACTTTGGATACATCAGAATCCTTGTTAGGCTCCAAAGATTTAAATTCCGAGTTTTGGCATTTTAAACTCTGACATAGAAAAGCGCATTAAAAACTAAAATAAAACTATTTCCTTTTCAACATGAATATTTGCATCGCCACGGTGATTCTTCGCTTTTCTGAAGAATTAAAACATTAGATTTTCACATACATTTACCGAAGGGTAGACCAACTTTCATGGATGTCTGCAGCATTTCTTTTGTTACTTAGAGTAACTACTTATTCATGTTGCATCGGGATTAATTCGAGATTTTTAAGCCGATTCTCATGAAACTCAAGATGACTCTCTAGTGGTTTACATCGTCAATGGCAAGTTGGGTAACGTTATTCTATTGGGGGTTTTTTTACGTTGCGGTTATGAAAGCGATTTTCGATTTGGAAACGTTGTTTATCACCGTTTTATTGTTTATCACGTGTGGCGTTTATAATCGAATAAACAATGACTAATTTACTGTCATAAATAAATTCGGAATTCATTCTTTGAAATTTTCATTGGAATATTGCTGAAATTGTATTCGAAAAACAAGTTAAGTGACGTCACATTTGGGATACGTACAGGAAACACGTTTCGCCACAGAAACACTACCACAACCTACATCTAGGTTGACAGAAAAAATATCTCATAATGTGAATCAATTCTCAACTGCTTTTGTTCATTTCGTGAGATCTCTAAGTTATCCTGATAGCAAAGTTACTCGGAATGAGTTTTGTTAAAACTTTGAGTACTTTCAATCGATTAAAATTAGTTTGTTCCAGAGAATAGCACCGAATATATATATAATTCTAATAACAATACAAAAATATATTAGAATTACTCTATTCTTTATGCATTTTAAATAACTACAATATCTTTCGTCTAAACTAATAAAATAATAAATAAAATTAAAAAACGTTTTGTGAGAGATTACACTTTTATATAATTTCTACCCATGAAATCAACTTCACGATCAACAGCTAAAAATTACTCTTCTTTTATTCATTTCTTGTGATCTCTAAGTCTCTTACTCGGAATGAGTTTTGGTAAAACTTTGAGTACTTTCAATCTATTAAAATTAGTTTGTACCAGAGAATAGCCCCGAGTAATTCTCATAACAATGCAAAAATAATTAGAATTACTCTATTCTTTATGCATTTGAAATAACTGTAATCTCTTTCGTCTAAACTGATAAAATTCGTAATAAATAAATAAAATTAAAAAAAAAAAAAAACGTTTTGTAAGAGATTACACTTTTTTATAAATTCTACCCATGAAATCAACTTCACAATCAACAGCTAAAAATTACTCTTCAATCAAAAGCTAAAAATCAGTCAATTAGTTTCCAACCGTTGTCAGGGGAAAGAGAGTTACCCACGCGAAAATTATTTTTAATTAAACTCTGATCACTTTCAACCGTTATAAAACTAGCTGAAAAAGGGCTCTTAGTCATTCAGATACGAATGCAAAATTAATAAAATAAGTATGTAGTTATAATCACTCCATTCCTTTCATATTCTTCCGACTGAATTAATGAAATAAAAATTCTTCAAGAGAAATTATAATTCTGATATCAATACAAAAATAATGTAACGACATAATAATAACAATTACTCTATTCCTTACGTTTTCTTTCGTCTAAACTAATGAAATAAAAAATGATTTGCAGAGATTACTCTTTTTTTCATCATCACTTCTACTCATAAAATCAACTTCACATAGTTCAAAAGCTGAAAATCCATCAATAACAGTTTCCCACCGTTGCCAAAAGGAGAGTGAGTTATTGTCATTTTTCATTGGAGTTCCTACGCTTTTTTCCCTACTTTCTCCTGGAAATTCTATCGAAATGAGGGAAAAATCGGGATTTATTTTCAGGGAAGGATCATAATTATAACTCTTTCTTCTCTCGTCCCCCGCAATTTACGACAAAGCCCTGTTTTTCATCAATCAAGTATTTCATTTTTCGGGATGGGTTAGTTGGAAAATTTCATTTTTCGTCGAGGTTGTATTGTGGAATTTTTTGGCTTTTTCTTCGAAAGTTTTATTTTATTTCCTGTAGTCTGAGGAGGGAACATAAATAAAATGTTAAGTATATATCTATGGCATCCTTGAGAAAAGTGACATATTTTCAATTAACATGCGATTTTGTAAAACTCGGTGGAAATCAAATCAGGAAATGCATTTCACAAATATTCCTAATGAAAACGGTATAGAGAAGCAGCATTTCGTCAGAAACTCATTAACTGACAAATAGAAGTAAATTTTATAGCACAGCCGATTAAATAAATTCATTAATTGAAAAAAATAACAATTATAAACAGTTTAATAGTGTTATATTTTCATTCGAACCGAATACAATTTTTCAAATAGGATTTCAACCTTTCGCATACTAAAAATTCCAAGGAAGGAATTCCAAATCGATATATCGTTCACTCCTTTCAACAACGTCATATCTAAAAAAACGTGATTTTTCAGGAGAGTGATTTTAAAGTTTTAAAGTAGAATAAAATGTAAAAATGCATATTACTTCTGCTCTCTAGCCACTAAATATTAAGCGGTGAGATATGACGATTTTGCTGGTATATACTACTCTTTCAGAGCATTCTGAAAACAAGCATAACTGAAAATAGCCAAATTTTGCGATATGACGCTGTTGAAAGGAGTGAGCGATATGATAGTCGATTAGTCAATGCTATGAAACACACACATACTTTATATTTTGGAAAATTCTCACAACGCTTTGGGCAGAATCATTAGCGCGCAGCTACATAACAATTAAACTCTTTCACGTTGCTAAGCAACTGCACTGCCTTTTGATTTTAGAATGTATCGTCTGCAAGCTAAACAATTCTGTGGAATTTTTTTTTGTTAGATACGTTCTTGTAAAAAGATAAATTTAATTAGAAAATATGGCTGTAATATTTTAAAATTAATTAAACTTTTGAAGGACATGGACCTCTGACTTGATGCCATTAATAGTTATTCTCCTATACCAATAAATATTTGTAAAATTTATTTTTACATTTATTTGAAAAAAATAATGTACTAATGTCTATCTGAAATCAAATCTCGCCATTTTAAGTCTGGTCAAATATAGCCCTTGCGCTATAAACTCCAAAACAACCAAATATAACAGTCAAAATACTGAGACCTATTTTCTAAAAGTTACCTTCGAATTTTATCGTAATTTCATTGAACTTTTAACACAACATTTTCATGTATTTGCAATTTTCTAACGTTTGGAAATTTATTTTCTACTCACGTGAGAATTGCTTTTTATTGAAAGTAAATGGAAAAATATCTCCAGGATATTTATTTTTCTTACATTTCGAAGAACATATAAATGGCTACTGCTGCTCACAGAATTAAACTAAATTGCCTTAACACGTTTCGTAAATACTCGTGCTTTTGAAAACATACATTTATCCATGTATTTGCATACACGTGGGTGGGCACGTGTATTTGAATACGCATGTAGTCCAGATACATAAGCCAGGGGTAAAAATGGATATCAAAGTCTAATCGGATTGGGATATGATTTCATAAATACACGTGTACTCATGTCAATTTAGAACATGTTGTTTGCGCCGCTTAACAAAAAAAAAAAACACTTGTGCTATAATATCCAACCGAACGAATGGACGAATATCATTCAAGTACACGTGCTTCTTATGTATTCATATAACCATCATCATTTTACATTTCCGAATTTCATCAACACTATTTGAGAATCGTAATACAAATCAATGGATTATACTGGTGAAAGGGCTAAAAAGATATTTTATCCTTAATAAAAGTTAAAAAGTTATTATTAAGCTTGTTTTATTTTAAAAGTACTGCAACTTAATTCTCTGCTTATTTGAATAAAGGTCAATTTTGAAATTGCATTTCATGTGTACTGTCTTTTAATAATTTTTGAAACTATTTTGGTGCAAATATTTCCAAATCAATGCATCTAATTTAGAGATTCAAATTACCAGTATACTCCATAGCGGTAGGAAGTTAAATTTATGTCGTAGTGCAGCAACAGAACAGGCTATTGGTGAAAGTCCAGGATCAACCCCAAAAGGAAGTATCCGAGGTTTGTAGGCATGTTAATTAACGTCGTACTATAGCAACACAACGGGCTATTGACGAAGCTCCAGGATCAATTCAATCGGGAAAGATCCAAGGAAAACACCACGTAATTTTGAACCACGGTCAGATGACGAGGCAACACCTGACCTGCCGCCTTCCAATCTCCAAATTTCCACACCACGCCAACGTGAGGACATTTGGTGCTACGATGGAGTGATAGAATACTACGATAGAATATTTATATCAAATGGCGCGAAATGAGTACTTGGGTCATTTCACGGTTATGTGTGCATAGGACTTAGGTAACGCAGGGGCGACGCACGTTGAAAAACCGGATGTATGCACCGGGACTATGCACACATAACCGTCAATTACTCATTTCGCGCCATTTGCAATAAATATTCTATCGAAGACAACGTGTTTATTTCGCTTACTTGGTGTAAAAAAAGTATATTTTGAAGCAAAATAAATGTTACTAGATACAACCTTTCATTAATTATTACTTATATTCCATTTATCTCTCTGTATTAAAAAAGTTACCGCCGCCGCAGGATTGAAAACTGTTTTGTTTAGCTCGATTCTTAGACGGTTTCCCTAAAAAGTTCGGAAAAGAAAAATATGACATTAACATGGTTTGTTCTTCATCGTGTTCCCTGTAAATTTTGAAGATTTTTTCCAATGCGCTATTAGTTTCGGGTTTATTAAGTGTCAAAATTGAAAAGGCGGAACTTCTTCCGCGAGTGAGCAAAACGCATACAAATTTTCAGTCTTAAGCCGTGAGTTTTTTCAAAGAGTACCTCTCAACGTAAATTTTTGCAGCTCGTCGAGATTTTTTAGAAATTTCAATTTGGTTCTTGATAATATTTTTTTTGAAATTCGAGAAAAATCGAGACATTTTCATTACTTTTTTTAAAACTATGATATCTATATCTTATTACTATTAGTTTTTAATTTTGAAAATATCACAGTATACCTCAAAATGTACTCTTTCTTCCGGTACAATTTTTTTTGAAATTGGTTAATAATTAATTCGATGCGATCAAAAGTTGGTCACACAAAATTCGGATCTTGGATATTTTCGCTACTTTTTGTTTTAAAACCGTCATATCTACATCTTAATACTATTATTTTTTTTAAATTTGAGAACATCATTGAATACCTTACATTGTACTCTTTTTTATCGTACAATTATTTTTTAAAATGGTTCATAAATAAAGTCGATGCAATCAAAGGTTAGTCATACAAATTTTGGAATATTGGGAAATTTTCGTCACTTTTTGTTAAAACTGTCATACCTATTAGTATACTATACTAATCGTAGCTTAATACTATTATTTTTAAAATTTTAAAACATCACTGAAAACTTGGTTGCGAAGTTTTAAGGCAACCCCGGTATGTATCACGAGAGAGCATTTTGGAAGCTGAAGTAAAATATTCACATTCCGTCTGGTTTCTTTTATTATGAAAATCCCTCTTATATGCACCATTAGAACAACCCTCATCCAGATTGGGCAAAATTCTTGACTTGCACGTCGGTATGAGAATTATTTTCAATGTAAACATACAAACCAGACCAAAAACGGGAATTTAATGCTAAAAAATTAAATAATTTTTTGCTAAGGGAGAGCAATAATTCCCCCCCCCCCATAAATCATGAAAATAATAAATAAATGGAATAATCCCTTCTTGCTGTGCGCTTTCATCTGTTTAGCATTAGACTTCACGACAAAATTTTCTGTTCAGATTAGCTTTTCTGACTGCATTATATCCTGTACCGACCACAGTATTGATTTTATATCCCACACTGACCACTCACGTTGGGTTGGCGTGGAAGTTTGGAGAGTGGGATGCCAGCTCAGGTGTTGCTTCGTCATCTGACCGTGGTTCAAAATTACGAGGTGTTGTCCTCGAATCTTTCCCTTAAGGGACTGATTCCGGACCGTCGTCAATAGCCCGTTGTGTTGCTCTAGTACGACGTTACCTAAAATTACCAATTACCCACACTGACCACATTTGGGATCGTACAAATCAATCCCTGAAGTATGATCTTAACCTCGGCTTAAAACCCCCTAAGTTTCCTTTCGCTAACACTCGCTTGGGTGGTATGCCATTCCACAGGTACGTGAAGTGTATATAAAGCAAATCTACTTCTTTTCTATAATTACTCCAAATTTAAATTTGGAAAGAAACATATCGGTTCTAAGTTCTTGTTCAAATAACTCAAATTAAACTTTGTTAGTGGAGAGCCCTATGCCAGTTACATGAGTATAATGTTACAGCCTGGATCTTACGATGAAGTGTGTTATATTATAATATCAATTGCAGAATTGTTGATTTAAATGTTATCATCAGGTTGCACAAATTTCCGTTGGACAAGTGTTAAACGTTCGAGCATAAACTTGTGCGATAGCATTTCTCCTTTAACAGGCTTCTTCGTCAACCATAGAAGTGAAATATGAGCGTGAACTGAGCATTGCTATTGATACGAACTTCAAAAAGTATGAACAAAATCTCGACAAGAAGTCACTTGACTGATCTGCAAATCTCACCTAGTTGCCCGATTTGGCATCTTATCGCCAATATTATGACTGTGCAGAGGGGTAATTGCGCATTTCTGTAGAGTGACGACAAAAATAGGGAAATCTCCAAATAATTCTACCACTATGTCGCGGACCAAGCAGATAATGATACAATGGATGGGTACCTTCCCCCTCCTAGTAGACCAATCAGATGACGAACGTTCGTTTGCACGCGGCAGACGAAAGAAGTCCTAGGGTCACGTTATTCTGAACGCATAAAAAAGTTAGCATTACTAGTTCTGTGTTTTTTTCCCAAAGAGTCATACTTTGTATAAAAAGGTTACCATTTCTTGCTCTGGTTTTTTCCCTATGTCATACTTATCGAAACGTACTTGTAGCATCAAAACCATTTCAGACTTCCGTCAATGATCTCAAAATTTTCAAAGGTGAATGCATTTCTACGATTCGTGCTGAAACCACTAAAGACGAATTATAGCAATTTTTTTGTCAGTTTATTTCTATATAATGTATTATAAATGTCAGTCTATAATAAATGCAATCAAGCATCCAATTACAGGTATTTCATTACAAGTTTTTAAACCGTAATCTAATTCCATCAAACTCTCGCTACCAAGGGTAATGAATGAATTCGAAAGCCTACGGAACACATCCATTCCACCTTAGAAATCTAGAATTTCAAAGAGAAAAAAACACACCACCACAAAAGAAGAAAAAACATACAGTAAGCGTTGTATGGTGATTAATTGCAGGAATACGCCACAACACAAATCGAAGAAGAAATTCGAAAGAAAAAAAATCCTTGATGGATTGTTACTGTTTTCCAAACTATCTTATCATTAACAAACCCCTAATGAAGCATTTATACAGCAGGCAATCGCTTATTTAAGGGTTAGCCGACTTTCCGAGAGCATGTAGAATAAATTTCATGTGGTATGTTTTATCCTCACGTATCGAAATTTTTTGTTCACTAGGAAATTTGTCAAGAACAGGCAAATATATTTTTTCTCGAAAAACGGTCACTGTTTCTAAGGGGCTTAAGAAAATTTACGTTTGCGTTAGAACAGTCAATTGCTGACTAGGAGAACCGTTCCTTAACACCACTTCACTACCAATACAAATATTAACTTAGGACAGGGCACAAAATACCCGGGTGCACAGGTGCACTGTGCACATGAAAATAAAATTGTGCACCTGATTTTTTCTCGTTTTTAACGTTAGGTGCACTCAGTGCACCTAACGTTAAAAGAAGGAGGGAAACGTGTTTTATGTTATTTTGATGTTGGAACAAATTATTAGTATCGACCTATTTCGCTCTACAGGAACGTAATTAAAATTCCTAAATGCTATGCGAAACAAAATCGCTGGGCCGAAACGGGTTTATACAGGAGGAAGGTTTTCTTGTGCCACTGCCACCAGAACTTTCCGATGATAGAAACATTTTCCAGATGGCGCTGTTGAAGCGACTGTTGTGACACAGCCGTGCGCCGGAGAAGGGAGAATTTAGATGTTTAAATATTTTTATTTACTATCTACTATACTGACCTTAAAAACATACCCAACTAATAAAGTAGTTTACATTACATTACTGCTCTTATATTACGTTTTTTTTTTAATATGCACCTAAAATATAACCTGTGCACCTAATTTAAAAACTTAGGCGCACAAAATGCACCTGTATTAAAAAATATATTAGTCTTCTTAAGATGTATTTTAAGAAGCCTGACTTAAGATGTATTAGAATATTAGTAGTGCAACAAATGTCATGCATGAAGACTGAAGTTTAACTGTCTGTTTTTCCAGTGCTACATTGCTGACCCGGACGTGATTATGAATACGTGAGCTTTAGAACAATTGAAATATGGGTGTCCTTTCTCACAACATCAAAGTTTGGCGAATATGTATTACAGTGCAACCAAGCTTGAAGAATTTTTTTAGACTGAAGTATTACCGTTTATTTTGCTACATTGGTGACTCGGAGGTGATTAAAAATAGCGATAAACACAATCATCACGTACTTCATAAATAGTTTTTGGTTAACTGTTGAGCTGAACTGAGATTCAAATCTCTTAAAACAACTGCCTGAAGTCCTGGGATTGCAGACATTAGCACTACTATCATCACAGCTTCGCTTTTACGGATTACAGACATTAATATTGCTATCACCATAGCTAATTTCTTATCAATAACAGACATCAGTACTACGATCACAGTTTCACTTATAGGATAACAAACATCAGTATTACTATCATCACAGTTTCACTCTTACTAAAACATCCAACTATGAAGTATTTTTTGGTAAAATGAAGTCACACCGTGTTTACTGCTGCATTGGTGACTCAGTCTTGTTAAGTGATACCTATCACCCTAATCATCGAGCACTCTAATTAATGGTCCGCGATTAACATCCAAAAACTGTCCTGTGATAACATACATTAGTCCTACAATCATCACAGCTTCAATCTTTGTTATCACTGAGCCTCATTTCAGACTACAGGTCTTCAATCACTAGGCTGCTAAAGATAATACAGGACATTCAAACGGTCCATCCAATGCAAGGAGATCCAACACGAAGAAGCACGGAAGGGATCTTCATACGCAATTGACAGTTGACTAGTGACAGCATCAATAGAACTCAACGAGTTAAGGACAGTTAATACTCCAGTATAGGGCAGTGTTTACAGTTTTGTAGCATGTATTTAGTCCTTCTACACATAAAATTAAAAATTCCCTTTTTTGAGTTACGGCAGTAATTCAAAGCTATATCAGCAGCCATTGTGATTTTAAAAAGGTTTTAAAAATATTCGCAAAGAGTTTGTTTGTTTATGGATATCATAAGATAGTAGTAGTCTAACTCCAGTAGATCTGATAACATAAAGCTGGTTATGAATCAAGCTTACTCTATAAAAAGTGTGAAAATTTCAAATTTGTTTAATGTAAAAAAAATGACAAATCATTTTCAAAGAAACAAAGGAACCGTTTTTACAGTGATGAACAAATCGCTGCCAATCAAATACGAATATTTTATTTAGTTTCAGGAGTAAAACTTTAAATAACAACAAAAAACTTGATTTAGAAATCATATAAAACTAAACGAATTCTGGCAACCAAATCCTTCTTAAAATAAATATAAATTTCATTTAAATCGAAATTAGTAAAGACTATTTGTTAAATACAAAAAGAAAGACTTAAACCTATGCTTAAAAATTAATCAACCTGGTAAAAGTGTGATTAGATTTTAATCCTTTTGAGAATAGTAATCGGATGCTTCGAAAAAGCTTTGTTGAAAACAAGCCTTAGGTTCGAAAAAATATCCAGGCTACAAAGGAAAGAAAAAAAGCCTGCAGTAAATATACGATGGTTGGTGAAGCCTTGGGCACAAAAAAAAAGAGAGTTAGGTACAATCGGGAGTTTTTAATTGAATTAATAACTGACAAATTAGAGAATAATTAAAAATCTAACCGAATGGAAAATTGAATGAAAAAATTAACCTCAATGCAAGTCAGATGCATAAAAAGAAATCAAATTAGTTTTTGGAAGTAATTGAATTTCACTTTTTAAATTTATATATAAATCTGCATTTTTTTAAGCATGCAAATTTGTTGCTCTGATTAAAAAAATTGTCCCAATCTGAAAATTCATCACCATAAGGGAATCACCTTCCTTACAAGAGATAAGAATTATCTATTATAATCTCTCCTAAAAGAAACTTACACATATTTTTTATACAATGTTTTTTATTATGGCACACATAAGGATTCACTTTAAAATGTTCACACAAATATAATTCCACCTTCAAATCTTCAAACTTTCCTGTTTAATTTTTTTACCTGTTTTGATCACCTTTACCAAAAGCAACTTTTGAAAGTATTCTATTCAAAGGAAAGAATTGATCTTTTCAAAGGATTCTATTCAAAGGAAGTAACTGATCTTTTTGAAGTATTCTATTCAAAGGAATAGACTGATAGAATTTTCCATAGGTATTCTGCCACCAGGTGCATATCTACTTTAAGAGAGCATTGATTTAAAGGACTTGAGGTACTAGTCATCTGTTTTCACTGTACTGTGTTTACTGTCCTTAGAAAACACGAATGTTGCGCTCCCAATATACACAAGCAATCTTCTACGTTCTTCCGATTGTTCTATTCCCAATCCCTCTTTTTTTTCAATTTCACTTTTTTTGCTTGAAGTTGTCTTGTGTATGGCGTAGTTTGGATGGCCTTTGCCCCGTAAAATCCCAAAATACATAACCAACCAAATGTATTCTTAGGGAAGAACCAAAATAATCTTCCCAAAGAATTATATTCTAAGGAACGATCAATAGAATCTTTGTAATAGAACTTTCTGTTTTTTACCTGACCAATACACTAGTCAAAGATCTTGGGATGCTCAAAGTGTTAAAGTATATGCTGTCATATACCTGTTGCGGTTCAGTTCCTCTGGACACATGCATATACAGGATAAATTGTAGTAATGTTTGTATTTAATAAGTATTAGTAGTTTGTATGTATTATAATGTAATATGTATTAGTAGTTTGTATGTATTATAATGTAATATGTATTAGTAGTTTGTATGTATTATAATGTAATATGTATTTGTAGTTTGTATGTATGATAATGAAATATGTGTAAGTAGTTTGTATGTATTATAATGTAACATGTATTAGTAGTTTGTACGTATTATAATGAAATATGTATTAGTAGTTTGTATCTATTATAATGTAATATGTCTTATAATATAATATGTCTTATTATGTAATATGTCTTATAATGTAATATGTATTAGTAGTTTGTATGTCTTATAATGTAATATGTCTTATAATGTAATATGTATTAGTAGTTTGTATGTCTTATAATGTAATATGTCTTATAATGTAATATGTATTAGTAGTTTGTATGTCTTATAATGTAATATGTCTTATAATGTAATATGTCTCATAATGTAATATGTCTTATAATGTAATATGTCTTATAATGTAATATGTCTTATAATGTAATATGTCTTATAATGTAATATGTCTTATAATGTAATATGTATTAGTAGTTTGTATATATATTTATTATAATGGTAATATGTATTAGTAGTTTGTATATACATTTATTATAATGTAATATGTATTAGTAGTTTGTATATATATTTATTATAGTGTAATATGTATTAGTAGTTTTGTGTACAATGTATAATTTATGTTAATAGTTTGTATGTAATAATATGCATATGTAGCATATCGTCAAAAATTCCAATTTTTTTTCTTTTATCAGCTCCCAGCAATATTTACTGGCAGCTTCAAAATCTGATTTTAAGCCCTGGTTATTACCTCCTCACTGGATTCGAACTATCTACCATTTGTGAAATAAGAACCGCATGAAGTAAAACATACTCGCAGCTATAGAACAAAGCTCATCCCGTATGTTCGCTGCCACATGCGATATCCGTTCACTTTCCAAACCAACTGTGACCTACCTCCCCATGCCAGCAGAGAAAATCCAGCAAAATTTCGAAAAATTCCTAAAAAAATCCAGAATAAACTCAAAGAAAGATAAAAACCACAAAACAACCCAACAACAAAAAGAGCCGAACCCCGCAATTTCATCATTGCGGAGTAGCCGAACGAATGAAAACGTCGCAAACGATATTCGCCGGAAGAACGAGAACAAAGGATGAGAGCTGGCGGGAAAACCGATCTCTTGTTTGATGAGGAACTCATTGTGGTTGACAAGAATGCCATTCACCGGATTCGATCGATCCAGCCTACTGTTTCGTTCGGGTTCATTCGAAGAAAGACTCATCCAGAATGATCTTTCCCAGTTGTCCTCAGAGCTTTAAGTCTTGCCTGATTGATAGCTTATAGTGTCTCTTTTTGTTCGTTGAGGTAACTAATGATGTTCGCTCCCTTAGGTAAGGGGAGTTTGTGTTTTGATCCCTCTCGGTCTCTCTCTGTGTGGCAGGGGTTTGATGGATAAAGAAGTATCGCTTCCTCTGACAGCGGGGAAAGGATATTAACTCTGAAGAAATTCCATATATGTCGCCACGATTGTTTGTGTTATTTACTGTCATAATTAACGCCGTAAACGGAAAGTTCCGCAGAGCACCTGCTTGGCGATCTTCTCTTCCCGATGTGCTATAACTAGCTGAATGTTGAAAACTTAAAAATCGCTAATAGCTCTGATTGTATTTCAGATATATGTTGTGTTGAACGTATTTCTACTGATTTTGAATTTTTTAACAATTAGATGATGAGGAGGATAGTGGCTAATCATCAATCTAATAACAATTAGATTATTTTTAACAATTAGATGATGAGGAAGATAATGGCTAATCATCAATCTAATAACAATTAGATTATTTTTAACAGTTAGATGATGAGGAGGATAATGGTTAATCATCCATCTAATAACAATTAGATTATTTTTAACAATTAGATGAGGAGGAGGATAATGGTTAATCATCAATCTAATAGCAATTAGATTACTTTTAACAATTAGAAGTTCGCTTCCTTAGGTAGAGGAGTTTGTGTTTTGATCCCTCGTCTCTGTGTTTCATGGAAACAGAAGTATCGCTTTCTCTGACATCGGAAAAAGGATATTAATTCTGAAGAAATTCCATATACGTCGCAACGGTTGTCTGTGTTATTTACTGTGATGTCATAATTAAAGCCGTAAACTTTGTACAGTGCTGGGTACAGCTTCAGTCTACGTTTATAGCGGTAGCAACGGCCTTGGCGCTTTCTTTGGCGTACTTCTAAACTCGCTAAGGAAATAATTATTTCAAATGAATCAATGAAATCAAACGACAGTTTAACGGATTTTGAAAGGAATTTCTAAAATATTCAAAAAGAAAATTTTAAATTTATGCTTCCCAAGGTTGCCATAAAAACCGCAATAACCGTTATACAGATGGATTGCCTTAAACTGCCATTACTTGCTACTAGAAGTGTGTAAAAAAAAAGCGTCAAGTTCGTTTCCACCGCTATAAATGTAGACTGAAGCTGTACGTAGTGCTGCTCCAACGAGTCGATCGATTTTGGGAAAGGGGTGAACCCTTGTTAAGAGATGGCTGAACTACTCAAAAGCATGAATGGCAATCGTAGTGGCTGCTTTCCCCCAACAAAGTGTAATTACAGCTGTCAGTTTCGATACCTAGCTATAAACTTTGATCCAGAATTCGTGCTATGGACGACAATTGCCGAAGCAATTCGTTAACGATACCACGAGTCCCTATTTTAACTAATTGATTCGTTGAAAATCACGTGACACGATTGCCAACTACTGTGAGCCGGACTATAAATTTACAACCATAGTCTCCCATGAGTAGGCATTTGAATCATGTGGTTCTTTTAGCTAGTCTATTTGTTCAGTAGTAGCTTAGGTAAAACCGAAAAAATACGTTCTCACACGATTGTCTTGAGCGAGGTTCTGACTTCAAGGAAATGAAAGCCGTTACTGCGAGATAGCGAAGCAAATAATAAAAATAAAAATAATACCACTGGGTGCAGTCATCCATTATTTTAAGTATGATTAACCTTTAACCTGAAAAACTTAACAACCTGTGGTGAAACGGACTTTGCCAAGGTCATTTGCCTTCTAAGGTGCGACAACAGATAAATAAATTGTACATTTTCTACAATTTAAGGATAGTTTTTTACTTGACGTTGCACTGGAGCATGATGAGTATTGCAAATATTTGCATAAATATTTGCGCAATGCAAGCTCGAAATTTCGTAGTTACGCCATACGATTGTTTAGTTCGAAGTAAGCATGGCTGAAAGCGATAGCTGTGGCAATACCTCCTAGAGATAAGAAAGCCAAACCACTGTTTTGTGACGTCAGAAAAATTAGGCGATGCAAAACATCATTGTTGAGCGTTTGTTTATCAGCGAGTTCCGACTTCATTCAACGAATTATTTAGTTATTGGAATTTGTCAGCTTAAAGTAGCATAATGAAATGAAATTGAAAGCAGGGGAAGAAATATATAGATATACAATTTATAATTGTGGGAAACAATAAAATATGACAAAGCAACGTTCAGAAGGTTAAAATATAAATAGTAATGTTTGCGATGCTTCATTGAATATCTGGAAAGTTACGGGAGGAAATAAATGCGACCCAGTGAAATTAAGAGTTTAAATTAATTATGGATACAAAATCAAATTGACAGTTTAAATTATATTTAATAGGCAATGATTAAAAAATTCTGAGACATCTGTGGGAAAAATAAATTTTGAAGAATACCCATCATCCTTGATAAATGCAGCCATATAAATATATTTTTAATTTAGATTAACTTTCGGTTATTCATAAGAAAGGTTAAAATTTTCCAGGGCTATTTTTGTTGGGTTCTAGGACCTGTTGATAAATTATTGTATCTACGTGTATAGCGACAATATGATACATTTTACACTAAGAAAAGCTAAATTATGATAGTAACATTTAGTAAATCCATTATTCAAATGAGTTTGCTAAAAAAATAATTTCCTTGTTAATGGAATTTAAAAAATGACGAGTTTAGTATTAATGCTTTTTTTTAGGTAATTAAAGAACATAACTATAGAAGTTGATCAGATAATTTTTTTTCAATTAGAAGCATTTGAAAACTATTTATATTTAACTATTTATATTTATGGAGGATGGATGCATATATCAGGTATCTCCAATGTCAATTGCATAATATTTTTTGACCAATATATCCATATAGTCCCTTTTATATTGTGTCAACTATTTAAAAAATATTTTGCCTTAACTTTTGAAAAAGGAGGCTGGAGAAGTAAATCCTGTATGCAAGAATTAGTGAACACCCATGATATATTAGGGTAATTCCATGCTGAAAAGTAAAAACTTGAAAAAATAAAATAAGATATATTTTACATAATTTTGGGCTTAAAAAAGACTGGAGTTCTTTGGTTTTGATTCATCGTGATTGTATTTGATTTATTGTAATGAAAATTTAGCTATTAGAATAAAATTTTAGAAAAATGAAATGTTACGTATGTTACTTAAATTTTTTTTAATTAAATTTAATTGATGAATGACAGTTTAAAAAAATTTGCATGACTACAATTATGAAAGGCTTTAGAATTAATGTATATACTTTTCAAGCTATATCATGTTGAACAAAACAGAATTTTATTCAAATGTTCATGAACCTTTTCTGTTATTCCTCTTTACTGTAACGCAAGTTATTACAGTAAATTTAATTCTGTGGACTTAAAAATATCAGCAAATTAATAACATTCTTATCAAAGTTTAGCTTTTTACTAGTTTGTTGAACAATTCAAGTAAATATTTTGTTTTCTATTATTTTTTGCTAATATATTTACACTTCAAGATCAGTATATTTGTCTAAATGTAAGTTACCGTGGAATTGCCCTATATACATATAACTTGACATGAAAATTCAATTCCAATAATGGATTAACTTTAAGCATATAGTGATTAGTACATTATTATCATACATGAAATCATTGAGCTAACAAATTAATATACAATTATATCAACCAGTCATTTCCAATGTACCCTATTGATAACATATTGAATACTATGGTAAGAAATTTATTTTAGAATTTCTAAAGTTCACTCACTGAAAGCAAAAAAATAATAGGACACTAGAAAAACAAATTTAATTATCTTTATTAAACATAAAATTATCATAGCATAAATAAATAGCATAAAAATCAATACAATAAATTATTCATTTTAATGAATTTACATAGCATATCTGCCAACACCACATTGCAATAAAAAACATCCACAGTTACCTTTAAATAATTAAATTTTAAAATTTGTTAGAGTTTGAATTTTTCTATCTTTAGGAAATTTGTCATTTTGGGATTTTTAGGCCTTTTTTTATCTTTGGCAGACAAAACTAGCACAAATCATTTATTCTTTTGCATCAGTTCTTCAAAAATATGTTTGTTGATTTTTTCAGAATTGACTTTTGTCGCAAGTTTCAACTGGCAGGAAAATTTCTGACGAGTTCAAAACATTTGACGTGATATTACATACAACATTTCTCTTATTTTGAAAGTCAACAATTTTCAAAGTCTGTGGATAATAACTTAGATACAATTATGTAATTGTATATACTTTGGTAATTACATCATTAATTGGATACTTCAATCCACCTCGATCTAGATTTTTGATCAAAGCATAACATGAACTTAATTCAAGTTCTCTATCAACAGATAATTGAGCTTTACAAGATAAACAGTTGATGGTTTTTGAAAGAGAATGAACACAATAGCCAGCTACAAACACAATAGCAAGAATAGTGTCATTCAAGTCAGAAATATCAGAGTTACAAACATTAATTTTACCCAAAAATTGAATTTATTCCCCCAAATTTTCAACTTCAACTACATCTTTCACATCTGAAATACCAATATCAATTTCACCATTTTTTTTAGCTTAACCATAAGAAGAGATATAATTCTAATTTTTTTTTCAGTTTTAAAGAATTCTGTCAAATTTATATTATACTGGGCACCTGCTAGTTGGCGATAACTGCCAAAACAGTCTTCTAATTAATCAGTTTGCAGTTAATATATACTAAAAATTTAACTCTTCTATACAATAAGTTGTTAGTTCTAATATTGCACGCGTTGTGTGATACAATGCTGTTTGTGTATCAGCATATTTTACAATAGCATTTGATTCAATTTCATGAAGCTGTTTTAGTGTTAAGAGAGGCAGATTTTAATCTTTCTGTGATTTGTTCCGCATTAGATAAATTATTGTCCAATTGGTAAAACATTGGATAAAACATACATTGTCCACAATTTTTTTTGGTTTAGCCAATTATTTCTAATACATTTCAGTATGTGGACAGGTTTAATAATGGAAAACAATGGTTTTGAAGGGTCAGCAGGATGATTATAACAAATACTCAATTTGGGTGGGGAAGCAAAAAAAGAAACAGCTTTGCGATTAATAGCATTATTGTCACTGATGATGTACCCAACTTTAAAACCAAGATGTTCAAGACCTATAACAATTTTAAACAAGAAATAAAGAATGTTCAAAATAATTGTCTTAGCGGGTAAAATGTGTATAACATCTTTATAACTAGATTTTATACTTTGCAGCATAAATACATAAGCAGAATTAGTTGCCTTCTCACAGTTATAGGATACCCCAATAATATCACCACCCTTATAATCAAGAAAGGCTTTCAAATGAATTTCATCAATAAGTAATGATACATATTTGTCAGCATCATTTAAGTGTAAAATCTTTTCCTAAGCATATAATAAAAAATTATTATCAAGTCCTTCAGTTTAGGGATCAACATTAAATTTTGAACAGTCTCTTTACTGTCGAAGGATGGGGTATAGTTACAAATCCACAAATTCTTAAAAATAGATACGCGTGAGGGGATATGGTAAAGATCAAACTGTTTAAAATTAAGAAATCAGAACTGTACCGATTTCGATTCTTGTGATTTTCAGCAAGTGATAGTTGTTCAGCAACAAACCCAATAATAAGCTTTGACTTTCACTTGCGACACACTTTAATAAGTCTTTCAGTACATTCTGCGTTAAACTAAACATATTTTTAACATTACCGTCTCCATTTGGAGCATTCAGGTTTGATGTTTCCAAAAGAATGGAATCTAAAGTATTGATGTTATTAATATGAAAGGGAAGTTTGTAATTTCCAATTTCAGAGATCATAACATTCTCTTTATAGGCTTTTATAAAACAATCTGAATCAACAACTACAGACAAGGATATCACTAGTGCTGACGTTGAGATGAAAGAAATAAAATGCCCTTTTCTTTTTTTAATACAGAATAGCAAGTTGGCACATTGATCATTTCAACACCTTCCAAATGCTGGGGATCGCTGCCTTTTGAAGCCGAGGCTTACAAAGGCTAACATAAATTTTCCTTCCATTTTTTTCGTCGAACTCTTCTGCGACGTACCTGATGTCACTTGACAAAGCGAAGTTCAGAAACCTAAAATTATGTAATAATTTTAAAATAGAGTTCTTATTTAAATTTCTAACGCACAAACACACACAAATCGCACCCCGGCTAGAAAAGTGAAGTCAAAAAATTAAAATTTTGATGTTATGTTATAGAAAAATATGTATGAGGTGCCCTATATTACTATTAAATACAGGGTGTCCTAAAAGTTCCTGTACTGACAATTCGTAAATTTACTATACAAAAACAACAGACTTCAAAACAATAATTTTTATGCTAATGGTAAAAAGCACTTTTAACCTAACGTAGAAAAAAACAATTTGAACTTACGTTTACAATAAATGTTCAAAATTTCCATCTTTTTCTTGGAGGCAAGACTGAAGTTTGCTCATATTTTTAGAAACACGTTTCAAGATGCTGAGTAATGACAATTTTCAGATTTCCTATTGTTTGGTGATTATCTTCATAAACTTTGTTCTTTAAATATCCCCACAGGAAAAAAATAAGGAATGTGCAGATTAGGGAACGAAATGGCCAAAGGTTTATTGAGACGAGGTGATCGCCAAAAAATCTTGAAGCATGCTCATGGTTGTTTCAAAACATTTTGAATGGCAAGTTGCAACGTCTTGTTGGAACCAAGAGTCTCATTCATTCACTTCTAATAATGCAACAAATTGGTGAATAAGTTGATACAGGGTATCTTTACTTAGTATTGCATCCTTTGGATATTTCTGTCGCCAAAAATCTTTACATCTTTCATGCGATTTATATTCTAAATAAGCCTCAAACAGGACAATTCTCTGAATGCATGATAAATTTATCTTGCAATGAAGAACAAAATGACATGGAACTCTTTTATCGCACAACTTGAGTGCAAAGAAAATCAAACGATAAAAATTAAAGAGTCGATAAAACAATATGCAGACGATAAAATTCAATAATTAAAAAAAAACACTGGCAATAAATTTTTTTAAAGTTGGAGTACAGGATCTTTTAGGACACCCTGTAGAATATAATAGAAGTAACCACCATAAATACTTACCTAAAATTTAAAGAAAGCTTATACTATTTCAATGTTTTATAGTATCCTTTAAGTGATGTTTCTCAAATTCTGCAATTTTGAGCTGTGTCACTTTTATTGCCAGGGTGCGATATGTCTATACAGAAATGCAGAGCTCCCCCAGACAGTTTCAGTAGGACGCAGAAGGATAATTATGAATTATTACTCGACAAAATTTTCTCTTCTTCTATAATGCTTTTATTTTTTTAAAGTAAAATTGCATTATTACTATTTTTGTTGATTGGCTACTGTTATAAACATGGAGTATTTTACAAAATTAATGCCTTACAAATGATCAAAACATGCATTTTTCTCAATGAAAATTATTATTTTTCAACTCTTATCTCAATACTGTCTATGGATATTAAATTCATGTCACTCAACAGCAAACTTTCCATGTTGATATTATGACATGGGAGAGGTTTAGGATATATAAACAAAATAATACTGTAATAGGCTTATTCATTATTTGTTCGAATTGTTTTTTAATCATAATTAAAGTCAATTAAGATGTTTTGCTGTATTGTTATCACTATTATTGATTTATACATTTTAAACCGTAACTTTATATATACTCAATTATTTATCATTTACCATATCTTTATCATTTATAAGTCATGTATAAGTTTCAACGAAGTCTTTTTACTGCACATATCCTATCCGGGTTCTTGCCGGCTTTTAACTAATTACGTTATATTTTTACTCAAAAACAAAAGTCACCATACAAAAGTATCTTTATATTTTTTCAATTCATGAAGTTTTTTATATGCTTCGATCATCATAAAACTACAGAATATAATGCCAACATAAAAAAATATCTTCACTTACTTTAAAATTGTTAAGACATAATCCTTCCTCGGAATTGCCGATATCCATTTTCTTCTGAGCTCTGGGTCAGATGGAAAGCTGAAGACTAACTATTGAATTTGCATCGTAGTTCTACAATCCTCTACAATGAGGAACTGAACACTCAAAGGGAATCTTAATACTGCTTTGAGTATAAAAAAAAATATGCTTCAACAAAAGTATAACTTTATAAAAGTTAAAAACCAACACATTCATCAATTTTCACCGCATAACGTTACGCAGTTATTTCAGGCTTTTTCGTAACCAGTGCGTTCCTATCATCGCCTAATTTTTGTGACGTCACTACTCTCTAGTGACGTAGTGGTTCGGCTTTCTTATCTCTAGGAGGTATTGGCTGTGGTCGAGGAAGTGATGTAACAGATTTCAAAAAGGGGCAAATAATTGGTCTGCACCAAAGTGGGAGAAAATGTAAAGACATTGTTGCAATTTGTGGCATAGGATTTCGAAATGCTCAACGCATAATTAAATCTTGGAAAGATAGCGGTGAACCATCCAGTTCGCGAGAAATTTGCTGTCGAAAATCCATCCTGAACTAATGTGACCGGCGATCGCTGAAAAGATCAGTGAAAGCAAATAGCAAGAAATCGATGGTACAACTCACAACACTCTTCAAAAATGGAAACAAAACAATTTCCAGACGAACAATGCGACTAGAACTTAAAACAGCGGGACTAAGAAGCTGTGTTGCGGTAAGGAAGCCCCTTGTGAGTGCCATTAATCGAAAAAAAAAAAGACTTCAATTTGGAAGGAGCAAAAAAATTGGACTGCTCAGCAATGGGGAAAGCTCATGCGGTCCTATGAGTCACTATTTACGCTTTTTCAAAACAATGGACGCATCAGGGTTCAAAAACAGCCACGTGAAGCAGTGGACCCTACATGTATCATTCTCACTGTGCACTCGTCGGGAGGCAGTGTAATGATATGAAGTTGTTTCTGTTCGGCTGGACTGGGCCCATAACATTATGCATCAACAAAATGAAGTCTGCACAGTACCTCACATCTAGGATGATCAGGTTGTACCAGCAATGGACTTTTTTCCCCTGACGGCAGTGGTGTATTTCAAGACGATAACGCCAAGGTATACCGAGCTGGAACTGTGAAATCTTGGATCAGTTTGAGCATGATACATCGTTTACACTCATGATTTGGCCGCCGCAAGGTCCAGACCTTAATCCCATCGAGAATCTGTGGGACATACTCAAAGACTATTTAAGGGCGCATTCCACTCTTCCTTCATCCATCGAGGTTTTGGGAGACCTCTTGTTGCAACTGTGGCTGAAAATACAAATGGACACTGTGCGGAAGCTCAGTGCAACAATACCACGACGAATGAAAGCCGTTATTCGTGCTAAAGGTGGTCCAACGAAATATTAAGGTATGCGACATTTTTTTGGACACGTAGTGTATAAATTACTTTTTCCTGTTTTTATATTTTGGTTGAACATTTTATAGAATACACATAAAAACCAGCAAAAGACTGAGCTTTGATAGCGGCTCCTGTGAATGGGTAAATTACGTGGAGATGTCCTTGGATCTTTCTCTTAGGGTTTGACCCAGATCGTCGACAATATCCCGTTGTGTTGCTCCAAGGCGACGTTAATTAACTACCTATCTTTAAATTGAGAAATGTATAATTCTAGTACAATCTATCTAACCTAACATTTTCTGTGAAATAATCTTCATGTTTCGAATCAGTGATCAAAAGATTTTGTGTTAAGTATGACGCACTGGAAGTTAGGAGATGAGTGATTCACTCAGGAAATTCCCGGCTTCCAGCAAGTCTGCCGCAAAATAGTAGAAAGTAGACAATTGAATAAAAATGTCTATGGAGAGTACTAAACGACGCGATGTGAAATTCAAATTAAAGGCCTCTCTCAATGCGTCTATCTCTCTGAATGAGTCAGTCTTAAAACGCATACTTAGATTAAATGGTGCGTGCCGAAAAATCGCAACGGTAGCCCGTTTGATAGTCTCGAATTAGCAGCCGGAGGATTGCTAGTTCGAAACTCAATCCAAGCAAAGATTGTTGTGTATGTGGGGTCTGGTGAACGTTTAATTTGTCATGGCCTCAAATGTCACACGTTGGCATTGTGTGGGATCCTTCAGTATCAATACCTTGCTGTCACCAATATCCCGTTGTGTTTCTCTAGTGTGACGTGAATTCAACTGCCAGGAAAAGGACTGTATAGTACCTATATGTGATGCAAGTAGGTAAAACAGTCGTGACCAACTGCAAGGCGAAATTCAGCTACAGATCTCTTCCTTGTCCAATCAGGAAATTCCGAGATATTGTTTCGCCATGCTTCATGGAACCACTCCAAAAGCTCTTTTGTGGCTCTGGTTTTGCACTCTAAGCTAAGCGAAAAACAACAACAAATAAATTTCGGAACTAAATTACGAACTAGCAGCCGGAGGATTGCATGTTCGAAACTCAATCCAAGCAAGGATCGTTGTATGCGGGGGGTCTGGTGAACGTTAAATTTGTCATGGCCTCAAATGTCGCCCGTTGGTATTATGTGGGATCCTTCAGGATTAATACCAAGCTGTCACCAATATCCGTCTGTGTAGCTTCAGTGCGACTTAAGTTCAAATGCCAATGAAAAAGACTTTGTAGTACAGATATGGGATACAGGTTGGTAAGGCAGTCGTGACCAATTGCAAGGCGGAATACAGCTACAGATATCTTCCTTGTCCAATCAGCAATGTCCGAGTTGTTGTTCCGCCATGCTCCATGGAACTCCTCTCCAAAAGTTCTATAGTGGCTCTGTGTTTTTGCCCTCCAAGCTAAGCGAAAAACATCAACAAATAAATTACGTAATTAAATGCACGTCGGAGTTCATTGGATTTTCAGGATCCTTGCGTTTTACTGTACACTGCACCATCGAATATTCAATCATCATTCCACCACTCATCTTACAAGTATTTAAACATCCCCCATCCTGACACCCATTTATCCTCAGCTACACGGGGCGATCGATAATAATAACACGGGGCTCCCCGTGTAGAGTTTTCCCAAAACATTCTCAAAAATTCATTTCCTCTTAACTCCCCGATATTAACACTAATTATCCTCCTCTGTGGAAGGACGCCTCAACACTGGGCGTTAATTCCAGGGGAGGAGAGACGCGCTCTTTCCAAAACACTCTGCAGCGAAACAGTTGTTCGACGTATTAGTTTTGACTCGATATCGCTTAATTAACGAAATTCCTAATTGGATTACGGAAATCGGATCGAAAGGATGAGAAAATATTTGGAATGTGTTGGTGGTGGGGGTGTTTTGTGTGCGCGGAGTGGTGGACTGTTTGGAAGCTATTCTGGAGTGGATGTTCGAACCAGTATTTTTCGAGATTGATAATCAGGTTGTTCCTGAGCTTCCTGTGCAAGCTTTAAGGTGAGTTTGGCAGCTCGAAAATAAACCATTTCCACATTAGAATAGCCCGCAAGGTAACATACACGACGTTCTTTGGCTGGATCAAGTTTTGAACTCGCAACCGTCTGGTTTCTAATCTGTGAATTTACCAACTGGGCTATCGAGGGGACCGAAAAAAAATGGCCTCCCCGAAAGGAGAGGTCAGGGGATGACACCTCGTAATTTTGAACCACAGTCAGATGACTAGGTCAACAGCTGAGTTTGCAACCCCAGTCTTCAAATTTCCATATCAAGCAAAACACAAAGTAAATCCGACTCCAATGTTGTGTGTTAGTTTTAGGAGTAATGTTCTGTTTCATCTCAACGTTCAATACTGTCGTAAGGTGCGACATAAAAATTCAACTACTTGCCTACTTTTCTTGCTATCATTCATTGCTATCAATCATTTTCCTGTACAATCCCCTAGGATAGGTTACCTACCTATATGACAATTATCGGATAGGTAACCTATACGAGATGTTTGTAGACACACCGGGTGTCCCATTGAATTCCAGCTCAACAAACTCAATGACACATCACGCAGCCTGTACAATCCCCTGTTGACGCAGCCTGTATAATCGCTGTATAATAAACTAAGGAATAAAATACTTTAAATACGTAAAGGTCGTTGAGATGAAACAGAACGTTACACCTAAAACAAACATGAGACCTTCTGATATGGAGTTTTATTTACTTTTTGTTGGCTGGAGGGGGATTAGTAATTTGGCAATTTTTAATCAACGTTGTACTAGAGCAACACAATGGGTTATTGACGACGGTCCTGGATCAATCCCCAAGGAAAAGATCCGACGACAACACCACGTAATTTTGAACCACGGTCTTATGACGAGGCAACACCTGAGTTGGCACCCCACTCTCCAAACTTCCACACCAACCCAACGCGAGGACTCCTCTAGATCATACGCTTACGAACATCCATGGTCTGACCCGGATTCGAACCAGGAACCTTTTGCTTTAGGGGCGAACACCTTAACCACCAGACCGGTTAGTCGGCTGGCTGGCTGGAGTGGAAGCTTATAGAGTGTTGTACCAGCTCAACTGTTGACCTCGTCATCTGACAGTGATTCAAAACTACAAGATGTTCTCCTGTGGCCTTTTCCTTCGATTTTTCGGGCTGCGATATACTATGTAGTAGTCATGGATTAACAACCGGAGAGTTGAGAGTCATGTACTCGCGTTGGCGTGATGTAGAAGTTTGTAGAGGGGGTGCCATCTCTGATGTTAACCTCGTCATTTGACCGTGTCTGAGAATTGCAAGGTATCGTTCTCGGATTTTTTCCTTCTGTATGGACCCTAGACCGTCATCATTAGTCCGTTATGCTGCTCCAGTGTGACGTAAACTTTGTGCATGAACGGGTGTAAATTATCAGATAAGTAACCTATCCGAGACGTTGACATACCGGAGGTCCTATTGAATTCCAGCACAACAACCCCCATGCTATCCCGTATCACCAGATCCCCTGTTGACGCAGCCTGTACAGTCCCCTTTTGACAGCCTGTACAATCCCCTAGGATAGGTTACCTATATGACAATTATCAGATAAGTAACCTATCCGAGATGTTTGTAGACACACCGGGGGTCCCATTGAATTCCAGCTCAACAAACTCAACGACACATCACGCAGCCTGTACAATCCCCTGTTGACAAGCGGGATCTATGGTTTTGATCCACTCTGCACGCGGATCCTTTCATTTGACCAAAACAGTTAGAAACGCAACTCGTGAGATCAGGCTACTCATCTCTAGTCAAGAGCGAATTGATGGCGTTCCCGAGCCCAAGCGAGGCGCATCGGTGTCGAGAATTCATCAACTGTACTCTAGTTAGACGTTGACTCCCAAAGCCTATATATTTGAGGGAATGTGCCAGTCCAGAATGTGTCATGTCTCTGACGTTTGTTGACGTCTATCGCCATGAAACAATTTCTTACCAAACTACACTTTCCAGATTCATCCAGCGTCTTTTACTACAACAATGCTATGGTATGCTACTAATTTTGTCCAAATTTTTGTAATCACGATTCACCCTTGAGAAGTGCGTGTTATTCCAACCTTCGCAATCTCCGAAATGATGTTATCCATCTCACGAGCACTAACTATTGAACCGCGATGAAAATCGCTTATATCGGGACAACTTGCCTTTGTCATAGAGGAAACGGCACTAGATTTTACCACAGATGACTGTCGCTTTATATTGCACTGGTAGATGCAACCAATGACGTGAATAGGCGGCATTGCAATGCATTTTGCATAGACTCATCTGGGCCTTGTCCCCCCGGCATTTCAGCGTAATTTAGTAAATATCCAGAACCATACAAACTTAATTGGAGATTAGGTCCCTCTTGCATGTTCAAAACCGAGTACGTTCTGCTTAACAGACTTTTGACAATTTGAGACCACGTTAGAGTAATTAGTTTTTATTTTTCAATACAAATGTGCGGATAAACAGTGATAAGTTTGTTTTTTCCCATTTCGCAATGATTCTACTAGAATCAAAAAGTAACTGCACAATATAACGATTTTTATTTATTTTTATATGATTATAAAATGTACTAAATATACACGAATATACATCGTATTATAGAACGTTAATTTCTAATAAGGAAATAATGCTATTGAAAAATACAGCTTTATTAAACTTACTAGAAACAAATTTTAAGTAAAACTGTTTATAAAAGCCAATGATAAAAGTAATCTTTTAAAAATAATAAGGAAAAATTGTCCTTTTGTTCTTATTATTGATAACGCAATAAAAAATAATGCTTGTTTAAGCGTAATAAAGCGCATATGAATAATAAGAAACAAACTTCGCTGAACGACAGAATTACTCTTTTCTTTTCGGCAACGAATATTTGAACAAATCCCGACTGCCCTTACGTTCCCTACAAATTACGGAAAACAATTACATTTTTCATAAATCCATACCAACGCTCTGGAAACAAAGAAAGAAAAAAAGGCAATTCCCCGCTAAGGAAATTCGCGAAATCTAAGCAATAGATGGCGCTTTGTCGTTCTTTCCCGCATGTCTCCCACATCGCGGGCTTCTTACATCAAATTTGATTAAATTACTTATGTAGGTCGTAGTTTTACTGTCAGGAAAATAAAATTGGATTATGTTCTTAGCGAATGGCAACAGTATAAAAAAGAAGGGAGCGCTTAGATTTCGTCTCTGTTATTTATTGGAGTTCGTATAGCCGTCGACATTTTATCTAAGCGTTTTCGACGTAAATAATTTAACGAGGTCACCATAAAAAACTTCTTCATTAAGGGTATTCTGTTTTCGGTATTGATTCGTTTAGGAGTGTTGTTATTTGTTGTGAGGGTGGAATTATTCATAAGAAATATCCAAGATTTGGAAATCGCGCTTTAATAAGGTAAGGCACTGGGGGAAAAGGATTGAAGCTTTTAGCTTTAGTCCTGGATGAAATATAATTTGGTAAGTAAATATGCCAATATTTCGTTTCATGATTAGAGCAACAGTGGTCTTTCGATAATATTTTTTTATTTAAATCTCATTTCATTTAATTTTAGCGTGATAGCTATCTATTATTATTCTGAATTTTAAGATTTATGAACAACCAAAACTGAAGAAAGCACAACTTTTTGAAAACCTGTATAAAAACTATTTTCGAATTTAGTCGAAATGATTTCTTTTAATTTTACATTTTTTCAATAAAAGTCAAGGAAATTTATTTATAAGAGCATTTCAAAACTAACTATAAAATATTTCAAGCCGCTAATAATAATTCAAGACAATGTAAAGAATAGAATGCTTGAATCGAATATATAATATTAACCATAAAAAAGTATAATAAAAACTACGAGCTGTTCTATTTACTCTTCTAATAAATTAGAACCACATTCTAATCATGGTTAATTTAATTGAAATAAAAAAATATGGTTATTATATTTATATGAAATATTTTAATTAAAACTGTTTATTAAAAGTATTTCAAATAAATAAAAAAATATTGTAATAATAATTACCTGACAATAATTAGTACATAAGTAAGAATTTAGAACCAATCAAGATAAGATTTATTTCGGGAGGGGGAGGGTTATTATTTGGGTACCTCCTGAAATTTTCTTTGTTTTGTAAAAACACATTTTGAAGTTAACTTAACGGATAGTTAAAGTTTTGGAGTTCCAAGGTTCACTGAAGTAGTCTGGTCATACTATTTGTCTCAGCTGTTTTCTATTGTATTCCATTGTGGTTATACTCACATCTTCGTTTTAAATAACGTTAAGATCAATAAAGTTTTATCACTTCAATTAATATTATTTTGTGGTCGATAGGATTATTTTGTACTTCAGTTTCATTGCATTCAGCAGCCTGTCATACGATTAACGTTTAACATGCCCAAAGCACACTGTTGAACTGGACCAATTTTTAAACAATGGCAGATCTATTGGTGTTTTGCCAGTCTGGTATTGGCTAAGAGAATCACTCTCTTGATAATGTCATTATTGTACCGTTATCGATCGCTCTAATGAAATAGACGGAGCATGTACGCTCAGCTTCACGATATTCCTCCCGTTCGCTTGGTTTAAAGATGTGGGGAGTGGTTATGGAGAAAAAGCATGAATCCTAATTTGGGACACATTATTGATTGATTAAAGTGATAATGAGAGATATTAAAAATACTAGTCTGCGTTTCGATTGCTAGTCGGCACGAGTCGGTAACTTCGCACTGGAAAAACACATTGGGCTATCGGCGACGGTCCAGGATCAAACCGAAAGGGAAGGTCCAAGGACAATGCCTCGTAATTTTGAACCACAGTCAGACTGTTGGTGGGTAGGTATTTTTATTGACATTGCACTGGTATAACACAAAGAGCTATTGGCGACGGTCCAGGATCAAACCAGCAGGGTAGGTCCAAGGACAATGCCTCGTAATTTTGAACCACAGTCAGACTGTTGGTGGGTAGGTATTTTTATTGACATTGCACTGGTATAACACAAAGAGCTATTGGCGACGGTCCAGGATCAAACCAGCAGGGTAGGTCCAAGGACAATGCCTCGTAATTTTGAACCACAGTCAGACTGTTGGTGGGTAGGTATTTTTATTGACATTGCACTGGTATAACACAAAGAGCTATTGGCGACGGTCCAGGATCAAACCAGCAGGGTAGGTCCAAGGACAATGCCTCGTAATTTTGAACCACAGTCAGACTGTTGGTGGGTAGGCATTTTTATTGACATTGCACTGGTATAACACAAAGAGCTATTGGCGACGGTCCAGGATCAAACCAGCAGGGTAGGTCCAAGGACAATGCCTCGTAATTTTGAACCACAGTCAGACTGTTGGTGGGTAGGTATTTTTATTGACATTGCACTGGTATAACACAAAGAGCTATTGGCGACGGTCCAGGATCAAACCAGCAGGGTAGGTCCAAGGACAATGCCTCGTAATTTTGAACCACAGTCAGACTGTTGGTGGGTAGGCATTTTTATTGACATTGCACTGGTATAACACAAAGAGCTATTGGCGACGGTCCAGGATCAAACCAGCAGGGTAGGTCCAAGGACAATGCCTCGTAATTTTGAACCACAGTCAGACTGTTGGTGGGTAGGTATTTTTATTGACATTGCACTGGTATAACACAAAGAGCTATTGGCGACGGTCCAGGATCAAACCAGCAGGGTAGGTCCAAGGACAATGCCTCGTAATTTTGAACCACAGTCAAATTGTTGGTGGGTAGTCATTTTTATTGACATTGCACTGGTATAACACAAAGAGGTATTGGCGACGGTCCAGGATCAAACCAGCAGGGTAGGTCCAAGGACAATGCCTCGTAATTTTGAACCACAGTCAGACTGTTGGTGGGTAGGTATTTTTATTGACATTGCACTGGTATAACACAAAGAGCTATTGGCAACGGTCCAGGATCAAACCAGCAGGGTAGGTCCAAGGACAATGCCTCGTAATTTTGAACCACAGTCAAATTGTTGGTGGGTAGTCATTTTTATTGACATTGCACTGGTATAACACAAAGAGCTATTGGCGACGGTCCAGGATCAAACCAGCAGGGTAGGTCCAAGGACAATGCCTCGTAATTTTGAACCACAGTCAGACTGTTGGTGGGTAGGTATTTTTATTGACATTGCACTGGTATAACACAAAGAGCTATTGGCGACGGTCCAGGATCAAACCAGCAGGGTAGGTCCAAGGACAATGCCTCGTAATTTTGAACCACAGTCAGACTGTTGGTGGGTAGGTATTTTTATTGACATTGCACTGGTATAACACAAAGAGCTATTGGCGACGGTCCAGGATCAAACCAGCAGGGTAGGTCCAAGGACAATGCCTCGTAATTTTGAACCACAGTCAGACTGTTGGTGGGTAGGTATTTTTATTGACATTGCACTGGTATAACACAAAGAGCTATTGGCGACGGTCCAGGATCAAACCAGCAGGGTAGGTCCAAGGACAATGCCTCGTAATTTTGAACCACAGTCAGACTGTTGGTGGGTAGGTATTTTTATTGACATTGCACTGGTATAACACAAAGAGCTATTGGCGACGGTCCAGGATCAAACCAGCAGGGTAGGTCCAAGGACAATGCCTCGTAATTTTGAACCACAGTCAGACTGTTGGTGGGTAGGCATTTTTATTGACATTGCACTGGTATAACACAAAGAGCTATTGGCGACGGTCCAGGATCAAACCAGCAGGGTAGGTCCAAGGACAATGCCTCGTAATTTTGAACCACAGTCAGACTGTTGGTGGGTAGGTATTTTTATTGACATTGCACTGGTATAACACAAAGAGCTATTGGCGACGGTCCAGGATCAAACCAGCAGGGTAGGTCCAAGGACAATGCCTCGTAATTTTGAACCACAGTCAGACTGTTGGTGGGTAGGTATTTTTATTGACATTGCACTGGTATAACACAAAGAGCTATTGGCGACGGTCCAGGATCAAACCAGCAGGGTAGGTCCAAGGACAATGCCTCGTAATTTTGAACCACAGTCAGACTGTTGGTGGGTAGGTATTTTTATTGACATTGCACTGGTATAACACAAAGAGCTATTGGCGACGGTCCAGGATCAAACCAGCAGGGTAGGTCCAAGGACAATGCCTCGTAATTTTGAACCACAGTCAGACTGTTGGTGGGTAGGCATTTTTATTGACATTGCACTGGTATAACACAAAGAGCTATTGGCGACGGTCCAGGATCAAACCAGCAGGGTAGGTCCAAGGACAATGCCTCGTAATTTTGAACCACAGTCAAATTGTTGGTGGGTAGTCATTTTTATTGACATTGCACTGGTATAACACAAAGAGCTATTGGCGACGGTCCAGGATCAAACCAGCAGTGTAGGTCTAAGGACAATGCCTCGTAATTTTGAACCACAGTCAGACTGTTGGTGGGTAGGTATTTTTATTGACATTGCACTGGTATAACACAAAGAGCTATTGGCGACGGTCCAGGATCAAACCAGCAGGGTAGGTCCAAGGACAATGCCTCGTAATTTTGAACCACAGTCAGACTGTTGGTGGGTAGGTATTTTTATTGACATTGCACTGGTATAACACAAAGAGCTATTGGCGACGGTCCAGGATCAAACCAGCAGGGTAGGTCCAAGGACAATGCCTCGTAATTTTGAACCACAGTCAGACTGTTGGTGGGTAGGCATTTTTATTGACATTGCACTGGTATAACACAAAGAGCTATTGGCGACGGTCCAGGATCAAACCAGTAGGGTAGGTCCAAGGACAATGCCTCGTAATTTTGAACCACAGTCAGACTGTTGGTGGGTAGGTATTTTTATTGACATTGCACTGGTATAACACAAAGAGCTATTGGCGACGGTCCAGGATCAAACCAGCAGGGTAGGTCCAAGGACAATGCCTCGTAATTTTGAACCACAGTCAGACTGTTGGTGGGTAGGTATTTTTATTGACATTGCACTGGTATAACACAAAGAGCTATTGGCGACGGTCCAGGATCAAACCAGCAGGGTAGGTCCAAGGACAATGCCTCGTAATTTTGAACCACAGTCAGACTGTTGGTGGGTAGGCATTTTTATTGACATTGCACTGGTATAACACAAAGAGCTATTGGCGACGGTCCAGGATCAAACCAGCAGGGTAGGTCCAAGGACAATGCCTCGTAATTTTGAACCACAGTCAGACTGTTGGTGGGTAGGTATTTTTATTGACATTGCACTGGTATAACACAAAGAGCTATTGGCGACGGTCCAGGATCAAACCAGCAGGGTAGGTCCAAGGACAATGCCTCGTAATTTTGAACCACAGTCAGACTGTTGGTGGGTAGGTATTTTTATTGACATTGCACTGGTATAACACAAAGAGCTATTGGCGACGGTCCAGGATCAAACCAGCAGGGTAGGTTCAAGGACAATGCCTCGTAATTTTGAACCACAGTCAGACTGTTGGTGGGTAGGCATTTTTATTGACATTGCACTGGTATAACACAAAGAGCTATTGGCGACGGTCCAGGATCAAACCAGCAGGGTAGGTCCAAGGACAATGCCTCGTAATTTTGAACCACAGTCAGACTGTTGGTGGGTAGGTATTTTTATTGACATTGCACTGGTATAACACAAAGAGCTATTGGCGACGGTCCAGGATCAAACCAGCAGGGTAGGTCCAAGGACAATGCCTCGTAATTTTGAACCACAGTCAGACTGTTGGTGGGTAGGTATTTTTATTGACATTGCACTGGTATAACACAAAGAGCTATTGGCAACGGTCCAGGATCAAACCAGCAGGGTAGGTCCAAGGACAATGCCTCGTAATTTTGAACCACAGTCAAATTGTTGGTGGGTAGTCATTTTTATTGACATTGCACTGGTATAACACAAAGAGCTATTGGCGACGGTCCAGGATCAAACCAGCAGGGTAGGTCCAAGGACAATGCCTCGTAATTTTGAACCACAGTCAGACTGTTGGTGGGTAGGTATTTTTATTGACATTGCACTGGTATAACACAAAGAGCTATTGGCGACGGTCCAGGATCAAACCAGCAGGGTAGGTCCAAGGACAATGCCTCGTAATTTTGAACCACAGTCAGACTGTTGGTGGGTAGGTATTTTTATTGACATTGCACTGGTATAACACAAAGAGCTATTGGCGACGGTCCAGGATCAAACCAGCAGGGTAGGTCCAAGGACAATGCCTCGTAATTTTGAACCACAGTCAGACTGTTGGTGGGTAGGTATTTTTATTGACATTGCACTGGTATAACACAAAGAGCTATTGGTGACGGTCCAGGATCAAACCAGCAGGGTAGGTCCAAGGACAATGCCTCGTAATTTTGAACCACAGTCAGACTGTTGGTGGGTAGGCATTTTTATTGACATTGCACTGGTATAACACAAAGAGCTATTGGCGACGGTCCAGGATCAAACCAGCAGGGTAGGTCCAAGGACAATGCCTCGTAATTTTGAACCACAGTCAGACTGTTGGTGGGTAGGTATTTTTATTGACATTGCACTGGTATAAAACAAAGAGCTATTGGCGACGGTCCAGGATCAAACCAGCAGGGTAGGTCCAAGGACAATGCCTCCTAATTTTGAACCACAGTCAGACTGTTGGTGGGTAGGTATTTTTATTGACATTGCACTGGTATAACACAAAGAGCTATTGGCGACGGTCCAGGATCAAACCAGCAGGGTAGGTCCAAGGACAATGCCTCGTAATTTTGAACCACAGTCAGACTGTTGGTGGGTAGGCATTTTTATTGACATTGCACTGGTATAACACAAAGAGCTATTGGCGACGGTCCAGGATCAAACCAGCAGGGTAGGTCCAAGGACAATGCCTCGTAATTTTGAACCACAGTCAGACTGTTGGTGGGTAGGTACTTTTATTGACATTGCACTGGTATAACACAAAGAGCTATTGGCGACGGTCCAGGATCAAACCAGCAGGGTAGGTCCAAGGACAATGCCTCGTAATTTTGAACCACAGTCAGACTGTTGGTGGGTAGGTATTTTTATTGACATTGCACTGGTATAACACAAAGAGCTATTGGCAACGGTCCAGGATCAAACCAGCAGGGTAGGTCCAAGGACAATGCCTCGTAATTTTGAACCACAGTCAAATTGTTGGTGGGTAGTCATTTTTATTGACATTGCACTGGTATAACACAAAGAGCTATTGGCGACGGTCCAGGATCAAACCAGCAGGGTAGGTCCAAGGACAATGCCTCGTAATTTTGAACCACAGTCAGACTGTTGGTGGGTAGGTATTTTTATTGACATTGCACTGGTATAACACAAAGAGCTATTGGCGACGGTCCAGGATCAAACCAGCAGGGTAGGTCCAAGGACAATGCCTCGTAATTTTGAACCACAGTCAGACTGTTGGTGGGTAGGTATTTTTATTGACATTGCACTGGTATAACACAAAGAGCTATTGGCGACGGTCCAGGATCAAACCAGCAGGGTAGGTCCAAGGACAATGCCTCGTAATTTTGAACCACAGTCAGACTGTTGGTGGGTAGGTATTTTTATTGACATTGCACTGGTATAACACAAAGAGCTATTGGTGACGGTCCAGGATCAAACCAGCAGGGTAGGTCCAAGGACAATGCCTCGTAATTTTGAACCACAGTCAGACTGTTGGTGGGTAGGCATTTTTATTGACATTGCACTGGTATAACACAAAGAGCTATTGGCGACGGTCCAGGATCAAACCAGCAGGGTAGGTCCAAGGACAATGCCTCGTAATTTTGAACCACAGTCAGACTGTTGGTGGGTAGGTATTTTTATTGACATTAAACTGGTATAAAACAAAGAGCTATTGGCGACGGTCCAGGATCAAACCAGCAGGGTAGGTCCAAGGACAATGCCTCGTAATTTTGAACCACAGTCAGACTGTTGGTGGGTAGGTATTTTTATTGACATTGCACTGGTATAACACAAAGAGCTATTGGCGACGGTCCAGGATCAAACCAGCAGGGTAGGTCCAAGGACAATGCCTCGTAATTTTGAACCACAGTCAGACTGTTGGTGGGTAGGCATTTTTATTGACATTGCACTGGTATAACACAAAGAGCTATTGGCGACGGTCCAGGATCAAACCAGCAGGGTAGGTCCAAGGACAATGCCTCGTAATTTTGAACCACAGTCAGACTGTTGGTGGGTAGGTACTTTTATTGACATTGCACTGGTATAACACAAAGAGCTATTGGCGACGGTCCAGGATCAAACCAGCAGGGTAGGTCCAAGGACAATGCCTCGTAATTTTGAACCACAGTCAGACTGTTGGTGGGTAGGTATTTTTATTGACATTGCACTGGTATAACACAAAGAGCTATTGGCAACGGTCCAGGATCAAACCAGCAGGGTAGGTCCAAGGACAATGCCTCGTAATTTTGAACCACAGTCAAATTGTTGGTGGGTAGTCATTTTTATTGACATTGCACTGGTATAACACAAAGAGCTATTGGCGACGGTCCAGGATCAAACCAGCAGGGTAGGTCCAAGGACAATGCCTCGTAATTTTGAACCACAGTCAGACTGTTGGTGGGTAGGTATTTTTATTGACATTGCACTGGTATAACACAAAGAGCTATTGGCGACGGTCCAGGATCAAACCAGCAGGGTAGGTCCAAGGACAATGCCTCGTAATTTTGAACCACAGTCAGACTGTTGGTGGGTAGGTATTTTTATTGACATTGCACTGGTATAACACAAAGAGCTATTGGCGACGGTCCAGGATCAAACCAGCAGGGTAGGTCCAAGGACAATGCCTCGTAATTTTGAACCACAGTCAGACTGTTGGTGGGTAGGTATTTTTATTGACATTGCACTGGTATAACACAAAGAGCTATTGGCGACGGTCCAGGATCAAACCAGCAGGGTAGGTCCAAGGACAATGCCTCGTAATTTTGAACCACAGTCAGACTGTTGGTGGGTAGGCATTTTTATTGACATTGCACTGGTATAACACAAAGAGCTATTGGCGACGGTCCAGGATCAAACCAGCAGGGTAGGTCCAAGGACAATGCCTCGTAATTTTGAAAAACAGTCAGACTGTTGGTGGGTAGGTATTTTTATTGACATTGCACTGGTATAACACAAAGAGCTATTGGCGACGGTCCAGGATCAAACCAGCAGGGTAGGTCCAAGGACAATGCCTCGTAATTTTGAACCACAGTCAGACTGTTGGTGGGTAGGTATTTTTATTGACATTGCACTGGTATAACACAAAGAGCTATTGGCAACGGTCCAGGATCAAACCAGCAGGGTAGGTCCAAGGACAATGCCTCGTAATTTTGAACCACAGTCAAATTGTTGGTGGGTAGTCATTTTTATTGACATTGCACTGGTATAACACAAAGAGCTATTGGCGACGGTCCAGGATCAAACCAGCAGGGTAGGTCCAAGGACAATGCCTCGTAATTTTGAACCACAGTCAGACTGTTGGTGGGTAGGTATTTTTATTGACATTGCACTGGTATAACACAAAGAGCTATTGGCGACGGTCCAGGATCAAACCAGCAGGGTAGGTCCAAGGACAATGCCTCGTAATTTTGAACCACAGTCAGACTGTTGGTGGGTAGGTATTTTTATTGACATTGCACTGGTATAACACAAAGAGCTATTGGTGACGGTCCAGGATCAAACCAGCAGGGTAGGTCCAAGGACAATGCCTCGTAATTTTGAACCACAGTCAGACTGTTGGTGGGTAGGCATTTTTATTGACATTGCACTGGTATAACACAAAGAGCTATTGGCGACGGTCCAGGATCAAACCAGCAGGGTAGGTCCAAGGACAATGCCTCGTAATTTTGAACCACAGTCAGACTGTTGGTGGGTAGGTATTTTTATTGACATTGCACTGGTATAACACAAAGAGCTATTGGCGACGGTCCAGGATCAAACCAGCAGGGTAGGTCCAAGGACAATGCCTCGTAATTTTGAACCACAGTCAGACTGTTGGTGGGTAGGTATTTTTATTGACATTGCACTGGTATAACACAAAGAGCTATTGGCGACGGTCCAGGATCAAACCAGCAGGGTAGGTCCAAGGACAATGCCTCGTAATTTTGAACCACAGTCAGACTGTTGGTGGGTAGGCATTTTTATTGACATTGCACTGGTATAACACAAAGAGCTATTGGCGACGGTCCAGGATCAAACCAGCAGGGTAGGTCCAAGGACAATGCCTCGTAATTTTGAACCACAGTCAGACTGTTGGTGGGTAGGTATTTTTATTGACATTGCACTGGTATAACACAAAGAGCTATTGGCGACGGTCCAGGATCAAACCAGCAGGGTAGGTCCAAGGACAATGCCTCGTAATTTTGAACCACAGTCAGACTGTTGGTGGGTAGGTATTTTTATTGACATTGCACTGGTATAACACAAAGAGCTATTGGCAACGGTCCAGGATCAAACCAGCAGGGTAGGTCCAAGGACAATGCCTCGTAATTTTGAACCACAGTCAAATTGTTGGTGGGTAGTCATTTTTATTGACATTGCACTGGTATAACACAAAGAGCTATTGGCGACGGTCCAGGATCAAACCAGCAGGGTAGGTCCAAGGACAATGCCTCGTAATTTTGAACCACAGTCAGACTGTTGGTGGGTAGGTATTTTTATTGACATTGCACTGGTATAACACAAAGAGCTATTGGCGACGGTCCAGGATCAAACCAGCAGGGTAGGTCCAAGGACAATGCCTCGTAATTTTGAACCACAGTCAGACTGTTGGTGGGTAGGTATTTTTATTGACATTGCACTGGTATAACACAAAGAGCTATTGGCGACGGTCCAGGATTAAACCAGCAGGGTAGGTCCAAGGACAATGCCTCGTAATTTTGAACCACAGTCAGACTGTTGGTGGGTAGGTATTTTTATTGACATTGCACTGGTATAACACAAAGAGCTATTGGCGACGGTCCAGGATCAAACCAGCAGGGTAGGTCCAAGGACAATGCCTCGTAATTTTGAACCACAGTCAGACTGTTGGTGGGTAGGCATTTTTATTGACATTGCACTGGTATAACACAAAGAGCTATTGGCGACGGTCCAGGATCAAACCAGCAGGGTAGGTCCAAGGACAATGCCTCGTAATTTTGAACCACAGTCAGACTGTTGGTGGGTAGGTATTTTTATTGACATTGCACTGGTATAACACAAAGAGCTATTGGCGACGGTCCAGGATCAAACCAGCAGGATAGGTCCAAGGACAATGCCTCGTAATTTTGAACCACAGTCAGACTGTTGGTGGGTAGGTATTTTTATTGACATTGCACTGGTATAACACAAAGAGCTATTGGCAACGGTCCAGGATCAAACCAGCAGGGTAGGTCCAAGGACAATGCCTCGTAATTTTGAACCACAGTCAAATTGTTGGTGGGTAGTCATTTTTATTGACATTGCACTGGTATAACACAAAGAGCTATTGGCGACGGTCCAGGATCAAACCAGCAGGGTAGGTCCAAGGACAATGCCTCGTAATTTTGAACCACAGTCAGACTGTTGGTGGGTAGGTATTTTTATTGACATTGCACTGGTATAACACAAAGAGCTATTGGCGACGGTCCAGGATCAAACCAGCAGGGTAGGTCCAAGGACAATGCCTCGTAATTTTGAACCACAGTCAGACTGTTGGTGGGTAGGCATTTTTATTGACATTGCACTGGTATAACACAAAGAGCTATTGGCGACGGTCCAGGATCAAACCAGCAGGGTAGGTCCAAGGACAATGCCTCGTAATTTTGAACCACAGTCAGACTGTTGGTGGGTAGGTACTTTTATTGACATTGCACTGGTATAACACAAAGAGCTATTGGCGACGGTCCAGGATCAAACCAGCAGGGTAGGTCCAAGGACAATGCCTCGTAATTTTGAACCACAGTCAGACTGTTGGTGGGTAGGTATTTTTATTGACATTGCACTGGTATAACACAAAGAGCTATTGGCAACGGTCCAGGATCAAACCAGCAGGGTAGGTCCAAGGACAATGCCTCGTAATTTTGAACCACAGTCAAATTGTTGGTGGGTAGTCATTTTTATTGACATTGCACTGGTATAACACAAAGAGCTATTGGCGACGGTCCAGGATCAAACCAGCAGGGTAGGTCCAAGGACAATGCCTCGTAATTTTGAACCACAGTCAGACTGTTGGTGGGTAGGTATTTTTATTGACATTGCACTGGTATAACACAAAGAGCTATTGGCGACGGTCCAGGATCAAACCAGCAGGGTAGGTCCAAGGACAATGCCTCGTAATTTTGAACCACAGTCAGACTGTTGGTGGGTAGGTATTTTTATTGACATTGCACTGGTATAACACAAAGAGCTATTGGCGACGGTCCAGGATCAAACCAGCAGGGTAGGTCCAAGGACAATGCCTCGTAATTTTGAACCACAGTCAGACTGTTGGTGGGTAGGTATTTTTATTGACATTGCACTGGTATAACACAAAGAGCTATTGGCGACGGTCCAGGATCAAACCAGCAGGGTAGGTCCAAGGACAATGCCTCGTAATTTTGAACCACAGTCAGACTGTTGGTGGGTAGGCATTTTTATTGACATTGCACTGGTATAACACAAAGAGCTATTGGCGACGGTCCAGGATCAAACCAGCAGGGTAGGTCCAAGGACAATGCCTCGTAATTTTGAACCACAGTCAGACTGTTGGTGGGTAGGTACTTTTATTGACATTGCACTGGTATAACACAAAGAGCTATTGGCGACGGTCCAGGATCAAACCAGCAGGGTAGGTCCAAGGACAATGCCTCGTAATTTTGAACCACAGTCAGACTGTTGGTGGGTAGGTATTTTTATTGACATTGCACTGGTATAACACAAAGAGCTATTGGCAACGGTCCAGGATCAAACCAGCAGGGTAGGTCCAAGGACAATGCCTCGTAATTTTGAACCACAGTCAAATTGTTGGTGGGTAGTCATTTTTATTGACATTGCACTGGTATAACACAAAGAGCTATTGGCGACGGTCCAGGATCAAACCAGCAGGGTAGGTCCAAGGACAATGCCTCGTAATTTTGAACCACAGTCAGACTGTTGGTGGGTAGGTATTTTTATTGACATTGCACTGGTATAACACAAAGAGCTATTGGCGACGGTCCAGGATCAAACCAGCAGGGTAGGTCCAAGGACAATGCCTCGTAATTTTGAACCACAGTCAGACTGTTGGTGGGTAGGTATTTTTATTGACATTGCACTGGTATAACACAAAGAGCTATTGGCGACGGTCCAGGATCAAACCAGCAGGGTAGGTCCAAGGACAATGCCTCGTAATTTTGAACCACAGTCAGACTGTTGGTGGGTAGGTATTTTTATTGACATTGCACTGGTATAACACAAAGAGCTATTGGCGACGGTCCAGGATCAAACCAGCAGGGTAGGTCCAAGGACAATGCCTCGTAATTTTGAACCACAGTCAGACTGTTGGTGGGTAGGCATTTTTATTGACATTGCACTGGTATAACACAAAGAGCTATTGGCGACGGTCCAGGATCAAACCAGCAGGGTAGGTCCAAGGACAATGCCTCGTAATTTTGAAAAACAGTCAGACTGTTGGTGGGTAGGTATTTTTATTGACATTGCACTGGTATAACACAAAGAGCTATTGGCGACGGTCCAGGATCAAACCAGCAGGGTAGGTCCAAGGACAATGCCTCGTAATTTTGAACCACAGTCAGACTGTTGGTGGGTAGGTATTTTTATTGACATTGCACTGGTATAACACAAAGAGCTATTGGCAACGGTCCAGGATCAAACCAGCAGGGTAGGTCCAAGGACAATGCCTCGTAATTTTGAACCACAGTCAAATTGTTGGTGGGTAGTCATTTTTATTGACATTGCACTGGTATAACACAAAGAGCTATTGGCGACGGTCCAGGATCAAACCAGCAGGGTAGGTCCAAGGACAATGCCTCGTAATTTTGAACCACAGTCAGACTGTTGGTGGGTAGGTATTTTTATTGACATTGCACTGGTATAACACAAAGAGCTATTGGCGACGGTCCAGGATCAAACCAGCAGGGTAGGTCCAAGGACAATGCCTCGTAATTTTGAACCACAGTCAGACTGTTGGTGGGTAGGTATTTTTATTGACATTGCACTGGTATAACACAAAGAGCTATTGGTGACGGTCCAGGATCAAACCAGCAGGGTAGGTCCAAGGACAATGCCTCGTAATTTTGAACCACAGTCAGACTGTTGGTGGGTAGGCATTTTTATTGACATTGCACTGGTATAACACAAAGAGCTATTGGCGACGGTCCAGGATCAAACCAGCAGGGTAGGTCCAAGGACAATGCCTCGTAATTTTGAACCACAGTCAGACTGTTGGTGGGTAGGTATTTTTATTGACATTGCACTGGTATAACACAAAGAGCTATTGGCGACGGTCCAGGATCAAACCAGCAGGGTAGGTCCAAGGACAATGCCTCGTAATTTTGAACCACAGTCAGACTGTTGGTGGGTAGGTATTTTTATTGACATTGCACTGGTATAACACAAAGAGCTATTGGCGACGGTCCAGGATCAAACCAGCAGGGTAGGTCCAAGGACAATGCCTCGTAATTTTGAACCACAGTCAGACTGTTGGTGGGTAGGCATTTTTATTGACATTGCACTGGTATAACACAAAGAGCTATTGGCGACGGTCCAGGATCAAACCAGCAGGGTAGGTCCAAGGACAATGCCTCGTAATTTTGAACCACAGTCAGACTGTTGGTGGGTAGGTATTTTTATTGACATTGCACTGGTATAACACAAAGAGCTATTGGCGACGGTCCAGGATCAAACCAGCAGGGTAGGTCCAAGGACAATGCCTCGTAATTTTGAACCACAGTCAGACTGTTGGTGGGTAGGTATTTTTATTGACATTGCACTGGTATAACACAAAGAGCTATTGGCAACGGTCCAGGATCAAACCAGCAGGGTAGGTCCAAGGACAATGCCTCGTAATTTTGAACCACAGTCAAATTGTTGGTGGGTAGTCATTTTTATTGACATTGCACTGGTATAACACAAAGAGCTATTGGCGACGGTCCAGGATCAAACCAGCAGGGTAGGTCCAAGGACAATGCCTCGTAATTTTGAACCACAGTCAGACTGTTGGTGGGTAGGTATTTTTATTGACATTGCACTGGTATAACACAAAGAGCTATTGGCGACGGTCCAGGATCAAACCAGCAGGGTAGGTCCAAGGACAATGCCTCGTAATTTTGAACCACAGTCAGACTGTTGGTGGGTAGGTATTTTTATTGACATTGCACTGGTATAACACAAAGAGCTATTGGCGACGGTCCAGGATTAAACCAGCAGGGTAGGTCCAAGGACAATGCCTCGTAATTTTGAACCACAGTCAGACTGTTGGTGGGTAGGTATTTTTATTGACATTGCACTGGTATAACACAAAGAGCTATTGGCGACGGTCCAGGATCAAACCAGCAGGGTAGGTCCAAGGACAATGCCTCGTAATTTTGAACCACAGTCAGACTGTTGGTGGGTAGGCATTTTTATTGACATTGCACTGGTATAACACAAAGAGCTATTGGCGACGGTCCAGGATCAAACCAGCAGGGTAGGTCCAAGGACAATGCCTCGTAATTTTGAACCACAGTCAGACTGTTGGTGGGTAGGTATTTTTATTGACATTGCACTGGTATAACACAAAGAGCTATTGGCGACGGTCCAGGATCAAACCAGCAGGGTAGGTCCAAGGACAATGCCTCGTAATTTTGAACCACAGTCAGACTGTTGGTGGGTAGGTATTTTTATTGACATTGCACTGGTATAACACAAAGAGCTATTGGCAACGGTCCAGGATCAAACCAGCAGGGTAGGTCCAAGGACAATGCCTCGTAATTTTGAACCACAGTCAAATTGTTGGTGGGTAGTCATTTTTATTGACATTGCACTGGTATAACACAAAGAGCTATTGGCGACGGTCCAGGATCAAACCAGCAGGGTAGGTCCAAGGACAATGCCTCGTAATTTTGAACCACAGTCAGACTGTTGGTGGGTAGGTATTTTTATTGACATTGCACTGGTATAACACAAAGAGCTATTGGCGACGGTCCAGGATCAAACCAGCAGGGTAGGTCCAAGGACAATGCCTCGTAATTTTGAACCACAGTCAGACTGTTGGTGGGTAGGTATTTTTATTGACATTGCACTGGTATAACACAAAGAGCTATTGGCGACGGTCCAGGATCAAACCAGCAGGGTAGGTCCAAGGACAATGCCTCGTAATTTTGAACCACAGTCAGACTGTTGGTGGGTAGGCATTTTTATTGACATTGCACTGGTATAACACAAAGAGCTATTGGCGACGGTCCAGGATCAAACCAGCAGGGTAGGTCCAAGGACAATGCCTCGTAATTTTGAACCACAGTCAGACTGTTGGTGGGTAGGTATTTTTATTGACATTGCACTGGTATAACACAAAGAGCTATTGGCGACGGTCCAGGATCAAACCAGCAGGGTAGGTCCAAGGACAATGCCTCGTAATTTTGAACCACAGTCAGACTGTTGGTGGGTAGGTATTTTTATTGACATTGCACTGGTATAACACAAAGAGCTATTGGCAACGGTCCAGGATCAAACCAGCAGGGTAGGTCCAAGGACAATGCCTCGTAATTTTGAACCACAGTCAAATTGTTGTTGGGTAGTCATTTTTATTGACATTGCACTGGTATAACACAAAGAGCTATTGGCGACGGTCCAGGATCAAACCAGCAGGGTAGGTCCAAGGACAATGCCTCGTAATTTTGAACCACAGTCAGACTGTTGGTGGGTAGGTATTTTTATTGACATTGCACTGGTATAACACAAAGAGCTATTGGCGACGGTCCAGGATCAAACCAGCAGGGTAGGTCCAAGGACAATGCCTCGTAATTTTGAACCACAGTCAGACTGTTGGTGGGTAGGTATTTTTATTGACATTGCACTGGTATAACACAAAGAGCTATTGGCGACGGTCCAGGATCAAACCAGCAGGGTAGGTCCAAGGACAATGCCTCGTAATTTTGAACCACAGTCAGACTGTTGGTGGGTAGGTATTTTTATTGACATTGCACTGGTATAACACAAAGAGCTATTGGTGACGGTCCAGGATCAAACCAGCAGGGTAGGTCCAAGGACAATGCCTCGTAATTTTGAACCACAGTCAGACTGTTGGTGGGTAGGCATTTTTATTGACATTGCACTGGTATAACACAAAGAGCTATTGGCGACGGTCCAGGATCAAACCAGCAGGGTAGGTCCAAGGACAATGCCTCGTAATTTTGAACCACAGTCAGACTGTTGGTGGGTAGGTATTTTTATTGACATTGCACTGGTATAAAACAAAGAGCTATTGGCGACGGTCCAGGATCAAACCAGCAGGGTAGGTCCAAGGACAATGCCTCGTAATTTTGAACCACAGTCAGACTGTTGGTGGGTAGGTATTTTTATTGACATTGCACTGGTATAACACAAAGAGCTATTGGCGACGGTCCAGGATCAAACCAGCAGGGTAGGTCCAAGGACAATGCCTCGTAATTTTGAACCACAGTCAGACTGTTGGTGGGTAGGCATTTTTATTGACATTGCACTGGTATAACACAAAGAGCTATTGGCGACGGTCCAGGATCAAACCAGCAGGGTAGGTCCAAGGACAATGCCTCGTAATTTTGAACCACAGTCAGACTGTTGGTGGGTAGGTACTTTTATTGACATTGCACTGGTATAACACAAAGAGCTATTGGCGACGGTCCAGGATCAAACCAGCAGGGTAGGTCCAAGGACAATGCCTCGTAATTTTGAACCACAGTCAGACTGTTGGTGGGTAGGTATTTTTATTGACATTGCACTGGTATAACACAAAGAGCTATTGGCAACGGTCCAGGATCAAACCAGCAGGGTAGGTCCAAGGACAATGCCTCGTAATTTTGAACCACAGTCAAATTGTTGGTGGGTAGTCATTTTTATTGACATTGCACTGGTATAACACAAAGAGCTATTGGCGACGGTCCAGGATCAAACCAGCAGGGTAGGTCCAAGGACAATGCCTCGTAATTTTGAACCACAGTCAGACTGTTGGTGGGTAGGTATTTTTATTGACATTGCACTGGTATAACACAAAGAGCTATTGGCGACGGTCCAGGATCAAACCAGCAGGGTAGGTCCAAGGACAATGCCTCGTAATTTTGAACCACAGTCAGACTGTTGGTGGGTAGGTATTTTTATTGACATTGCACTGGTATAACACAAAGAGCTATTGGCGACGGTCCAGGATCAAACCAGCAGGGTAGGTCCAAGGACAATGCCTCGTAATTTTGAACCACAGTCAGACTGTTGGTGGGTAGGTATTTTTATTGACATTGCACTGGTATAACACAAAGAGCTATTGGCGACGGTCCAGGATCAAACCAGCAGGGTAGGTCCAAGGACAATGCCTCGTAATTTTGAACCACAGTCAGACTGTTGGTGGGTAGGCATTTTTATTGACATTGCACTGGTATAACACAAAGAGCTATTGGCGACGGTCCAGGATCAAACCAGCAGGGTAGGTCCAAGGACAATGCCTCGTAATTTTGAAAAACAGTCAGACTGTTGGTGGGTAGGTATTTTTATTGACATTGCACTGGTATAACACAAAGAGCTATTGGCGACGGTCCAGGATCAAACCAGCAGGGTAGGTCCAAGGACAATGCCTCGTAATTTTGAACCACAGTCAGACTGTTGGTGGGTAGGTATTTTTATTGACATTGCACTGGTATAACACAAAGAGCTATTGGCAACGGTCCAGGATCAAACCAGCAGGGTAGGTCCAAGGACAATGCCTCGTAATTTTGAACCACAGTCAAATTGTTGGTGGGTAGTCATTTTTATTGACATTGCACTGGTATAACACAAAGAGCTATTGGCGACGGTCCAGGATCAAACCAGCAGGGTAGGTCCAAGGACAATGCCTCGTAATTTTGAACCACAGTCAGACTGTTGGTGGGTAGGTATTTTTATTGACATTGCACTGGTATAACACAAAGAGCTATTGGCGACGGTCCAGGATCAAACCAGCAGGGTAGGTCCAAGGACAATGCCTCGTAATTTTGAACCACAGTCAGACTGTTGGTGGGTAGGTATTTTTATTGACATTGCACTGGTATAACACAAAGAGCTATTGGTGACGGTCCAGGATCAAACCAGCAGGGTAGGTCCAAGGACAATGCCTCGTAATTTTGAACCACAGTCAGACTGTTGGTGGGTAGGCATTTTTATTGACATTGCACTGGTATAACACAAAGAGCTATTGGCGACGGTCCAGGATCAAACCAGCAGGGTAGGTCCAAGGACAATGCCTCGTAATTTTGAACCACAGTCAGACTGTTGGTGGGTAGGTATTTTTATTGACATTGCACTGGTATAACACAAAGAGCTATTGGCGACGGTCCAGGATCAAACCAGCAGGGTAGGTCCAAGGACAATGCCTCGTAATTTTGAACCACAGTCAGACTGTTGGTGGGTAGGTATTTTTATTGACATTGCACTGGTATAACACAAAGAGCTATTGGCGACGGTCCAGGATCAAACCAGCAGGGTAGGTCCAAGGACAATGCCTCGTAATTTTGAACCACAGTCAGACTGTTGGTGGGTAGGCATTTTTATTGACATTGCACTGGTATAACACAAAGAGCTATTGGCGACGGTCCAGGATCAAACCAGCAGGGTAGGTCCAAGGACAATGCCTCGTAATTTTGAACCACAGTCAGACTGTTGGTGGGTAGGTATTTTTATTGACATTGCACTGGTATAACACAAAGAGCTATTGGCGACGGTCCAGGATCAAACCAGCAGGGTAGGTCCAAGGACAATGCCTCGTAATTTTGAACCACAGTCAGACTGTTGGTGGGTAGGTATTTTTATTGACATTGCACTGGTATAACACAAAGAGCTATTGGCAACGGTCCAGGATCAAACCAGCAGGGTAGGTCCAAGGACAATGCCTCGTAATTTTGAACCACAGTCAAATTGTTGGTGGGTAGTCATTTTTATTGACATTGCACTGGTATAACACAAAGAGCTATTGGCGACGGTCCAGGATCAAACCAGCAGGGTAGGTCCAAGGACAATGCCTCGTAATTTTGAACCACAGTCAGACTGTTGGTGGGTAGGTATTTTTATTGACATTGCACTGGTATAACACAAAGAGCTATTGGCGACGGTCCAGGATCAAACCAGCAGGGTAGGTCCAAGGACAATGCCTCGTAATTTTGAACCACAGTCAGACTGTTGGTGGGTAGGTATTTTTATTGACATTGCACTGGTATAACACAAAGAGCTATTGGCGACGGTCCAGGATTAAACCAGCAGGGTAGGTCCAAGGACAATGCCTCGTAATTTTGAACCACAGTCAGACTGTTGGTGGGTAGGTATTTTTATTGACATTGCACTGGTATAACACAAAGAGCTATTGGCGACGGTCCAGGATCAAACCAGCAGGGTAGGTCCAAGGACAATGCCTCGTAATTTTGAACCACAGTCAGACTGTTGGTGGGTAGGCATTTTTATTGACATTGCACTGGTATAACACAAAGAGCTATTGGCGACGGTCCAGGATCAAACCAGCAGGGTAGGTCCAAGGACAATGCCTCGTAATTTTGAACCACAGTCAGACTGTTGGTGGGTAGGTATTTTTATTGACATTGCACTGGTATAACACAAAGAGCTATTGGCGACGGTCCAGGATCAAACCAGCAGGGTAGGTCCAAGGACAATGCCTCGTAATTTTGAACCACAGTCAGACTGTTGGTGGGTAGGTATTTTTATTGACATTGCACTGGTATAACACAAAGAGCTATTGGCAACGGTCCAGGATCAAACCAGCAGGGTAGGTCCAAGGACAATGCCTCGTAATTTTGAACCACAGTCAAATTGTTGGTGGGTAGTCATTTTTATTGACATTGCACTGGTATAACACAAAGAGCTATTGGCGACGGTCCAGGATCAAACCAGCAGGGTAGGTCCAAGGACAATGCCTCGTAATTTTGAACCACAGTCAGACTGTTGGTGGGTAGGTATTTTTATTGACATTGCACTGGTATAACACAAAGAGCTATTGGCGACGGTCCAGGATCAAACCAGCAGGGTAGGTCCAAGGACAATGCCTCGTAATTTTGAACCACAGTCAGACTGTTGGTGGGTAGGTATTTTTATTGACATTGCACTGGTATAACACAAAGAGCTATTGGCGACGGTCCAGGATCAAACCAGCAGGGTAGGTCCAAGGACAATGCCTCGTAATTTTGAACCACAGTCAGACTGTTGGTGGGTAGGCATTTTTATTGACATTGCACTGGTATAACACAAAGAGCTATTGGCGACGGTCCAGGATCAAACCAGCAGGGTAGGTCCAAGGACAATGCCTCGTAATTTTGAACCACAGTCAGACTGTTGGTGGGTAGGTATTTTTATTGACATTGCACTGGTATAACACAAAGAGCTATTGGCGACGGTCCAGGATCAAACCAGCAGGGTAGGTCCAAGGACAATGCCTCGTAATTTTGAACCACAGTCAGACTGTTGGTGGGTAGGTATTTTTATTGACATTGCACTGGTATAACACAAAGAGCTATTGGCAACGGTCCAGGATCAAACCAGCAGGGTAGGTCCAAGGACAATGCCTCGTAATTTTGAACCACAGTCAAATTGTTGGTGGGTAGTCATTTTTATTGACATTGCACTGGTATAACACAAAGAGCTATTGGCGACGGTCCAGGATCAAACCAGCAGGGTAGGTCCAAGGACAATGCCTCGTAATTTTGAACCACAGTCAGACTGTTGGTGGGTAGGTATTTTTATTGACATTGCACTGGTATAACACAAAGAGCTATTGGCAACGGTCCAGGATCAAACCAGCAGGGTAGGTCCAAGGACAATGCCTCGTAATTTTGAACCACAGTCAGACTGTTGGTGGGTAGGCATTTTTATTGACATTGCACTGGTATAACACAAAGAGATATTGGCGACGGTCCAGGATCAAACCAGCAGGGTAGGTTTAAGGACAATGCCTCGTAATTTTGAACCACAGTCAGACTGTTGGTGGGTAGGCATTTTTATTGACATTGCACTGGTATAACACAAAGAGCTATTGGCGACGGTCCAGGATCAAACCAGCAGGGTATGTCCAAGGACAATGCCTCGTATTTTTGAACCACAGTCAGACTGTTGGTGGGTAGGTATTTTTATTGACATTGCACTGGTATAACACAAAGAGCTATTGGCGACGGTCCAGGGTCAAACCAGCAGGGTAGGTCCAAGGACAATGCATCGTAATTTTGAACCACAGTCAGACAGTTGGTGGGTAGGTATTTTTATTGACATTACACTGGTATAACACAAAGAGCTATTGGCGACGGTCCAGGATCAAACCAGCAGGGTAGGTCCAAGGACGATGCCTCGTAATTTTGAACCACAGTCAGACTGTTGGTGGGTAGGTATTTTTTTTGACATTGCACTGGTATAACACAAAGAGCTATTGGCGACGGTCCAGGATCAAACCAGCAGGGTAGGTCCAAGGACAATGCCTCGTAATTTTGAACCACAGTCAGACTGTTGGTGGGTAGGCATTTTTATTGACATTGCACTGGTATAACACAAAGAGCTATTGGCGACGGTCCAGGATCAAACCAGCAGGGTAGGTCCAAGGACAATGCCTCGTAATTTTGAACCACAGTCAGACTGTTGGTGGGTAGGTATTTTTATTGACATTGCACTGTTATAACACAAAGAGCTATTGGCGACGGTCCAGGATCAAACCAGCAGGGTAGGTCCAAGGACAATGCCTCGTAATTTTGAACCACAGTCAGACTGTTGGTGGGTAGGTATTTTTATTGACGTTGCACTGGTGTAACACAAAGGGCTATTGGCGACGGTCGAGGACAACACCACGTAGTTTTAAACCACGGTCAGATGCCGAGGCAACACCTGAGAACTAGTATCTCACTCTCCAAACTTCTACACAACGCCAACGTGAGGACATTTTAAGCCACGTCAGAATTAACGTACACCAGCCCCCTTTGTACAAACGGCCTATGGTTGGATTCGAACTCGCAACACTCCAGTTGCTGATTCGTTCCTCTTCCAATCAGGTTACTGCGGGGTGAAAGTGGATTCCTAAGACCACGTGATTTTCACTTCGAATTCATTTTTAAGATCTTACAACAGAGCCCATATGCTTAGTCTGTTTCAGCAATAGGTGGAGTTACTCTATCCACTGCTGTAAATTGAAGTTTTGTAAAGCCTGCAAATGTAAACTCGTGGACAGGCATGATTATTGCAAACTTAATCTGGAATCACTTGCGGATCACCAATGTAGCAGAGTAAATGGTCCAACTTCAGTTTACCAAAGAGTACTTCATGGTTTAGATTGATATACCACTATTTTGTTTGTTAACTTTCGTACTAGTGACTTACTTAACCATAGTATTCTCCCATTAGAAATATCTCATTGTGTTGCTCCAATGCGACGTTAATTTAAATACCTACCTACCTTCCATTATAACTGGATTCGATACGAGCTAACACGAGTTGATTTGCCAATTCTGTGAGATCTGTATTAAGATCCTGAGTGTATTTTTGTATACTTAGTCATGTAATGAAATATTCCAACCGTTGTTTGACTATATTGTCATTTAGCAGTCGAATATGCCTTAAAATAAGGGTAATAATTTTGACAATTTTTAATTAACGTCGTACTAGAGCAATACAACGGTCTATTGACGACAGTCCGGGACCAATTCCCTAAAAAAATATCCGAAGACAACACCACGTAATTTCGAACCACTGTCAGATGACGAGGCAACACTTGAGCTGGTACTCCACTCTCCAAACTTCCACACCAACCCAACGTGAGAACTTTTGGCCACGATAAATTTAAGATGCACCAACCACCACTACACCACATGCTTGCAAACATCCATGCAATGATCCGGATTTGAGCCAGGAACCTTCCTTTCTAGTGGCTAACCGACCGGTTGGTCGGCTAAAATGTGGGTAAGTGGCAAAGAAGAGTTAAACTGAGATTTCAGAAGTAGTGTCAGTATTGGAAATGATATGCATCACAATGATAGTGAAATTGTTCATCTTGAACCATCCGTTGAAGTGAGTATCAATTATAAGGAACACCATCTGGAGTAACACCCGGATCACCAAAGAAGAAGGAACACCATCTGGAGTAACACCCGGATCACCAAAGAAGAAGGAACACCATCTGGAGTAACACCCGGATCACCAAAGAAGAAGGAACACCATCTGGAGTAACACCCGCGCGGATCACCAAAGAAGAAGGAAAATAGGCCAACATCAGTCTACCAATAAGTAATTCATTGTTGAGTTTCGTTGCACTGTCTGTTACATGTTCTACTTAATTGTAAGTAGAACGCTGTAGTTGGGGATAAATTCATCATTATATAGTATCAGACTCTTATCAGGCAGCACTTAATTTGCATGGCTAAACTTCTAAAAATGAAAATTGTCTTTGTATATTTAACAAGTAAGCAAAATATTGAATCACTAGAAAATACTTACTAGGTAATACTAGTTACTTAATAATCCTGGTGTTTTTTTCGACGAGTTGTCTTGTCATTATCAACAGTGACCAGATCTTGTTTGTGGAGATATGTCGTCATTAAAAGAAAACACTATCACGATTATTAAAAGGAAATACAATCACGATTATTAAAAGAAAACTCATCAGATCATCTCTTCAGCATAACAAAAATTGGTAATATCTTGTTGATTACATATCTCGCCATTCATAAAATTGGTCAGAATTTGAGGGGAGATATCTCGTCGAAACTAATTGAAAGTTTAAAATTGAAGTTTGAAGAGGTTAAAGTATAATTGCCTTTGTCCCACAATTCAATACTTTCAATTGGTATTTGAGGCAAACTAATGTCCTATTTCCAAGAATTAGTGTCAAGAATTTGATACAACTACTGTCTCAGTTCCTACAAAAACCTTCAGATATAACACTCCTCATCCACCCTAAAAAAAGTTCAACTGCGAAACAAAAACGAAAAAAAAAAAATCAAACGCATATTCCAGAACCTCTCTATTCCAATTCGAACTTCACAAAGGGGTCGTTCCGAACAGTGGGGCAGTCACGTTTTCCCAATTCATTCCCCTCGCCTTTTATAGAACGACTATATGTACCCACTCCCCCAAACCCAGATAAAAGCGAAACCGAAAAAAAAATAAAACCACTTTTATTGAAACTACTGTTTCATAAAAACCGGAGAGATTACTTTTTTGGAGATCAAAATTTCGCTCAAAAATACCGCCTCTGATAACGCTCCCTTCGCGACATTAAGATAAGATCTGTTATGAACGATACTGCCAAGATTCCTGGAATTCCTCATACAGTCTCGGGAAGAAAACAGCAAAGTAAACAGTATAAATGAAGACGTTTTTATCGTAAATTTTATTTTATTGTGTCTGAAATGTGTCTGCTATATTACTTCCTCTGCGAAGCGTCTTCTGCTTGAAGGTTTTTGTTGGATTTTCCTCCTCTGTATCTGTGAGGGACGGACTTTTGTTTGATCAAATCTTCGGTCGGTTTGGATTATGTTCGGAAATTTATTTATGGAATGGGGAGGACATTATGAGTTCTCATATCGGGAGTAAAAGTCGGGATTTTTTGTGCTTGTATTTGTGTTTTAGAGTATTTGTTTTGGGGATGCGATTTTGGAACCGTCTCGGTGTACGATATGCCGGGAAAATTGTTTTAGTCTTTTTCTAATATATAATTTAGCTGTGTTTGAATAAGAGATGCAATAATGTGTCTCTATTGAGTTGATACGTTTCCATGGGTCTTTTTGCATGGATATTTCTACGTATTCGAGGTGGATTTTATTTCCTAGTTCAATGTATTCGGTTTATAATGAAATCCGTGCGTAAATACCTGAACTTCCACTTGTAGTCTTTGTTTTATATTTAGAATAGAATAAGAACGTTTAATAGTTTTTTGCAGTTACTTGTTTTTAATCTTTACTATCTTACAATGCTACACAGTGCATTTTAATACGCAAAAGCTTTCGAAATTGATAGCTCTTAGCAGATATTGTGTTAAGCTTCCCATAGGAGCTTCCCACAAAAAATTAAAACTAGTTAGAAGTCATCCAGGGAAAGCCACAAGTCTCAGAACATCTATATGTTTGTGGATCCATCAGAAGGTTAAAAAGTATTTTTTAAGTGAATGGCAGGCAGGATGTATGGAATCTTCAAAAGAAATGTTGATGCTAAATCACATTTCCAACTGTCGATAAAAACATAATCTTTTAAGATTAGACAAAATATAATTTTTTCTAATTTTATACAAATGTTAACAGTACACTGAATCTTGTAAATCTAAACATAAACTTCATCAAAGAAAGACTTCTAATTTTTGTTTTCCGTCGGATATTGGATACCATTTTCATATCAGCAGTCACTAAATCCTAAGAACTAACCTTATTAAAATCATTCCAGATAGCAATGCTGTGGTTGGGTGTTGTTTGGGGAATAAGAGCAACCTAGATCTTTAAAGATGTCAAAATGTCCTGCGCCAAACGCAAAATAAAGGTAATTAAAATCAAGATCAATCGAAGAAATAAATAAAAGGTCAATTTATACACATCTAACCTCTCTTCACACCAACAGAATTTGGTTCAACTCGCATCAATATGTATCCAGTAGAAACTTACTGACGGCCACTTCCTCACGAGGTAACTTGATAGACAAAAACGTTCAACGCTGCTTAAATTTCGGAGCTTTCCGTTCGATGCACACGAATCTGCGTTGGTCATTTTTTTTCTGGATTCGGATTGAACTGGTTTATGTGGGTTTGAAAGGGTCCTATTGGTACCCTCCAGCCAGGGACGCAACCAGAATAAATATCTGGAGGAGCCTATATTGGTATTTACGTTTTCAGTGTTCTTAAGGAATTAGGGAATAAAAATTGACAAAGAAACCACTATTATCATTCATGGTCCCCTATGCTGAGCTACTAATAAATGTTGGAAGGAAGAACGTAAGCTCTGTGTTTTTTGGGGTAATAATTTATGGACGAAATATCTAGTCAAAGTTCTATCTTATGGCCTCATCGTGACTAAAGAGTGAAACGGGTAATACAGGGGTGAAGTACGGCGGGAGTGCAAACTCATGGTAGGGCCACTTAAAGCGGGAAGGCTGTGCTAATATATACGGCTAACGTATAAAGATGAACGACTGCTACAGAGACTGCTACAGAGACTGCTTCAAGTCGGACTGCTACAGAGACTGCTTCAAGTCGGACTGCTACAGAGCCTGCTTCAAGTCGGACTGCTACAGAGACTGCTTCAAGTCGGACTGCTACAGAGACTGCTTCAAGTCGGATTGCTGAAGAAATGGCTTCTAGATCTTATGATAAATAGCAGACGCGCTTATTACGCTTAGACATCAGTAGAGACACTTGTTTTAAATTTGCCCCGGAAACTCTCCCTGTGCTTGCCAGGATGGCCATTTGAAGAATGTGATATTCTCTGATGGCCAGAAAGTCTTTTTTTACCTGTGCAAATTGCAGCTTATTACCATACTCTCCCTCACATATCCTGAATTGCATTGCATTGAAGCCACACATGAAAACATTTTTAAGTACACATCTGCCATTGCCCAAAAGCGTTTCAAACAGACTCAATGACTAGTGTGTAATTTGGGTTTTTTATACTGCGATATACGAAATAAGTATTTTTTTTATCTAAGCCCTGTAAATAACAAATAGAACACTTTTGTGTACATGAATTTCAAATAGCAAATAAATATTAGGGGACTATAAGTAAAAACATACTTTAAAATATCGTAGACAGATTTAATAATATTTCTTTTTGCGATTTCTAAAGAATCAATAATTGAATTGTGTAATGATATTTTTTTCAATTTATATGATCTGGGATGAACTTAAGCCCCCATAACCCCTCCGTAGGTGTGTCTCCGCCTCAAGAACATAGGAATAGTGCTTGCGGACATACCTCTTTGTGAAAACTAATTTTGTGTTCCCTACGTCTTCCTAAAGTTTGTACAGGAAACCTTTAAACGTATTTTATTTAAAAGATCCATCCAAGACAAGATAGCAGAAGGAAAAACCAAATGAAATCTAACCAAACACAAAGTCCGATGAACCCTTAGTTTTTGAAAATAAAACGCCTCTCCCCCACTTTCATTTTGAAACCCAAAACAACAACCTCCGCTTCGAATTAAAAACTCAGCCATATTTACGCAAGGACATCATCATTACAACTCCAATGCAAAAAAAACCTCCCCTTACAGAATCGCATTTCCACGCAACGAAATATGATCTTCGATCTTAATTTCAAACATCCTCTCCTCACGTGCCAAAAAAAGACCGAAACCGAACCAAAAAAAAAGCCATCCCACCTTAGGGAGAATCTACCTGATAGATGCATCTTCACTCTTAAATCCCCCTCACATCATTTAGAATCACTTAGTGCGCTTAATTTCGTAATCTAAACCCCCTCTTAGAAGCACTAACGATGTACAAGACCATCCCTCCCTTATGCCCTTATTGCATCATTACCCGGGCACGGGATCAAAGGGGGCGTCGAGGGGGGCTCTTAAATGGGAGGTTAATGAGCTGGGTAATATGGGGCGATGTGCCCCCCCCCTTAAGGCCCCTTTTTGCACGAGGAAGAAGACTGTGGAGATTAGGACCCAGGAAAACTGATAACACTTGTTACATGGGTTGTTGGTTAAAAATTCTTTTGGGATTGTAATTTGAGCATGGAAAAAAAGGAGTGACAAGGCTTGGCTTTCAAGTGTGGTTCCTTTGGGGACCCATGAAGGGTTGTCTTCTGGATGGGATGGAGGGAAAAAAGAATTAAGGGATGGTGTTGTTGTTTACTGTATAAGGATCTCTTGTTGGAAGACATTACGGGGGTGGATTCCCAAGGTGGCTTGATTGGGGGACGGGCTATTTTCAAAATGATGATGCTCTGGAGTGGGGGTTGGATCACTTGGGAAAAGAGTACGGAAAGATAGGTAAATGGAGAATAAGGGTTTTCTCTTCGGGTACAACAAAGTTTCGTGCTGCATCTGCTAATCCAATGGCGATGTGTTGGTAGGGCTCAGTGATGCAGGGGCCAAAATTGAGCATGATGTGCCAATCGCGGGCAATCCCAGGAGAGACTTGACTGAGGCTCACATGTTCTAAAGAAGTGGGAAGAAATGATGTTATTTAATGTTCGAATCGCTTGATAAAAGAAAATAAGACTGGAGGATTTCCAAGGTTGGGCTGTGATGAGATGGTGGGCGATTCTGGGAATGATGGTACTCTTGAAGAAGTGGGATTGATTTCAGTAAAGATTGACAATTGGACAATTTGTGGGTGAAGATTTCCTCTTAGGTACCCCCAATGAATCGTGTAGCCTCTTCTGATTCAGTGGGGTGATATGTTAGTTGGTAGTCTTTAGTAGTGCAAGCTTTGACTGTTCTACTAAAGACAAGACTAAGGGACAAACGTATAAATTGAAGTGGAATGTTGTTATTTAATGTTTGGATGGCTTCTTACGATAAAATAAGACTCGATGATTTCCAACACTGCATAGGACTGGTTTTTGATTGGATGATGGGCGATTCAGAAATTCTGGTATTCTGGTATAAGTGTGATTGATTTCAATTTGGTAAAAATGAAAATGTATGGTACTTGGAAGATTGGGTACCCAAATGAATCGTGCGACATCTGCTATTCTAGTGGATATGTATATGTTGGTTGTTAGGGTTTAGTGGTGAAAGCCTGTTATCTATGCTATGTCTTTTAAAAAGTCAAAAATTAACACACACGCGTGAATTGAAGCGTGAAGAAATGTTGTTGTATTTTTAGTAAGAATTACTTTTTATTAAAAGATACAAGTTGGAAGATTTTCATCCTACATATTGCTGTACTTTGGATGATGGACGATTTTGAAAATGATGATGCTCTTAACGAAATAGAATTTAATTCACTTGGGTAAATTATGAAAGAATAGGTAAAGGCATACCGTATATATAAATATGTGTGACTTCTGGTACGAAACATCCAAACCATTTGCGTGTGCAAAAATATTGTGCTAAGAAACTGACGAAACACATTCTTAAAATGAAAACAGGCGAAAGTAAATTATGAAGAAACAAAATTGATTCAAGCGAAACATTTCCTAGACCAATCAAGTGTTTCTTAGTATTTTATCAACCAACTGAACATACCTTTATTAAACACCCTAGGTAGTAACCTCTGTACAAGGGTGCACAAATTTATGAGTGCTACTAATCAGATTGTAAAAGATTGTGCAGAAAACAAGAGATAATTGTTTAACAAGAGATAATTGTTTAAAAGAGTTTGAATGAGGAAGGTTTTAAATGCCCCCCAATCCCCCGTTTGGGGGGACAATTAAAAACGGATTGTTGGCAGTTCCTTCCTCTCTCAACAACATTGTGTTGAGGAATGTCGCTAGCTCTTTCTTCTCGCAACAACATGCGTTCAGAATTGCTGCCAGTTCCTTCCTCACTCAACAACAAGTTAAAGACTGTAACCAGTACCACCTTCTTTGCAGTACTTTGTTGCGCCTTTTCGTACGTCGCAGTTTTAAGCACTTTCTGCTCCCGGGGTGTGCTGTGGAAGTTTGGAGGGTGGGGTGACAGCTCAGAGTGTGACCTAGTCATCTGACCGTAGTTCAAAATTACGTGGTGTTGTCCTCGGATCTTTCCCTTTGATATCGATAACGGACCGTTGACAATAAACAACCCGCTGTGTTGCTCCAGCGCGAAGTGATTAGAATATCTCTTCTTCTTTCAACAACATTCTTATATTCTCTATTCTTATATTCTTATATACTCTCCCTTTCAGTAAATTTAGCCGACTGAAGTTTTTAAAAAGTGATTTAAATTGTAATATAATTTTCTAGTCTAGTTCAGTGTTAATAGATAGAGAATGTTCACGGGCCGTATGTTGGTATACAGTTCCTGCTGGTCCATAGTATTTACAACTGGATCTCATTCTATAACTCACAGTCCACTTGACGGGCTCAGAATACCTCTTTCCGATGTTTTAACGTTTTTCAAATTACGCTCATCATACACTACCCTACAATAATGGACATGACGCCAGCGGATTTGCATAAAATACGACTACTTTTGGGGGGTGTTTTTCATGGTATGGCCTGGGACTTTTGATGTTGTTCCTGGTTAATTGAACGCCGACACCTGCATGAACATTTTGGACAATCAGATTCTTCCTACGCTCTGGCAATTTTATGAAATGTTACTTCCAGGACAACAACGCTTCGTGTCATGTTTCAGCCTCTATGAAGCAGTGGTCTCAAGATATGGATGTAAAATGTCTTCCCTGGCCTGCTCAGAGTCTCGACCTAAGCCCCATAGAACATTTGCGGGACGAGTTAGAGCGACGCTTACGGACCAGGTAACCATAGCTGTGTATCAAAACCTTGTTGAAAATATACCCAGAGGGGTTGCTAGTGTAATTGCAGCACGTGGGGGACCATCCCCTTATTAAAGCATGTATTATTTCCCTTATACCATCACATCTTGCTGTCCTGTCCATTATTGTAGGGTGGTGTAGTTACCTTGTACCTGAGGATCCTTGAAGTCCATACAGGAAAGAAATTGTCCCGGGAAAGAGAGTTGCTGAAAAATAAACATTCTGCAGAAACGAGCAGGCAAAACCATGCTCACCATCATGTTTACATCACCACAGAGTGGGCAGTAGGAAAGTACAATGCGAAACAAATGACTTTCAGTCATGTGCAGTTAGGACCCTGAACACAAGCAACCTCTACAGCTCTAGCAACCTCTACAACTCTATTTGAATCAACGTCGCACTGGAGCAGCACAGCGAACAATTGGTGACAGTCCGTGTGAAGGCAAAGATCCAAGTACAACACATCGTAATTATAAAATACGGTCAGATGACGAGGTCACGCCTGAGCTAACACTCAACTCTCCAAACTTCTACACAACGCCAGCATAAGAATATGTGAGTCCACGACAGGTTTAATCCTTTCACCCCGACTTTTGCATGATTAAAATTTAACTATGAAAATTAGTTTAATTTAATGCTGACACGCTAAAAGAAGTCTACTATGAGTTTAAAGTTTTTAACTTTTCCCGTTTCCTTGAAATCTCCTGGGACAATGTCCCAATCGTATTGTCTACTGGGACTATTTTTCCCAATCGTCTAGGACAGGGATTCCCAACCGGTTCGAACGCGGGTACGTTTCAGGTGGTATGCAAGGATGACACGAGCGACCCAAATATTCTAAGAAGTTTGTTCGGTTTTTTTAGTATGTACAATCGCGTTATGCCATTTGTTACTAGTTACTTGTGTGAGAGTAGTTTTTCTGAACTTTTGTATACGAAAAAATAAATATAGAAACAGAGTAAGTGTTGAAGAGGACATAAGAGTGAAGTTAAGCTCCATTGCTCCTAATATTGATATTTTAATAAAAGACAAACAACAGGTTTCGCACTAAAAATTGATTTTTGATTATGTTAATCTTGGTTTGCTTAGTTTGTACTAATTATTTAAAATTAGTTGTTTTTGGACCAGTGAGTAAAAAATGAAACTGTAATTTTCAACACTACTTTTATTTTTTTTTTATTAAAACATCCTTAATACGAAATACAAGTGCATTAATCATAAAATATGAAGCTTTCGTAGTATTTTAATTAAAATAAAACAAGGCATTGGGCACTTTTCTGACATTAGATATATGTTTCTAAAAATATATAGAACTGGTGGTACGCCAAAAATTTCTAAAAATTTCCAAGTGGTACGCAGTTACTAAGAGATTGGGAACTCCTGGTCCAGGATATTGTGAGAATAACCTTAAATTGCATGTGGAAAAATAATAAAATGAAATGAAAAGTACCAAATATTATATTCTTACAGTACAAGTTAAGTATGATATGGCGTAAAGCAGTCTTTACAAAGTGCAACCTGACACATTTGACAAATAGTAAATGTTCTTGTTTCTATCTTTCTTGATGAACAGTAGCTACATCGTTTCCTCTGAGCTTGTTGAACAGGAAGATGGTCTACATTCAACAAAGTTTTTGCTCTTTTTGACGGACGACCGCACTTTCGCCTTCTTTTTGTGTTTACTTTCTTCCTTCCTACATTTATTAGTTGCTCAACTAAGGGGACCATGAACGATAATAGTGGTTTCTTAGTGTAATATTTTTATTCCCTAATTCCTTAAGAACACTGAAACGTAAAAACCCATTCAAAAGTGGAATTTATGAACCCAATAAGGAATTAAATCTAATCTCTGGGAGTATATGCCCATTAGGCCCGAATGAGTTCACGTGCACCAGTCCACGTACCGGACGGCTTTTGTTTGGATAAAATTTCGAACTTGCAATCTTCCTATTGCTCATTCATTGATCGCATTTGTCAAAAAAACTGACTCAAAACTTTCGAAGAGTGGTCTCTTTTTGCAGAGATCTTCTCTTTTCACAGACACTTTTCTTTAGAAATTGTTACTGTTTCCTAAACGAGGTGGGAATAATTTTTTTATTTCTAGCAGCAGCACTTGATGCAAATCCTTCACTGGTGTACATGTACATAACACCATTAACATAGGAGAAAAATTATTACAAGGAACAAACAATAAAGCAAACATAGGAAAGTCACTGGCGGCAGCCAAAAACACAGATCATGAACCGTCAGACAGCTTGAAGGTCCTGCATCTTTTCCCTTGCGTGCCAATACCTCTTGTACACGTCATTACCTGAGAGAGTACAGGGCAGTTCATTAGATGTTCAACGTCCATAGCCGCGCTAGCACTACACAGTTTGGACTTGGTAGTAGATTAAATCTATGTAGGTGTTCAGCTAAACAGTCGTGACCAGTTTCCAGCCGAAACGCTGCAACTGCATGGCATCTCGGAAAACTGAGGATCTTATTAAGCGTAGACTTTCCAAGTCTTATTTTCGATTAGCCTCGACTGTTCGGATTTGAAATTACATTCATGTCCATAAATTAAGGATAATGCCAGCTTCGGCAAATAAAGGTTCAGAAACAAAACAAACGTGACTTATTCACAAAGCCCATTTATTAAACAAAAGATAAAGAACAAAAAAGATGGTCTATGTATGATACCATTCATAGAAACTACGATTTTTGCTCACTGGAGCAATTACAAAAAATATCGACCTCACAAAAACTTAACATGACATGGTTGGTATGATGGTTAATACATTGTATGTCTCCCAGACGATGAAATACAGTCCGTGCAACGCCTAGGCATGCTGAGGATCAAATTATCGAGCTGATATTTGGGAAGATCACTCCATTCAGCAAGCAATACTCTCCGAAGTTCCGGTACACATGTCGGAAGTGGTTGACGGGCTGCAACTCGTCTGCCAATCATGACCCACACATGCTCTATCGGATTCTAGTCTGGTGAGAATGCTGGCCATTCCATACGGGTTATATCCTCAGATTCAAGGCATTCTTTTACAATGTTTGCACGGTGAGTACGGGCGTTGTCATCCATAAACACAAATTCATCGCATATGACGCCCTAAACAAATGTACATGTTGTTTAAGAATGATGTGGCCTCTCATGGTTCCGATTTGAACATGTAGATCTGTTCTGGAGTCCATTATAATTCCGTCCCAAACGAGCAATCCTGCACCACCGTAACGGTGTCGTTCAATGATGTTGTCTTGGTGGTAACGAGTACCAGGCGTTCTCAATATGAACGTCCGACATGATTCAGACTGCAAGCTAAACATGGACTCGTCGGAAAACACCACACAAGCCCAATGTGACAATATCCACATTGCATGTTCTCTACTCCAGGCTAACCGCTGGCGACAGTGAGTTGCCGTGAGCGGAACACATCTGACAGGTCTACGAGCATATAGACCAACATATCCCAAACGTCTGTAAACGGTTTGCCGTGAAACTGGCGTACCCGTGGCCAAAGATAGCTGACGAGAAAGGTCGGATGCTGTGCTCCGTCTGCTTCTTTTTGCAGTTACTGCCGAATACCGGTCGTCATTTGGCGTTGTAACTCGGGGGAGACCTGTACTGTAACGTCTACTGACTTTTCCATCATTTTGGAACCGTTTCCAAAGCCTAGAGATGTCACTTTGGGCGATTCCAAGTTCCACTGAAACTTCCGTCTGAGTACGCCCACATTCCAGGCGGCCGTTAATTCTACCACGTAAAAAATCATCAACATGCATCCTCTGTGCCATAACTATTCGGTTGTGGCACTGAGCGGTTTACAGAACGCTTGTGAAACAATTTTACTTCTTTGCTACCATTCATTATATGCACCCATCTTACACTCTCGTCAATGTGACGTACTATCGGCGTCATCTGATGGCTTCCTGTAATTTGGATATTATTCTTGAAGATGTGTGCGATAATTCTACAGGTGAAATTTTTACTTTCGAGTTCTATTTCCGTGTGATTCTGAATTATCCTTAATTTATGGGCATGAGTGTATTTTTCGTAGTATATTTAATGATTCATGTCATAGTTGAGAAAGGGTTTGAGTTATTTGGAATGAAGTTTGAAAGAGTTGTGTGTGTGTGTGTGTGTGTGTGTGTGTGTGTGTGTGTGTGTGTGTGTGTGTGTGTGTGTGTGTGTGTGTGTGTGTGTGTGTGTGTGTGTGTGTGTGTGTGTGTGTGTGTGTGTGTGTGTGTGTGTGTGTGTGTGTGTGTGTGTCGGCATGAATGACTTGCGAACGCAAACCTTTCTATCCTCGGTACACGTTGTACCCACTTCTTCTTGTGTGCAAACTTTAAAACCAAACTAAAAAGCGAACTCAGGGGAGCCGTAACAAATGATGACACCCAAATTACAGAGCGGCTTCCTCGCTGATGGTAAAGAAAGAGCCTAGCTGACATCTTGGAATATTTCATCTTCGCAAAAAGCGACATTTCTGTGGGGGAGTGGACACGCTAATGATGACCTTGGTTCCTTGGTGAAAAAAACACCGTGACAACTTAACTCCACCCCTTAGATGGATTTGGTGACGGTTGGAGGATTTTATGTTTTTATTTAATATCGAGTGGGAGGAGGCTTTGGAATTTTTTAATGATTTCATGGTGCAAATTCGAGGCAAAATTCATTCGCTGAAGGGGTATTTATCATCAGTTGGTTGGGTTCTGTGTCGCAAGAGCTGAATTTGGCCCCATATGGACCAAACACGAGACAACGTCGAGTAATGGACATATCGACACACAAGAAAAATTTTAATTAAATTTCAGCGAGGAATGCAAACAGAGCAGATTATAAAGAAATGTATCATTGAAAAGATTAGTACTGTGCATAAATTCTTCGTAGCATAAAAAGCTAAACAAACTCTCCAAGTAATTTCTATGATATCTCGTCTATCAATATCTTATTAATTTTGCTAATGCCGAAAATATCACGTCCACCAATATATGATTAATTTTACTAATGACAAGATTATAATTAAAGATTAATTTATAAGGAAAATAAAATTTTAATGACAGAGAGGAATACATACAGTGTAGAGGTTACAAAGGAATGTATCTTAGAAAAGATTAGTACTATGCATAATTTCTTCGTAGCATAAAAAGCTAAACAAACTTTCCAAGTAATTTCGATGAGATATCTCGTCGATCAATATCTGATTAATTTTGATAATACCAAGAATATGGCGTCATCCAATATATGATTAATGTTAATAATGAGATGAATATAATTAAAAATTAAATTATAACGAAAATTAAATTTTAACAACAGAGAGGCATACATAGTAGAGGTTACAAAGGAATGTATCTTAGAAAAGATTAGTACAATGCATAAATTCTTCGTAGTATAAAAAACTAAGCAAATTCTTCATCTTATTTCGATTAGATATCTCGTCTATCAATATCTGATTAATTTTGCTAATGCCAAGAATATCACGTCCACCAACACATTATTAATTGTAGTAACGACAAGATTATAATTAAAGATTAATTTATAAGGAAAATTAAATTTTAAGGACAGAGAGGAATACATACAGAGTAAGTAACAAAGGAATGTATCTTAGGAAAGATTAATACTATGCATAAATTCTTCGTAGCATAAAAAGCTAAACAAACTCTCCACGTAATTTTGATGAGATATCTCGTCCATCAATATCTGATTATTTTTGCTAATACCAATAATATTATGTTCACCAATATATGATTAACTTTACTAATGACAAGAATATCTCGTCATCAAGATATTGCCGTTTTTTTTATGATGACGAGATCAAAATTTGGCTACTATGTGCTTTTAATGACGAGATATCGCATCCAATAATATTCGGTCAGTTTTGCTAATGACGAGGTACCTAGTCAAGACAACCACCAGGAAGATCAAAATAATAACACATTTAGCAACATGGGTATTTATATTAGAAGGAATTTAGCCAAGTTATTCAGATAAGTCAATCTCTTATCTTGAAGGTCTTGATTTGGTCCACTTTTTCAACTGGCTACCATGAGAACCAATTTTCTCGTTTCATAAAAAAAATGTTTTTCACCGACATGCAATATAAATCGACTAAGTCCGATTAATCATCGAAGGGCATACTAGTGTTTTTTTTAACTATTCTTGATAAACTCATTAACCAGTAAGATTTATTCTTACTGGTTAATGAGTTTATCAAGAATAGTTAAAAAAAACACTAGTATGCCCTTCGATGATTAATCGGACTTAGTCGATTCCTAAGTTCACCTGATCTACACTTCTGTTACAACACATAATTTCTTAAGAAATATCAACTTTTTTTAAAGCCTTCAAAATGTTCTATGAGGGAATTTTTGGATTTGGAACATGTGGGTGGAGGTAGTGTTTTTGCTGTGGAACGTTTTCCTGTACTTAATTCTAAATGTGAGGTCACTTGACTTGTTTTTCGAATACGATTTCAGCATTTCGCCAATAAAAATTATAAAGAATGAAATCCGAATGGATTTTTGATAGTTGATTGGTCAGTTTGATTACGACCCAAACTGTAAAAAAACTACATTTTAAGGCAATCCTGATACGTGTCAATCAAAAGCGTTTGAATAGAGGAAGTAACATTTTCGCTTTCCGTCCTGATTTGTTGCTGTCGACATATATTAAAGCATTTAAATTTTGCAATCCATTGCAGCAAGTACTAAAACATCTCTTTCGGCCATATCCTAGTTTTCTCTTTAAACTTTGAAGGATAATTTTGGTTTCTTCACACTTGCTAAGGAACTAATTCAGTTAGTAGTTAATTAGTTACTAATTAATTAGCTTATCCATCATGAATGTGATGGTTCCCCCGAAATATAGGGCCTTTGCAGGTCAATTGGAAAAGCAACAGATTAGCTCGGAGGATTGGGTGTTGGAAACTAGGTCAAGCCAAAGACCGCCATGTACACGAGGGTAAGTGCACGTTGAATCTGTTGTGGCCTCAAATGTCCTCACCTTGGCGGGGTGAGGAAGAGGATGCCAACTCAGATGTTCTTCTCGTCGTCTGACCACGGTTGAAAATTACGGAACATTGTCCTTGGATTTTTCCCTTCAGGATTGATCCCGGAACGCCACTATTAGTCCGTTGTGTTGCTCCAGTGCGACATTGTTTGAATTAACTACCATCTTAAGGTAATTCTGATATACATCATGCAAAATCATTATGCTAAAGGAAGCAAAGCCTTCATTTTTCTTATTAATTTCTTGTAATGGTAATGGTAATGGTAATTTTACTTAACGTCGTACTAGAGCAACACAACGGGCTATTGACGACGGTCCGGGATCAGTCCCTTAAGGGAAATATCCGAGGACAACACCTCGTAATTTTGAACCACGGTCAGATGACGAAGCAACACCTGAGCTGGCACCCCACTCTCCAAACTTCCACGCCAACCCAACGTGAGGACTTTCGGCCACGACAGATTTAAGGTGCACCAGCCGCCTCTACACCATACGCTTACAAAATATCCATACCCGAACCCGGATTCGAACCAGGAACCTTCCGATCTAGAGGTAATTTCTTGTCATCTAAAAGCAAATATTAAAACATTTCAATTTTACAATGCATTAATACAAATACTTAAACAGTTTTCAGTCCAATTTGTTCTTTGGAGAATTCTTTGAATTTGAACTTTGAGAAGAATGCTTTTTAATTTCTTTAAATTTCAAGATAATACTAATTTACACCTATTAGGAATAACTGAAGCTGTAACTGCTTCCTCTAGTTTCCTCTTTAAACTTTGTCGGCAAGATGTGGAAGTTTGGAGAGTAGGGTCCCAGCTTAGATGTCTTCGGATCTTTCCCTTGGGGATTGAGAGCGGCGGAAGCCCGGTTGGAAGAGTAACGGATAAGCAACCAAAGAGTTGCGAGTTCGAATCCAACCAAAGACCGTCGCGTACAAAGGGGGATAGTGGTACTTTTGTTGCAAATACTTTAGTTGCTCATCCAATCTGTCCTGACCTCAAATATCCTCACATTGTCGTGGTGTAGGAATTAGAAGAGAGGTATGCCGGTTCAGTTGTTACCTCGTCATCTAACCGGGGTTCAAAATTACGTGATTGGTAGTTTTGGTAGTTACGTAGTTGGTAATTTTTAATTAACGTCATACTAGAACAACACAACGGGCTATGATGTTCTACTCGGATCTTAGCCTTCCGGTTTGATCCCGGACCGTCGCCAATCGCCCTTTGTGTTTCTCCATTGCTGCATTAAATTATTGCCATTATTATAAACGTTGGAGAATACTTCTAGTTGCTTTACATTTTAAGAAAGTACTAATTTATATCTACTTGAAGCATTAGCTTAGACATGATAGACACGATTCTCTTCAAAAGTGTGGTTCACGTTGGGTTGGCGTGGAAGTTTGGAGAGTGGGGTGCCAGTTCAGGTGCTGCTTCGTCATCTGACCTAGGTTCAAAATTACGAGGTGTTGTCCTCGGATCTTTCAATTAAGGGACTGATCCGGATCGTCGTCAATAGCCCGTTGTGTTGCTCTAGTACGACATTAACTAAAAATTACCAATTACCTCAAAAGTGTGGTTTAAAATTACGTAGTGTTGTCCTCGGATGTTTTCTTTAAGGGATTGATCCCGGACCATCGCCAATCGCCCTTTGTGTTACTCCATTGCTGTATTAAATTATTGCCATTATTATAAACGTTGAAGAATACTTTTAGTTGCTTCACATTTTAAGAAAGTAGTAATTTATACCTACTAGAAGCATTAGCTTAGTCATGATAGACACGATTCCCCTCAAAAGTGTGTCACGTTGGGTTGGCGTGGAAGTTTGGAGAGTGGGGTGCCAGCTCAGGTGTTGCTTCGTCATCTGACCGTGGTTCAAAATTACGAGGTGTTGTCCTCGAATCTTTCCCTTAAGGGACTGATTTCGGACCGTCGTCAATAGCCCGTTGTGTTGCTCTAGTACGACGTTAACTAAAATTACCATTACCTATCCCCTCAAAAGTGTGGTTTAAAATTACGTAGAGTTGTCCTCGGATGTTTTCTTTAGGGGATTGATCCCGGACCGTCGCCAATCGCCCTTTGTGTTACTCCATTGCTGCATTAAAATATTACCATTTTTTATACGTTGAAGAATACTTTTAGTTACTTTAAATTTAAGAAAGTACTAATTTATACCTACTAGAAGCATTAGCTTAGTCATGATAGACACGATTCCCCTCAAAAGTGTGGTTTAAAATTACGTAGTGTTGTCCTCGGATGTTTTCCTTAGGGGATGGATCCCGGACCGTCGCCAATCGCCCTTTGTGTTACTCCATTGCTGCATTAAATTATTGCCATTATTATAAACGTTGAAGAATACTTTTAGTTGCTTTACATTTTAAGAAAGTACTAATTTATACCTACTAGAAGCATTAGCTTAGTCATGATAGACACGATTCCCCTCAAAAGTGTGGTTTAAAATTACGTAGTGTTGTCCTCGGATGTTTTCCTTAGGGGATTGATCCCGGACCGTCGCCAATCGCCCTTTGTGTTACTCCATTGCTGCATTAAATTATTGCCATTATTATAAACGTTGAAGAATACTTTTAGTTGCTTTAAATTTAAGAAAGTACTAATTTATACATACTAGAAGCATTAGCTTAGTCATGATAGACACGATTCCCCTCAAAAGTGTGGTTTAAAATTACGTAGTGTTGTCCTCGGATGTTTTCCTTAGGGGATGGATCCCGGACCGTCGCCAATCGCCCTTTGTGTTACTCCATTGCTGCATTAAATTATTGCCATTATTATAAACGTTGAAGAATACTTTTAGTTGCTTTACATTTTAAGAAAGTACTAATTTATACCTACTAGAAGCATTAGCTTAGTCATGATAGACACGATTCCCCTCAAAAGTGTGGTTTAAAATTACGTAGTGTTGTCCTCGGATGTTTTCCTTAGGGGATTGATCCCGGACCGTCGCCAATCGCCCTTTGTGTTACTCCATTGCTGCATTAAATTATTGCCATTATTATAAACGTTGAAGAATACTTTTAGTTGCTTTACATTTTAAGAAAGTACTAATTTATACCTACTAGAAGCATTAGCTTAGTCATGATAGACACGATTCCCCTCAAAAGTGTGGTTTAAAATTACGTAGTGTTGTCCTCGTATGTTTTCCTTAGGGGATTGATCCCGGACCGTCGCCAATCGCCCTTTGTGTTACTCCATTGCTGCATTAAATTATTGCCATTATTATAAACGTTGAAGAATACTTTTAGTTGCTTTACATTTTAAGAAAGTACTAATTTATACCTACTAGAAGCATTAGCTTAGTCATGATAGACACGATTCCCCTCAAAAGTGTGGTTTAAAATTACGTAGTGTTGTCCTCGGATGTTTTCCTTAGGGGATTGATCCCGGACCGTCGCCAATCGCCCTTTGTGTTACTCCATTGCTGCATTAAATTATTGCCATTATTATAAACGTTGAAGAATACTTTTAGTTGCTTTACATTTTAAGAAAGTACTAATTTATACCTACTAGAAGCATTAGCTTAGTCATGATAGACACGATTCCCCTCAAAAGTGTGGTTTAAAATTACGTAGTGTTGTCCTCGGATGTTTTCCTTAGGGGATGGATCCCGGACCGTCGCCAATCGCCCTTTGTGTTACTCCATTGCTGCATTAAATTATTGCCATTATTATAAACGTTGAAGAATACTTTTAGTTGCTTTACATTTTAAGAAAGTACTAATTTATACCTACTAGAAGCATTAGCTTAGTCATGATAGACACGATTCCCCTCAAAAGTGTGGTTTAAAATTACGTAGTGTTGTCCTCGGATGTTTTCCTTAGGGGATTGATCCCGGACCGTCGCCAATCGCCCTTTGTGTTACTCCATTGCTGCATTAAATTATTGCCATTATTATAAACGTTGAAGAATACTTTTAGTTGCTTTACATTTTAAGAAAGTACTAATTTATACCTACTAGAAGCATTAGCTTAGTCATGATAGACACGATTCCCCTCAAAAGTGTGGTTTAAAATTACGTAGTGTTGTCCTCGGATGTTTTCCTTAGGGGATTGATCCCGGACCGTCGCCAATCGCCCTTTGTGTTACTCCATTGCTGCATTAAATTATTGCCATTATTATAAACGTTGAAGAATACTTTTAGTTGCTTTACATTTTAAGAAAGTACTAATTTATACCTACTAGAAGCATTAGCTTAGTCATGATAGACACGATTCCCCTCAAAAGTGTGGTTTAAAATTACGTAGTGTTGTCCTCGGATGTTTTCCTTAGGGGATTGATCCCGGACCGTCGCCAATCGCCCTTTGTGTTACTCCATTGCTGCATTAAATTATTGCCATTATTATAAACGTTGAAGAATACTTTTAGTTGCTTTACATTTTAAGAAAGTACTAATTTATACCTACTAGAAGCATTAGCTTAGTCATGATAGACACGATTCCCCTCAAAAGTGTGGTTTAAAATTACGTAGTGTTGTCCTCGTATGTTTTCCTTAGGGGATTGATCCCGGACCGTCGCCAATCGCCCTTTGTGTTACTCCATTGCTGCATTAAATTATTGCCATTATTATAAACGTTGAAGAATACTTTTAGTTGCTTTACATTTTAAGAAAGTACTAATTTATACCTACTAGAAGCATTAGCTTAGTCATGATAGACACGATTCCCCTCAAAAGTGTGGTTTAAAATTACGTAGTGTTGTCCTCGGATGTTTTCCTTAGGGGATGGATCCCGGACCGTCGCCAATCGCCCTTTGTGTTACTCCATTGCTGCATTAAATTATTGCCATTATTATAAACGTTGAAGAATACTTTTAGTTGCTTTACATTTTAAGAAAGTACTAATTTATACCTACTAGAAGCATTAGCTTAGTCATGATAGACACGATTCCCCTCAAAAGTGTGGTTTAAAATTACGTAGTGTTGTCCTCGGATGTTTTCCTTAGGGGATTGATCCCGGACCGTCGCCAATCGCCCTTTGTGTTACTCCATTGCTGCATTAAATTATTGCCATTATTATAAACGTTGAAGAATACTTTTAGTTGCTTTACATTTTAAGAAAGTACTAATTTATACCTACTAGAAGCATTAGCTTAGTCATGATAGACACGATTCCCCTCAAAAGTGTGGTTTAAAATTACGTAGTGTTGTCCTCGGATGTTTTCCTTAGGGGATTGATCCCGGACCGTCGCCAATCGCCCTTTGTGTTACTCCATTGCTGCATTAAATTATTGCCATTATTATAAACGTTGAAGAATACTTTTAGTTGCTTTACATTTTAAGAAAGTACTAATTTATACCTACTAGAAGCATTAGCTTAGTCATGATAGACACGATTCCCCTCAAAAGTGTGGTTTAAAATTACGTAGTGTTGTCCTCGGATGTTTTCCTTAGGGGATTGATCCCGGACCGTCGCCAATCGCCCTTTGTGTTACTCCATTGCTGCATTAAATTATTGCCATTATTATAAACGTTGAAGAATACTTTTAGTTGCTTTACATTTTAAGAAAGTACTAATTTATACCTACTAGAAGCATTAGCTTAGTCATGATAGACACGATTCCCCTCAAAAGTGTGGTTTAAAATTACGTAGTGTTGTCCTCGGATGTTTTCCTTAGGGGATTGATCCCGGACCGTCGCCAATCGCCCTTTGTGTTACTCCATTGCTGCAATAAATTATTGACATTATTATAAACGTTGAAGAATACTTCTAGTTGCTTTACATTTTAAGAAAGTACTAATTTATACCTACTAGAAGCATTAGCTTAGTCATGATAGACACGATTCCCCTCAAAAGTGTGGTTTAAAATAATGTAGTGTTGTCCTCGGATGTTTTCCTTAGGATTGATCCCGGTCTGTCGTGAAAGACCGTTGTGTTGCTCTAGTACGACGTTAATTAAAATTACCTTACCTTTCAAAAATATAATCAAAAGCTAGGTGAGCAGAAAACTTCCTGAACACTAAAGACTCTTGCATATTTTGCAAGCACTTTTGTTAAATATCTATATAAGTAGCCAAGGTTCACAGGTGGTCCTCGATCACCATTCCAACCCCCCCAAATTCAGAGGGCGAATGCCAAATCCAATTCCCTCGAGTTTCGCCATTTTTCGTACTCCCACCGCAACAACAGTCACCCCCGTGTTCTCCAGCACAACAAAAATGGCCTCCTCTCACAACACAGCTCCTCTCGGCACCCAGAGCACAACCGCATGAAAAATGAGGCTGGCCAAACATAAGTGCGAGCTCAACTTAAGATATTAATGATGGAAACGTGAAAACCCAACCGCCCACACTCCCAGTTCCGTGGACCTTTTTGCGGAACAAAAGGCAGAGCGCGCTTTATGATGATGCCAGTTGTAAATGGACCGGAGGTGCCGTGGCATTCGCCGGGGTCATTAATTTCCAGAGGATCTCCTCGCCAGACGAAAACATTGTGGGCATTTTCGAAGTTTTGATTGCAGAAGATGCATGAGAGTGGTGTTGTGTGGGTGATGAGCTGAAGGTCTTTTTGTTTGTTGGCTGAGGAATTAGTTGAAACCTACGCGAGAAGATGGATTGAAGAAGTTTGCTATGGGAGCATGTTATTAAAATTGTTTGTTGTGTATCAAGTCAAGAAAATACTTCTAAGAAAATCCACATGATTGGTTCCTGGCATGTATTTAACTAAAACATTGCATACGTTTGGGACGTGTTTCTAACAGAAAATGTATATAAGTGTTGGTGGGTGTTAAGGTTATGATACTTAAGTAACGTCCCACTGGAGTACAACAAAAATGGCTAGTGGAGACGGTCTGGGATCAATCCCTAAAGCTAGAGATAAGTTTACTACGAGTGTTATGGAAATTATTTGTTGTTATCTTGTTGCAAGATACCACAATATTGGTATCTTGCACGTATCTGTACTAAAACATTGCATACGTTTGGGACGTTTTTATAAAAGAAAATGTATATAAGTGTTTGTGGGGGTGATGAAGTGTTAAGGTTATGATACTTAAGTAACGTCGCACTGGAGCACAACAAAAATGGCTAGTGGAGACGGTCTGGGATCAATCCCTAAAGCTAGAGAAAAGTTTACTACGAGTGTTATGGAAATTATTTGTTGTGTTTCAAGTCAAGAAAATACCGCTAAAGCCATCCACATTATAGGTATCTTGCACGTATTTGTACTAAAACATTGCATACGTTTGGGACGTTCTTAAACCAGAAAATGTATATAAAAGTTGGGGGGGGGGTGACGAAGTGTTAAGGTTAAGGTAGAGTTACTTGTCACACTGGAGCGCGACATAAATGGCTAGTGGCGACCGTCCGGAATTAATCCCTAAATCTAGAGTGAAGCTTACTAATAGTGCATGTTATGGAAATTCTTTCTTACGTACCAAGTCAACAAAACACCGCTAAATCCATCCACATAATTGGTTTCTTGCACGTATTTGTACTAAAACATTGCATACCTTTGGGACGTTTTTCTAACAGAAAATGTATATAAGTGTTGGTGGGTGTTAAGGTTATGATACTTAAGTAACGTCCCACTGGAGCACAACAAAAATGGCTAGTGGAGACGGTCAGGGATCAATCCCTAAAGCTAGAGAAAAGTTTACTACGAGTGTTATGGAAATTATTTGTTGTGTTTCAAGTCAAGAAAATACCGCTAAAGCCATCCACATTATAGGTATCTTGCACGTATTTGTACTAAAACATTGCATACGTTTGGGACGTTCTTAAACCAGAAAATGTATATAAAAGTTGGGGGGGGGGGTGACGAAGTGTTAAGGTTAAGGTAGAGTTACTTGTCACACTGGAGCGCGACATAAATGGCTAGTGGCGACCGCCCGGAATTAATCCCTAAATCTAGAGTGAAGCTTACTAATAGTGCATGTTATGGAAATTCTTTCTTACGTACCAAGTCAACAAAACACCGCTAAATCCATCCACATAATTGGTTTCTTGCACGTATTTGTACTAAAACATTGCATACCTTTGGGACGTTTTTCTAACAGAAAATGTATATAAGTGTTGGTGGGTGTTAAGGTTATGATACTTAAGTAACGTCCCACTGGAGCACAACAAAAATGGCTAGTGGAGACGGTCTGGGATCAATCCCTAAAGCTAGAGAAAAGTTTACTACGAGTGTTATGGAAATTATTTGTTGTGTTTCAAGTCAAGAAAATACCGCTAAAGCCATCCACATTATAGGTATCTTGCACGTATTTGTACTAAAACATTGCATACGTTTGGGACGTTCTTAAACCAGAAAATGTATATAAAAGTTGGGGGGGGGTGACGAAGTGTTAAGGTTAAGGTAGAGTTACTTGTCACACTGGAGCGCGACATAAATGGCTAGTGGCGACCGTCCGGAATTAATCCCTAAATCTAGAGTGAAGCTTACTAATAGTGCATGTTATGGAAATTCTTTCTTACGTACCAAGTCAACAAAACACCGCTAAATCCATCCACATAATTGGTTTCTTGCACGTATTTGTACTAAAACATTGCATACCTTTGGGACGTTTTTCTAACAGAAAATGTATATAAGTGTTGGTGGGTGTTAAGGTTATGATACTTAAGTAACGTCCCACTGGAGCACAACAAAAATGGCTAGTGGAGACGGTCTGGGATCAATCCCTAAAGCTAGAGAGAAGTTTACTACGAGTGTTATGGAAATTATTTGTTGTGTATCAAGTCAAGAAAATACCGCTAAATCCATCCACATTATTGGTATCTTGCACGTATTGGACTAAAACATTGCATACGTTTGGGACGTTCTTAAACCAGAAAATGTATATAAAAGTTGGGGGGGTGGGTGACGAAGTGTTAAGGTTAAGGTAGAGTTACTTGTCACACTGGAGCGCGACATAAATGGCTAGTGGCGACCGTCCGGAATTAATCCCTAAATCTAGAGTGAAGCTTACTAATAGTGCATGTTAGGGAAATTCTTTCTTACGTACCAAGTCAACAAAACACCGCTAAATCCATCCACATAATTGGTTTCTTGCACGTATTTGTACTAAAACATTGCATACCTTTGGGACGTTTTTCTAACAGAAAATGTATATAAGTGTTGGTGGGTGTTAAGGTTATGATACTTAAGTAACGTCCCACTGGAGCACAACAAAAATGGCTAGTGGAGACGGTCTGGGATCAATCCCTAAAGCTAGAGAGAAGTTTACTACGAGTGTTATGGAAATTATTTGTTGTGTATCAAGTCAAGAAAATACCGCTAAATCCATCCACATTATTGGTATCTTGCACGTATTTGTACTAAAACATTGCATACGTTTTGGGACGTTCTTAAACCAGAAAATGTATATAAAAGTTGGGGGGGGGGGTGACGAAGTGTTAAGGTTAAGGTAGAGTTACTTGTCACACTGGAGCGCGACATAAATGGCTAGTGGCGACCGTCCGGAATTAATCCCTAAATCTAGAGTGAAGCTTACTAATAGTGCATGTTATGGAAATTCTTTCTTACGTACCAAGTCAACAAAACACCGCTAAATCCATCCACATAATTGGTTTCTTGCACGTATTTGTACTAAAACATTGCATACGTTTTGGGACGTTCTTAAACCAGAAAATGTATATAAAAGTTGGGGGGGGGGTGACGAAGTGTTAAGGTTAAGGTAGAGTTACTTGTCACACTGGAGCGCGACATAAATGGCTAGTGGCGACCGTCCGGAATTAATCCCTAAATCTAGAGTGAAGCTTACTAATAGTGCATGTTATGGAAATTCTTTCTTACGTACCAAGTCAACAAAACACCGCTAAATCCATCCACATAATTGGTTTCTTGCACGTATTTGTACTAAAACATTGCATACGTTTTGGGACGTTCTTAAACCAGAAAATGTATATAAAAGTTGGGGGGGGGGTGACGAAGTGTTAAGGTTAAGGTAGAGTTACTTGTCACACTGGAGCGCGACATAAATGGCTAGTGGCGACCGTCCGGAATTAATCCCTAAATCTAGAGTGAAGCTTACTAATAGTGCATGTTATGGAAATTCTTTCTTACGTACCAAGTCAACAAAACACCGCTAAATCCATCCACATAATTGGTTTCTTGCACGTATTTGTACTAAAACATTGCATACGTTTTGGGACGTTCTTAAACCAGAAAATGTATATAAAAGTTGGGGGGGGGGTGACGAAGTGTTAAGGTTAAGGTAGAGTTACTTGTCACACTGGAGCGCGACATAAATGGCTAGTGGCGACCGTCCGGAATTAATCCCTAAATCTAGAGTGAAGCTTACTAATAGTGCATGTTATGGAAATTCTTTCTTACGTACCAAGTCAACAAAACACCGCTAAATCCATCCACATAATTGGTTTCTTGCACGTATTTGTACTAAAACATTGCATACGTTTTGGGACGTTCTTAAACCAGAAAATGTATATAAAAGTTGGGGGGGGGGGGTGACGAAGTGTTAAGGTTAAGTTAGAGTTACTTGTCACACTGGAGCGCGACATAAATGGCTAGTGGCGACCGTCCGGAATTAATCCCTAAATCTAGAGTGAAGCTTACTAATAGTGCATGTTATGGAAATTCTTTCTTACGTACCAAGTCAACAAAACACCGCTAAATCCATCCACATAATTGGTTTCTTGCACGTATTTGTACTAAAACATTGCATACCTTTGGGACGTTTTTATCACAGAAAATGTATATAAGTGACGGTGTGACGGTGATGAAGTGTTAAGGTTTTGATACTTAAGCATCATCGCCCTGGAGCAACAGAAATGGCTGGGATCAATATCAAGAGCTATATTGAAGTTTACAACGATTGCATGTAATGGAAATAATTTTTTGTGTTTTAAGTCAAGAAAATACCGTTAAAGTCATCCACGTAATTAGTTTCTTGCATGTATGTATTTATACTAAGACATCGCATACGTTTAGGATGTTATCACAGAAAATGTATATATTTTAGGGTTGACGAAGTGTTACGTTTATGGGCGTCAACAAATTTACTAAGAAAACAGCACCAATTAACTAATAGGTACACAATATAGTCAAAAGTTCTCTACAAATGTTCTGTCTAGTATAGAAAAATCAGTTTTGTTCTCAAGTCCTCTGTTCTGCCAATCCAGACGCTGTACCCTCCCAACATGTTTTATTTGAGTGATTGGTTGTGGGAAAACGAAAGTCTGTTTCTTAGTAGACTGGGAATTAGTTGGAACACATATATCAAACATAGGTTCAAGAAGGTTACTATAAGCGGAAAACGTATTTGCTACATCTCATGTCAAAAAATTCTTTGAAAGGCACCCACGCAGTAATTTAGGGATATGACTCAGTGGTATATCCCAATGAGGTAAAAAGCAATGGTTACTTCAGCAACTGCAATAAAAAATGGATTGAAGAAGTTACATTAAATGCTATGGTATAAATCTCGTTTGTCTCATAGCGAAAGTACTGTGTAAATAGTGTTATGGCATCCATCCAAGTCATCTATTTGCAGAGCATCTCAGTACCAGACGAAAACATTATGGATTTTTGGAAGTTTTGATTGCAGAAATGTATGCAGGGTAGCGTGGTGTGGGTTGATAAAAGGAAAGCCGTGGTTTTTCTTAACTGTCTGGGGAATTAATTGTAGAAAACATCTGATTTATTTACTATTTATAAGGCAAGGGCCCTATTTGGCGAAGAAAACTATGTATCCGATATCTAGAATTAAAATATTGGGTACAATTGTTGGAATCGATTTCAAAACGATCTAATCTAATCTATTGAGTTAGTTTTCAAACAGAAAAGAGAAAGCTTATCACACAAAATCTTGTTTCTGCTACAAATCAATCTCAGACACCCAATATTGTTTTCTTGACAAACTCAAGTGTGACAATGCGGCAGATTCATGGCTATTGCACTTGTATGTTTGGTTCCTTACTGTGCAAGAAACTTCAGCAATGTAATAATTGATGTTCCTTTTTCTGAGCAGATGTGAAAACTACTTTGATAAATTTTTGGCAGTACTCAAATTAAAATAAATTTTTATGCGATCCACCGTTTTAAAACACTTGAACTTTAATGTGGAAGACAGACACCCTTACGAAGATAGTGCATAGTAAATCAATTTACTCTATTGCAGGGCTCGAAATACCCGGGTGCACAGGTGCACATGAAAATAAAATTGTGCACCTAATTTTTTTCCGCTAAGCGCACCTATGCACCTAATTTAAAAACTTAGGTGCACAAGGTGCACCTGTATTAAAAAATATATTTCGAGGCCTGCTCTATTGTCATTGCTACATTTGGGTCAATTAGACATTTGGAGACGTCAGACATTCCTCTTAATAAACAGGAACGGGACAATAAGGTTAAATTCGTTATTCAATTCAGTAAAAGAATCTTACATGGTCTTAGGTGTATTAAAGACGTGAGGACTCTCTAATCTAACTAACGCTAAACACAAAGGTTGTTTGTGCTTAAGTTACATAAGTTACTTATGCCACAGAGGCCATATTTGGGCAACTGTGTCAAACTACGTCAAGTAAATGGACATACACTCTGGGAACATTTTACTGACACAGAAGACAGAAACACGCCCAGCGAATGAACACAAAGGAATCTTATACCCCCATATATTGAACAAAAAAGGAGCAGGGTGATGGAACTAAATTCTGTCATTCAATAAACGAATCTTATATGGTCTAAGGTATATTAGAGACATGCGGATTCGTGTATTTTTGTCTAGCTAACGACAAACACAAAATTTAGTTGGGTTAGGTTGTTTATGTCACAAAAGCCATGTTTGACCAAGCTGAAACCAAACAACCTCAAGTAAATGAACATACACCGACAAGGAAAATGTTACTCTCACAGTAGGGAGAAACATGTCCAACGAATGAACACAAAGGAATCTTAGAACCCATATTGAACAAAAGCAGGGTGATAATACTAAATTCTGTCATTCAATAAACGAATATTATATGGTCTTATGTATATTAGAGACATGGGGATTCATGTACTTTGTCTAGCTGACGCCAAACACAAAAGTTAGTTGGGTTATGATGCTTGTCACTAAGGCCATGTTTGACCAAGCTGAAAACAAACAACCTCAAGTAAATAAACATACACAGACAAAGAAAATTTTACTCGCACAGAAGGGAGAAACACGTCCAAGGACAGAACACAGAGGAATAAGTTGCAACAACAAAACATATAAACGGGGAGAGTGGATTCATTAACATTTGACAGACCCACAATAAACGCGCGAGAAAGCCAATAGTTGGGTAAAAGTTCACCAAGACATCTTCAGCTGTCCAAACAATTCCGAGATCTTCTCTATTCCAATTGGTTGATGACTTCGTTTGCATTAAGACACCCTACCCTTTAGTCCACCCCCGCAACCCCATCCCCTCCTTAACATCCCACCCATTTCCCCCATCAAACATGCCCCTAACCCCAGTAAGGGTCCATAAAGCCGAAAAACGAGCGACCGTTACTGTCGAACCAGGAAGGGTGGGGGGGATGGCCGCACCTATACACATACCCTTAATGTCCTAATGTAATTACTACAAAGCAGGAACTATCCCCGCGCAACACCTGCCCGTACGGACAGACGCAAATGTCTCTGGCTCTCAGACTAATGGAAAGTTCCCGTCTCCGAAAGGGTCCAAGATAGTAATCCTTGGGATGCGGAATGGGGATTCGGCCTGTCTTATTTTACGATACGACTGTTACCGTGCTGCTGGATGGTCGACGTCTGACTTGCAACAAAAGACGATTCGAAGTTGATGTTTGGGAGAACCGGATAGTCGAAGACGTGAGGGAAATATTTCAGTGTAAGACCGCATCGGGACTTGGTATATTGTGTTTTTCACTTAAGATGTTACGCTGGATTCCGTATGGACCACTAGGATCCCAGAGACATAGAGACGAAATTATTAATGATGTCTAACGTTCAGAGCTTCTATAAGTTCTGGGAATGTGAAGGGTTTGTTGGTTGGGTTTTATGGTGCAGGGTTCCATATTTGGACAGGTTGAGCTGATCAAGGGAACGTGAAGTGAATTCATGTAATGCAATACTTATTTAAGAGAATTTTGTGCTATTTTTCCCCATTAAGTGTAATGTTTTGTGTTGTTTCTAGTTTATCTGGAAGGCCCTCAGTGTCAAAGTGAGTTTGCCTACTGCTCTAACATCCTTCGATGGTTGCATGTTCACTTTTTTGTAACTTACCCTGGGCGTATTTCTCTCCTGTGTCGGTAAAACTTTTCTTGAGTGTATGTTCATTTACTTGAGGTTATTTGACGCAGCTTTGCCAAATATGATTCGTATGCCATAAAACCTAACCAACCGAACGTGTCCAAGATGCTGGACGGTTTTGGAGTTGGCAGTAGGCCCTTAATCTCCCTTGAAGTTGCTAGTAGCTGGACAAAACAGACGTCTGTCAGAACCTTTTGCAGGTTTTGCTGGGATTTGGATTCACATCCTTATGATGAATGTCTTATCCTGCGACACAATTGTTTCCAAGCTTCTGGATGTGGATGGTCGATGCCTGGGACTTACAACAAAAACGATTCTAGTGGTGTTTGGTAGCTGGATAGTTGAAGAAATGAGGGATATATTTCAGTCTCATCGGAATCGGACATCCTATGCCAATAATTTCAGAGCTTCGGGAAACGTGATGGGAATTCACATAATTTAATAATATTATTTGACTTAAAATGTAATGTTTGTGCGGTTACCAGCAGGGCTCGAAATACATCGCGGCAACCACGGCAAATGCCGTGAGCCTTATCTTAAATCGCCGCGATGATCAACGGTTCTCACGGCAAGTTTTGCTGCGAGTATTTGAAACCGAATGTTTCCTTATTTCTCTTTCAAATACCAGTTATTAAAAAAATTTAAGAAAAACTATGTGCCTAATGAGGGTAAGTGCGGATGGTCCTTCACATTCAGATTTTAAGGCTTATAGAGCAGTTCAGATAGGGTTTCGTGCATGTGATCGCGGTCCTTTCTTTTAGCAATGTAGTTATGAAACAACTGCAATTTTATCTAGCCTCTTTACTGACTGGTTCGTAAACTTGATAATAAGGAAATAAACGTGTCTACACTATATTATTTGAGTGGTTTTTTTTTTATCTCACATGTATGTTTAATATCAAATTGCAGAAAGCTTACAACAAAAGTGAGTATTTTTTTTCTTCTTCTCATTGCATTATTTATTCAATTGTTTTAAGGTCTTTAGCGAAAAATTTGCAACTGCAATTTACCGTTATTATGAAAATTTTAGGTTTTGCAATCAGCTGAATACTTTTTGCTGCCAGCTTATAAAAGCTCACAGCAATATTTGTTGCCAGATTCAAAATCTTGTTTAGAGCTCTGGTTTCCAGTCTATGTGAAGGGTTCACCAGGACTCAGTGGGTTAGCCCACTGTTCTTGCGATCTGCAGGCTGTTCAAGTTCATCCTTGGTCTCTCTACTGTGTCAGTAGAGAAGGCTGCTTTTCTTGTGTGTGTATTTCCATTTACTTAACGTTATTTGACGCAGTTTGACTAAGGATGGCTCTTGCACCATAAAACCCAACCAACCCGTCCATCAGGAAAATCCAAACCTATACGCTGAGGCCTACCAAAAAGTTGCGTGAAAAAAGCCACCACTCTTTATTCGTGCAAGCTTATCCGAATTTCTATTTTTGACATTGTTTGTCTTATGTTTGATGCAACTTGGCCAAATATAGCCCTTACGCCATAAATCAAATCCCAAACAACCGATTTTTTATTTTGTCATACTAGACCTTAACTAGCAATCTCTAGCCTCGCATCGTTCGTAGCAAATAAAATACAGAAAATTCAAGGATTCCATTCGATAAGAAACAGCATCTATAAATTCGCAAGATAAAATTTGTGTGAGCCATTTCCTAGTACTCATCAAAAGTAACAGTTCGGTGTGGATTTTCGGCATAGTCATCATCGGTTTGTATTTTTTCTACTGAAAAAGATCAATATTCCTCTCCCGCGACTTGTTCCGTCAATGCTAGAGAAGTATCGAAGAATGCTGTTCAATTTCCTTGTGAAGCAACTTCATCAGCTTGGATGTCTCGAATCTACCCTATCTTTCGAAGGATGGTACGCCCCCTCACATAAAATTGTATGTACGACAAGTAAAGCGATAAATAATATTTGATAGTTGTAGTGCCATTTTAACGGAAGTAATGTCTTAATCTTTCGGTAGGGTGTCGATTCATGTTTACTGTGACAGAACTGTCATATATCAATGCGATTACTCAACGAGCTGCATTGAAAGGTCTTATTATCTTCTAGTGTCATGAGGTAATCAGAAACTTATCTGTGCAACATTAGACAACCTTTAACCCTTCTAGTGGTTGTCTTGATATATCTCGTCATTAGAAAAACCGACCACATCTTGATTTCGGCATCATAAAAATATTGATAATGTATCACTGGATATCTCCCCCATCAAGATCTGAGCCGACCAACCGGCCTGGTGATTAAGGTGTTGACCTTTAGATCGGAAGGTTCCTGGTACGAATCCGGGACAGTGCATTGACTTTTGTAAGCGTATGGTGTCGAGGCGGCTGGTGCGCCTCAAATCTGTCGTGGTCGAAAGTCCTCACGTTGGGTTGGTGTGGAAGTTTGGTGAGTGGGTTGCCAACTCAGGTGCTGCCTGGTCATCTGACCGTGGTTCAAAATTACGCGGTGTTGTCATCGGATCTTTCACTTACGGATTGATCTCGGACCGTCGTCAATAGCTCGTTGTGTTCTCTAGTACGACGATAATTTAAAATTACCATTACAGTCAATATCTGACAAATTTTACCTATCAGAAGATATCACTTCAAAACCGCTTGAAGGATTACAACCTGAAGACCAAACTCGAAGATCTCAAAAATACTGCTTTCTAGACTAACTCGGCGGTCCAGTAATAAAGTACCTTTTAACCGAATTTTATAATGTGCACATACTATGACATCAATATTTTCCAAAAGTCACATAGCTTTAAGCATTAGTATACCAACTGCTTTCAAACCCGAAGAGCCTCAAGTTTCAATCGCATTTCCATATAAAAACAGCATCGGCCCATACCGAAGCAATCCAATTTTTCCACGAATGCTTTTATACCCCTCGGCCACGCGTTGAAAAGCCAGATAAAAATAAGGTCCTTCCGTTTCAGTTACAACAAAAACCAACCCTTAAAAGACGGACTGCTCAATCATAGAGCATACAGAGTGGCAGTCGCTGGTTATAAAACTCTTGCAGCCCTCTCGGTCTATCGCTCAGAGCATTTACTGTCGACTCTTCCTCGCTTCCTTTACATGCACGCCCCTGCTTTTATAGCCCCATTCGCGTTTCCGGGTACATTTCTGCAGCCCCTGCCCCTGGAGGCGGGGCATCAATCTATTCATGAAAGAAAGAAGTACTCGAAAATCTCCTGCATGGCCTCGTTTCTGTCCCCAAGAGAAGCAGGGGAGACAGAATTTCATGAATGGGTATTTTCTGGACCCGCTTCCCTGCGGGGAAGGAGCGATTGTGAAGATGTGTAATTGTCTGTGGAAGATTTCTTGTGCAGATGGATTTAATCCGATGGTGGGATCAAAATTGGCAAGGTCTCCGCATTGGTGTACTCGTTATTTTGTGTTTAAGAAGTCAGATTAGAGTTGGATCAAACGAGCACAAATGAGCCTTATGAAAGTCCAAAATCGCTTTCATGTATTTCGTGTGCAGATGGAATTAATTCGATGGTGGGTTCCGAATTTGCAAGGTTCAGTATTAATGTACTCGTTATTTTGTCTCTAGATGGTCACATAAAAAGTGGGCCCTAAGAGAGTCCAAAATCGCTTTTATGTATTTCGTGATGCAGATCGAATTAATCCGATGGTGGGTTCAGAATCTGCAAGGTTCCAGGATTGATGTACTCGTTATTTTGTCTCAAGGTGGTCATATAAAAGGTGCGCGCTATGAGAGTCCCAAATCGCTTTTATACATTTCGTGGTGCAGATGGAATTAATGCGATGGTGAGTTCAGAATTTGCAAGAGTCGTGGAGTGATGTACTCGTTATTTGGTGTCTAGGTGGTCACATAAAAAGTAGGCCTTTTGAGTGTCCGAAATCGCTTTGATACATTTCGTGATGCATATGGAATTAATACGATGGTGTTTCTCAGGATTTGCAAGTTTCCAGTATTGATGTACTCGTTATTTCGTCTTTATGTAGTCAATTACGAGGTGTGATGAAATGGACAAATGGGTCCGACGAAAGTACAAAATCGCTTTCATGCATTTCGTGATGGAGACTGCTTTCATCTAGATGGTAGCGAAGTTTTCCGTCTTGCCATACTTGTTTTGTTTTAGGTAGCTGGTTCGTTTGGTTAGTTGCTTGACAGCCTTGTTTATCTGAGTGCTTGCTTGGTTCGCTACTCTACAGTGATTATTAATCCTGATGTCCAGCTACGTATTATCAAGACGACGTGCGAGTACATGCCCATAATATTACTCAGGAATATACATGTATAGAATTTAAGTAATCTAATATATATTTAAGTAATGGTCTTCATCAGAAATAATCTTCAACTGATTTCCGTTCTATTTGTTGGGTCAGAAACTTTTTAGGTGAATGTTTAGATACGGTTTCTGTTTTCCCCCTATCTAATGTTAGAAGAGACAGGTAGATAAATGTTGGGTGAATGGGTAGTGTTAATTAGACGTTTAGGTAGAAAGTTAAAGCTCTATAACTCTCCTGCATAGCCTCTATGCCAAGCCTAACTTGTGTTCGAGTTAGCCTCTATGCATAGCCTAACTTGCGTTCTATTTGTTAGATCAGAAACTATTTAGGTAAATGTTTATATTCGGTTTCTGTTTTCCCCCTATCTAATGTTAGAAGAGACAGGTAGATAAATTTTGGGTGAATGGGTACTGTTAATTAGACGTTTAGGTAGAAAGTTAAAGCTCTATAACTCTCCTGCATAGCCTCTATGCCAAGCCTAACTTGTGTTCGAGTTAGCCTCTATGCATAGCCTAACTTGCGTTCTATTTGTTAGATCAGAAACTATTTAGGTAAATGTTTATATTCGGTTTCTGTTTTCCCCCTATCTAATGTTAGAAGAGACAGAGGTAGATAAATTTTGGGTGAATGGGTACTGTTAATTAGACGTTTAGGTAGAAAGTTAAAGCTCTATAACTCTCCTGCATAGCCTCTATGCCAAGCCTAACTTGTGTTCGAGTTAGCCTCTATGCATAGCCTAACTTGCGTTCTATTTGTTAGATCAGAAACTATTTAGGTAAATGTTTATATTCGGTTTCTGTTTTCCCCCTATCTAATGTTAGAAGAGACAGGTAGATAAATTTTGGGTGAATGGGTACTGTTAATTAGACGTTTAGGTAGAAAGTTAAAGCTCTATAACTCTCCTGCATAGCCTCTATGCCAAGCCTAACTTGTGTTCGAGTTAGCCTCTATGCATAGCCTAACTTGCGTTCTATTTGTTAGATCAGAAACTATTTAGGTAAATGTTTATATTCGGTTTCTGTTTTCCCCCTATCTAATGTTAGAAGAGACAGGTAGATAAATTTTGGGTGAATGGGTACTGTTAATTAGACGTTTAGGTAGAAAGTTAAAGCTCTATAACTCTCCTGCATAGCCTCTATGCCAAGCCTAACTTGTGTTCGAGTTAGCCTCTATGCATAGCCTAACTTGCGTTCTATTTGTTAGATCAGAAACTATTTAGGTAAATGTTTATATTCGGTTTCTGTTTTCCCCCTATCTAATGTTAGAAGAGACAGGTAGATAAATTTTGGGTGAATGGGTAGTGTTAATTAGACGTTTAGGTAGAAAGTTAAAGCTCTATAACTCTCCTGCATAGCCTCTATGCCAAGCCTAACTTGTGTTCGAGTTAGCCTCTATGCATAGCCTAACTTGCGTTCTATTTGTTAGATCAGAAACTATTTAGGTAAATGTTTATATTCGGTTTCTGTTTTCCCCCTATCTAATGTTAGAAGAGACAGGTAGATAAATTTTGGGTGAATGGGTACTGTTAATTAGACGTTTAGGTAGAAAGTTAAAGCTCTATAACTCTCCTGCATAGCCTCTATGTCAAGCCTAACTTGTGTTCGAGTTAGCCTCTTTGCATAGCCTAACTTGCGTTCTATTTGTTAGATCAGAAACTATTTAGGTAAATGTTTATATTCGGTTTCTGTTTTCCCCCAATCTAATGTTAGAAGAGACAGGTAGATAAATTTTGGGTGAATGGGTAGTGTTAATTAGACGTTTAGGTAGAAAGTTAAAGCTCTATAACTCTCCTGCATAGCCTCTATGCCAAGCCTAACTTGTGTTCGAGTTAGCCTCTATGCATAGCCTAACTTGCGTTCTATTTGTTAGATCAGAAACTATTTAGGTAAATGTTTATATTCGGTTTCTGTTTTCCCCCTATCTAATGTTAGAAGAGACAGGTAGATAAATTTTGGGTGAATGGGTAGTGTTAATTAGACGTTTAGGTAGAAAGTTAAAGCTCTATAACTCTCCTGCATAGCCTCTATGCCAAGCCTAACTTGTGTTCGAGTTAGCCTCTATGCATAGCCTAACTTGCGTTCTATTTGTTAGATCAGAAACTATTTAGGTAAATGTTTATATTCGGTTTCTGTTTTCCCCCTATCTAATGTTAGAAGAGACAGGTAGATAAATTTTGGGTGAATGGGTACTGTTAATTAGACGTTTAGGTAGAAAGTTAAAGCTCTATAAATCTCCTGCATAGCCTCTATGCCAAGCCTAACTTGTGTTCGAGTTAGCCTCTATGCATAGCCTAACTTGTGTTCTATTTGTTAGATCAGAAACTATTTAGGTAAATGTTTATATTCGGTTTCTGTTTTCCCCCTATCTAATGTTAGAAGAGACAGGTAGATAAATTTTGGGTGAATGGGTAGTGTTAATTAGACGTTTAGGTAGAAAGTTAAAGCTCTATAACTCTCCTGCATAGCTTCTATGCCAAGCCTAACTTGTGTTCGAGTTAGCCTCTATGCATAGCCTAACTTGCGTTCTATTTGTTAGATCAGAAACTATTTAGGTAAATGTTTATATTCGGTTTCTGTTTTCCCCCTATCTAATGTTAGAAGAGACAGGTAGATAAATTTTGGGTGAATGGGTAGTGTTAATTAGACGTTTAGGTAGAAAGTTAAAGCTCTAAAACCCTCCTGCATAGCCTCTATGCCTAGCCTAACTTGCGTTATATTTGTTACATCAGAAACATTTTAGGAAAATGTTTAGATTCGGTTTCTGTTTTCCCCCTATCTAATGTTAGAAGAGACAGGTAGATAAATATTGGGTGAATGGGTAGTGTTAATTAGACGTTTAGGTAGAAAGTTAAAGCTCTAAAACCCTCCTGCATAGCCTCTATGCCTAGCCTAACTTGCGTTATATTTGTTACATCAGAAACATTTTAGGAAAATGTTTAGATTCGGTTTCTGTTTTCCCCCTATCTAATGTTAGAAGAGACAGGTAGATAAATATTGGGTGAATGGGTAGTGTTAATTAGACGTTTAGGTAGAAAGTTAAAGCTCTATAACTCTCCTGCATAGCCTCTATGCCAAGCCTAACTTGTGTTCGAGTTAGCCTCTATGCATAGCCTAACTTGCGTTCTATTTGTTAGATCAGAAACTATTTAGGTAAATGTTTATATTCGGTTACTGTTTTCCCCCTATCTAATGTTAGAAGAGACAGGTAGATAAATTTTGGGTGAATGGGTACTGTTAATTAGACGTTTAGGTAGAAAGTTAAAGCTCTATAACTCTCCTGCATAGCCTCTATGCCAAGCCTAACTTGTGTTCGAGTTAGCCTCTATGCATAGCCTAACTTGCGTTCTATTTGTTAGATCAGAAACTATTTAGGTAAATGTTTATATTCGGTTTCTGTTTTCCCCCTATCTAATGTTAGAAGAGACAGGTAGATAAATTTTGGGTGAATGGGTAGTGCTAATTAGACGTTTAGGTAGAAAGTTAAAGCTCTATAACTCTCCTGCATAGCCTCTATGCCAAGCCTAACTTGTGTTCGAGTTAGCCTCTTTGCATAGCCTAACTTGCGTTCTATTTGTTAGATCAGAAACTATTTAGGTAAATGTTTATATTCGGTTTCTGTTTTCCCCCTATCTAATGTTAGAAGAGACAGGTAGATAAATTTTGGGTGAATGGGTAGTGTTAATTAGACGTTTAGGTAGAAAGTTAAAGCTCTATAACTCTCCTGCATAGCCTCTATGCCAAGCCTAACTTGTGTTCGAGTTAGCCTCTATGCATAGCCTAACTTGCGTTCTATTTGTTAGATCAGAAACTATTTAGGTAAATGTTTATATTCGGTTTCTGTTTGCCCCCTATCTAATGTTAGAAGAGACAGGTAGATAAATTTTGGGTGAATGGGTAGTGTTAATTAGACGTTTAGGTAGAAAGTTAAAGCTCTATAACTCTCCTGCATAGCCTCTATGCCAAGCCTAACTTGTGTTCGAGTTAGCCTCTATGCATAGCCTAACTTGCGTTCTATTTGTTAGATCAGAAACTATTTAGGTAAATGTTTATATTCGGTTTCTGTTTTCCCCCTATCTAATGTTAGAAGAGACAGGTAGATAAATTTTGGGTGAATGGGTACTGTTAATTAGACGTTTAGGTAGAAAGTTAAAGCTCTATAACTCTCCTGCATAGCCTCTATGTCAAGCCTAACTTGTGTTCGAGTTAGCCTCTTTGCATAGCCTAACTTGCGTTCTATTTGTTAGATCAGAAACTATTTAGGTAAATGTTTATATTCGGTTTCTGTTTTCCCCCTATCTAATGTTAGAAGAGACAGGTAGATAAATTTTGGGTGAATGGGTAGTGGTAATTAGACGTTTAGGTAGAAAGTTAAAGCTCTATAACTCTCCTGCATAGCCTCTATGCCAAGCCTAACTTGTGTTCGAGTTAGCCTCTATGCATAGCCTAACTTGCGTTCTATTTGTTAGATCAGAAACTATTTAGGTAAATGTTTATATTCGGTTTCTGTTTTCCCCCTATCTAATGTTAGAAGAGACAGGTAGATAAATTTTGGGTGAATGGGTAGTGTTAATTAGACGTTTAGGTAGAAAGTTAAAGCTCTATAACTCTCCTGCATAGCCTCTATGCCAAGCCTAACTTGTGTTCGAGTTAGCCTCTATGCATAGCCTAACTTGCGTTCTATTTGTTAGATCAGAAACTATTTAGGTAAATGTTTATATTCGGTTTCTGTTTTCCCCCTATCTAATGTTAGAAGAGACAGGTAGATAAATTTTGGGTGAATGGGTACTGTTAATTAGACGTTTAGGTAGAAAGTTAAAGCTCTATAAATCTCCTGCATAGCCTCTATGCCAAGCCTAACTTGTGTTCGAGTTAGCCTCTATGCATAGCCTAACTTGTGTTCTATTTGTTAGATCAGAAACTATTTAGGTAAATGTTTATATTCGGTTTCTGTTTTCCCCCTATCTAATGTTAGAAGAGACAGGTAGATAAATTTTGGGTGAATGGGTAGTGTTAATTAGACGTTTAGGTAGAAAGTTAAAGCTCTATAACTCTCCTGCATAGCTTCTATGCCAAGCCTAACTTGTGTTCGAGTTAGCCTCTATGCATAGCCTAACTTGCGTTCTATTTGTTAGATCAGAAACTATTTAGGTAAATGTTTATATTCGGTTTCTGTTTTCCCCCTATCTAATGTTAGAAGAGACAGGTAGATAAATTTTGGGTGAATGGGTAGTGTTAATTAGACGTTTAGGTAGAAAGTTAAAGCTCTAAAACCCTCCTGCATAGCCTCTATGCCTAGCCTAACTTGCGTTATATTTGTTACATCAGAAACATTTTAGGAAAATGTTTAGATTCGGTTTCTGTTTTCCCCCTATCTAATGTTAGAAGAGACAGGTAGATAAATATTGGGTGAATGGGTAGTGTTAATTAGACGTTTAGGTAGAAAGTTAAAGCTCTAAAACCCTCCTGCATAGCCTCTATGCCTAGCCTAACTTGCGTTATATTTGTTACATCAGAAACATTTTAGGAAAATGTTTAGATTCGGTTTCTGTTTTCCCCCTATCTAATGTTAGAAGAGACAGGTAGATAAATATTGGGTGAATGGGTAGTGTTAATTATACGTTTAGGTAGAAAGTTAAAGCTCTATAACTCTCCTGCATAGCCTCGTTCATGTTCCCAAGAGAAGCGAAGAATTTTATGGATGGGTATTTTGGGAACGCATTTCCCTGCGTGGTAAAAGAAATCTTGAAAGAGATGAGTAATTATCTGTGAAATATTTCTGTTGGAAATTTATTTAATCTGATAGTGATTTCTGAGTTGGAAAGATTTATGTATTACTATACTGATTATTTTATGTCTAAGTAGTTATAAAATAGGTATCACAAATGTTCAAACGGACCCTATGAACGTACGAAATCGTTCTTAGGGTCGTTTCGTGGATTCTGGCACAGATGCGATTAATCCACAACGATATCTTCTCACAGCCTTGCAAGATGTATGGCGATCTTATCCTGCCCAGATGTACAGAGAACTTGTGGAAAGTATACCTCGACGTGTTGCAGCTGTAATACAAGCAAAATGTCCAAATACTTTTGTACATATAGTGTATTTCGTATTGAGCAAATGCAAAATATGTGGTTTTAAAATTCTATTTTTATTAATTTTTGACTTTTAAAGTTCAAGGTCACGCAAATTTAGTTTTTTTATGGCCTGCTTGCTACCCTATCTTTTAAGTTATTGACTCAAATTTCAAGTTTTTATTTCGTTACATTCTTCAGAAAAAGTTCTCTTAGGAGAAGTCAGAATGTAATTCCCGTCATCGCTGAATCTGAGAGTTCGACGAAAATAAAGAGTTGAAAATTTGCTACTACTTGCCCAGGTATCTCAAGAAGTTGAAAGACAATCTATATATATATTTCTCTTACGTGGCTCGCAAAAAAGACGTTATTTGTTACCGCGTTTTGGCAACATTGTGCGATTGTTTGTTTACTAGGAGCCGCGCGCCTCATTTGAATCTATAGCGTTATCGGATGAAATTTTATTGAAAAATAAATGAATTTTAGACGAGCTGTTGCGGTTTGTAATAGAAATCTAAGAAAGCGGAGGATCTTTTCAGGGCTATTTAAAAAACGGTCCTTTTCAAGGCTAACAATTATAGTACAACAAGACGCGTGCACTACAACTTTCGACAACAAACTCAGTCAAAAAGTGTATGGGTGGCTCGAGTACTGGGGAAATGTACACACAAACAACATGCTGGGTATTCAATTTGCAAAGCAGCGCTCACATTGCGAGTAAAAATTTGCTCAAAGTTTTCATTTAAATTCTGATTCCAGAGGTACTGTATATATCTTTTATGTAATACAACAAATTTAGATTTGAAAAACATTTTTTTTTGGAATATCATATTTTGTAATCAATCCCTTTTGCTAGGACACGTGTCTTCATTGATGCGAGCGAAGCGAGCATAGGTTCGCTCAGCGAACCAATGAGGATTGCGAAGCAATCCTCCGGGGGTTGGCGAGCAGGGGGCGGACCCCCTAGTATTAAAAATTATTTTAACGAATAGCTTTTTATAACAAATAACGTGACATAATTTAGCGATTCTATTCTTAATTTCCTTCTTGATATAGCACGCCAGTATAAGAAAGATGTTCGATGTGAGCCAATCAGACGGAAGATGTGCACTTTAATTCCAGTTGCCTGAATGCTATCGCATGATACATATCGAGGTTACTTTGATTTGTAGTTTGTCGAAGTTTGGGTGAAGTTTCGCGTTTAATCGAATTGTCTTTGACTAATCAACTATCAGGTGTCAGCTCGCAATTCATTCTTTGGAATATTTAATAACATTCTTTGGAATATTTAATAACATTCTTTGGAATATTTAATAACATTCTTTGGAATATTTAATAACATTCTCTGGAATATTTAATAACATTCTTTAGAATATTTAATAACATTCTTTGGAATATTTAACAACATTCTTTGGAATATTTAATAACATTCTTTGGAATATTTAATAAGTGCTGAAATTGTATTCGAAAAACAAGTCAAGTGACGTAACGTCTGAAACACATGCAGTAAACATGTTCCATCACATTGACAGGAAAAGATTGTTCCACGGATTGACAGTAAAACCCTCTTATAGAGATCACGAGGTTACTATATCACGCTGTTATAATTCGTGCTGTGTTTTGATAGCCAAATGCGCATTGTGCATAGGAATAAAATATATTGAATAAAATGCTGGTAACAAATGTCAAACCTTATCCCTCTTTATTCGCACATCCTTCACAGAAATGTGTAATAAAAGGTACCATTCAATAGCGAATAATGTTTTTTTTTAATTCATTTGCGAAACAAAATTCTTTTACAAGCTTAACTTGGAGTTTGAGTTAATTCTTAACTCAAACTTTCGAATTCATATTAATGTAACCTCGAATCCTAAGTTAACGATAATCTGGTTCTAGAATATTAGTGTCGTGTTTTAAAATATATTCCCAATTAATGTATTATAAATTTTAAAAATTTCGGCCCAAGAAATATCAAATTCTACTCTACATTTTCTAAATATTCCAGCTCTAGGTTGCAACTTATTAATTCTATTCTATTAGAAATAGTCATTGCTTTTAATTTCACTAAAACACGTCATATTTACTTCTGACATATAGGCTGTTGTAGTCCGTTTGGAAGATATGTAGACTATCAGCCGCAAGGTTACGATTCGAAACTCGATCCAACCAAACACCGTATATATGGGGATGTTATACGTTAAATCTGTAGTGGCCACAAATGTCCTCACGTTGGAGTGGTATGAATATTTGGAGAGTGGGGTACCAGCACAAGCGTTGATCTGATAGTGGTTTAAAATTGCGAGGTGTTATCCTCGAATTTTTCACTTCTGCTTTGATGCGAAAAATCGCCAATAGCCCGTTGTGTTGCTCCAGTGCAACGTTAATTCAACTACCTACCCCATATGACATTAAAGTTCTAAATGTTCCCTTAAAATTTAGAAGTATTGTGATAGTGAGAACGCGGCGTGCGTATCTTTTTCCACTTCCGATTTTTCAACAATACTACCGTAGTCTAAATTTCTTTTATATTAAACTGGGAGGAAACTGGGTTTGGCTCTATCTTGCTTTATTGGCGCATTTATCATCACGACGTTAAATTTTAAAGTATCTCGAATACATTCAGCTGTTAGATGTAAGAAAGAATACAAGTCTCATTTTTCTTACGGAGGAAATGGTCATTTTAGACTTTTATACTCTGCGCTTTAGCTGAAACGTCATTAGAATGATAAAGAATAGCATTTGGAGAAATAAATACGAGTAATAAAGTTGAGCAGTTTTTCAGCTACATTAAAGTCAGATGTGCAGTGATTTGTATAATAGCCTTATATTCAAAACCAATGTCTATTTCAAATTATAATTAGATTCTGTCTGACAAAAAGACACGTCTAAAGTTTTGATGGTAATTGTAATTTTAGTTAACGTCGTACTAGAGCAACACAACGGGCTATTGACGACGGTCCGGGATCAGTCCCTTAAGGGAGAGATCCGAGGACAACGCCTCGTAATTTTGAGCCACGGTCAGATGACGAAGCAACACCTGAGCTGGCACCCCACTCTCCAATTTCCACACCAACCCAACGTGAAGACTTTCGGCCACGACAGATTTAATGTGCATCAGTCGGGCCTTTACACCATACGCTTGCAAACATCCATGCCCGGACCCGGATACGAACCAGGAACCTTCCGATCTAGAGGCTAACACCTTAACCACTATACCGGTTGGTCGGCCTAAAGTTTTGAAATTGTTATATTTTTAACCGAGAACTACATCTTATGGTATGATACAGATTAGCAGCGGACGCGACTTAATTAACTGATTTCAACTAGCAATAACTCCGGGGTTAATCTGAGACGTCGCAAAGGTGCTAGTTCATTTGATAGAGCACAAATGGCACTTATTGACAGTTATAAATGATGGAGTGTCGATTCAGTGGTAGTTCGTAAGCCAAAGTGAACGATGTGACATCGTGAGTATCTCCGACCGGGAAAAGAAAACAATAATCGCAATTTCGGAATGCCGATTGTATTCTGATTGGTTGTATTTTGACGCCAGCTGATATTCTTGTGTCGCGCGCTTTACGACTTGAGAAGAGCAGGTGGAAATAGAATAAAGTCCTCTGCAGGTGGTGGTGTTCCAGTATAATCTCTGATTGGATTTTGACTTTTGCCGTTGGCCGTTTTTAAAAATTACGACAGAGGCTGTTGGGGAGAAGAGAGAGAAGAGAGCCAGAAGCAACGTTAGAACGTATTCATCTTAGTAGTTGCTTGTCTTTCCTTGTGTACGATTCGTACTGATTACATACTACAGTTTTGGTACGTAATTAATATTAGGATAGCGTACTACTTGCTTGAATTGTTTGGTGGTTGTTTCGTGTGGCATATGGTCATCAGCAGAAGTGAGTAGATTTTTGGTGGCAAGATATCTGGTCATTGGAAGGAGACTAAAAATGTTGTCCTCCGATCTTTCTCTTTGGAACTGATCCCAAAGCGTCGCCACTAGGATAGTCGTGGTATATTCAAGGAAACACCTTGAATATACCACTTTCAACCTTTTGAGTGGTTCACGCGCACGTATCCGCTCTTCACCTTGCAGTCTTCCCTGAATTTCTTTTAACCTGTTTCGATTATCTTGACCAATAAATCTTTCTCGGAATTCTTTCAGCCAGTGGATGTGATTATCTAGTTCTTAAGGTGTGGATTGCAGGGTAGAATCTACTTCACTACTAGGAAGTCTCATGACTCTTTGAGGGTTTAGAGCAGGAAAACGTATTTTTAAAGTATTCCAAAGCTGATTACGTGGTATCGTCCTTGTATCGTTCCCTTCGAGTTCAATCTCGGACCTTCACTAATAGCCCGTTGTGTTGCTCTAGTGCGACGTTAATTAAAATACCCACCTACCACAATATAACGATTCAATCAGGGAAAATCGATCCAACTTAATGTTGAGGTCGTTGACTTTAAGGAAGGTTATCAAACATCTGAAAATCACGTGAAAGAATTTGAAACATGCATATCATATTCATTGTCCTTGTATCTTTCCCTTCGGTATTGACCCGGTCAATAGCCCATTGTTTTGTTTTAGTGCGACGTTAATTAAATACCTACCTACCTTTGATTTTATTTGACTGAGGTATTTGTAAACTTTGTATAGCGCGTGCATTAAGAATTGCATGAACACAACTGCCATGAGTCAAAGCCTACATGGTTCATGATTATAATCTTTCAAGATAAAATATTTAAGTGGAAACAGAATTTCGAATATCTTTCATCAAAAAATCAATATGAAACACATTATGAGCGTGGAGAAACCAACAGCGAATTCGTTCCATTTGTTCTTCCTCCTTTCGCATACAAAAAGTACTTTGTTCTTAAGTTTATTTCGTGTTTTTTCATAAAACATAACTTTCGACCATTTCTTTTCCAAAATACCTGACGGAACGTTTTCACTCAACAGATGTACAGTTAACACATCAGCCAGGTCACCTGACTCCCAAAGTAACGTTCACCTTCCCCCATCCAATTCCCCCTCCCGCCATTTTTTTGGTTCAGAACGCAAAAAGCTTCCTGAGCTTGCAGTTTTGTTTTTCAAACGTTCCTTAATCACGCCGTTAGTTTTCGAAGATTCATCAATTTTTTTGGCGGGAAAAAAACGAACATTCTTTCCCGCGTTCCTTTCGCGTGCGGTAAGGAGATATTCCAGAAACACAAAAAAGAAACACCTGTATGAAAAGTTTTCTTTAGATAACTATTTCTAAATTTCTTTCCACGGATAGCGGTGAGGTACAAAAAAAATAGTTATTTGCTTCCTTCATTCGGTTCGTTATTCCTTCTCGCCGCTTTGTTCCGAAAGTTCGTGACAGAACATGGCTGCCTGATGATCAGATCACGTGACGCTGGTTGTAGAGGAATATGGCGTTCGTTCCGCCCATTTGTTTAACATCCTCATCGCTTTTTTTAAGAAATGGATTGTGTTTTTATCTTACTTTTCGCTTCCCCTCCCACGCTCTTGTTTTTTGATATCTTACTTGAAATGGGTTCGTTTTTAAGTTACTTTTGAGCAATTACCTCCTGAGTTTGTTTCTGAGTGCGTTTTTGAAATCTAAATGAGTCGAGACCGCTAAAACTCCATCGCTTTTTATGCGGTATTGAAAAGAATCGACGTTTTATGAATCAATCTATTCATACTTTGCTTTAATTAGACGCACTTTAATTCAAAAGCCTTTGTTCTGATTACATTGTTTCGTTTCAAATTGAGATATCAAGATCACTTAAAAAAATATTTCTCAAATGTAATTATTGTACTACAAACGAAGCTCCGTGATATTAACTTATTTTTGCCATATTTTAAATGGTTTTGCCTTTTAAGTTATTGAGTAATTACGTCTTGAGAGTCGTTACATGTGTTCTTGAATGCAAAATATCGAGATGAAAAGAGCTAAAAATTCGTTGGTTTTATGTGGTATTTGAAAGAATCGATAGTTTATGAATTAAGTAATTCCTACTTTCCTAAATTATATGCACTTTAATTCATCAATTACAGCTTCGTTCTGATTACGTTGTTTCGTTTTAAATCAAGGTATCAATATAATTGAAAATATTTCCAAGTTCTAATGATTGTTTTATTAAACATGAAGTTTCAAATGGTTTAATTTCAAAGTTATCTTTGAGCAATTACTTCAAAGTTGTTGAATGCGTTTTTGAAAGTAAAATAACGAATGAACTTCTAAAAATTCATTACATTTTTTGCGGGTTTTGAAAAAATCGGGTTTTTTAAAAATTAATTTATAGATTCATACTTTAACTTGTTTTAGATGTACTTTATAATCTATATAAATAAGAATGGAGTGTTTGTTTGTACATTCAATATTTTCGACCCATTTCAAGTTTTCTATCCATTTTGGACCCTTCTGATGCCGAATCCGCCTTTTTCTCGTTTGGTGTCTGTCTGTCTGTCTGTATGTATGTATGTATGTTGTGCCCTATACACGTCCACGCGGTTTAAGATATTTTCATGGAAATTTGCATACAGTGAGTACTTATCTTGATTTAGTGACTGGAATTGGTTGCGAAAGTCTGTCTGTTCGTCTTTCTGTTCTATGCTCGATTTTGTGTTTGTGTAAGCATCACGTGAATTGTATTCCAGATATTTGATTGCAGTGTATTTTCTTTTATACATTATCTATTCGTTTAGTGAATGCAATATTAAACATTTCTTTATTGTTATATTTAGATGAGTTTCATGCTAAAACACCTGAGTAAGTATACTTAAATCAACCATAATTTGGTAGTTTTGGAAAAATTGGAATGTCTATTGAATATTACGATTACTTCGATTGTTTTACCAGAACTGCTAAAAAAGTAATTATTCTTCAAAAAATTATATTTTTTAATGAAATTTCAGCTCTGATACTTCATTCATTTCGAGTCTTATTTTTGTTCTTAGCGCAATGAAAACGATTTCGAAATATTTGAGACAGACGATATTTTTCAACGAAACGAGAATGAACAAGATCGCGTGAGCAGTGATATTTTCTGTTTCTTTCGCTCTGAATTAATTTCACATTTCTAAATTTTGTGCACTTTTAGTTGTAAATTGTGGCAACTGTGCGAGATCAAGAGATAAAAATGAATCACAAATTAATATCTTTAGAACAATTTTTCCGACATCTTTTATTTTGCTCTATTTTACTGTTTTCTGTTTTAAATATTTATTATTTTAATAAATGTGTTTTCCTTCTCAGCACACCCAACAGCACCACAAAGTATCAGACTTGAAAATGTTAGGTAAGTCAGTATAAATTTTCAGTAAATTTTAAGTGTAGTTGTGCCATTATTGAAAGAATAATGCCGTTATTTAAAGAATAATGCCGTTATTTAAAGAATAATGCCGTTATTTAAAGAATAATGCCGTTATTTAAAGAATAATGCCGTTATTTAAAGAATAATGCCGTTATTTAAACAATAATGCCGTTATTTAAACAATAATGCCGTTATTTAAACAATAATGTCGTTATTGAAAGAATAATAATGTTTAAAAATTCAAACTAGAACTTTTTCGAACATTAAAAAATTCGTTGTAGTAATGACAGGAGAAGATTGCAAAATTTCACAATGTCGCATACCGGAGGCAAGAGTGCCACAAGTAAAAAAATATTGTTTTGTTGACTATGAGTGCGAGAGCACTCGCCGTAAATCGTAATTTTAATTAATTGAGTTGCACATGAAAAGAACTTAAGAAAGGGAATTCCAAATCTTCCTATAAATCGTCTTTTATAGTAGTAACCTTAGTATCACCTTTCATCTTTTTGTAGCTTTGTCATACAGCAATTGTGCGATGTATGTGAAATGTATTACATGAATGGATATGCATGTGTAGGATTTGTGTCCAAAGTAAGTTGTAGAAAATATAAAGATGGCGAAAGGTGTTAAAATAAATTTTTATTCTGCAAAAAACGTAAGTCATTATATATTTTGATTATCTCTTCAATCTAGAGTAAACGAATTCAAATCGAGTAAGGTCAGGTATTTTGCTAGTTCTTGAATAAAAGCTTTTATCGTCTGATTACTGTTTCGTTCCCAATCAAGATATACGCAGTCTGAAAATATATTTCCAAAATCTGATTATTGTTTTATGACATGATGTACCGTTAAATACGTTCTCTGTCTCATGTTAAATTGTTTAGTTTTTAAGTTATCTTTGAGCAATTACATCTTCAATCGTTACTTACGTTCTTGAAAGCAAAATATCGGATTAAAAGTCAGCTAAAAATGCGTTGATTTTTAAGCTGCATTTGAAATAATTGATATTTCATGAATTTATCGATTCATACTGCTCTAAATTAGATGCATTTTTATTCTTCAATAAAGGCGTTTATCTTCTGGCTACTATGTTTCATTCCAATCAAGATTTCAAACATAGCCTGAAAATATATTTCCGAAATCTGATTATTGTTTTATGAAATGAAGTACCGTGATATTAGTTTTTTGTCTCATTTTAAATGATTAAATTTTTAATTTTATCTTTGAGAACACATTTTCTTTAAAGCGATCGTTGAGAACAGGTTTTCTTTAAAGCGATCGTCGAGAACAGGTTTTCTTTAAATATCGAGTTGAAAACAGCTGTGAATCAATCAGTTTTCATACTCAAACAATCATAGGCTCAAACTAAATGGTACTGCTAGTGTTTTTGCGGAAACATAGTACAGTATTACAATGCGATTCTTCAGGATTGAGCCCGAACTATCTCCAATAGCCTCTTATGTTGCTCTATTGTGACTCTGATTCAACTAATCACCTTCCATCTGATTCTAATTGAAAACATTTTCTGTCAAGCTAAATGTAGATAACGGTAGTGCTTCTTCAGTGATACGTGTATCCTGAACAGGATGTAATTTGCCTTGTTATTCAAATATAAGATTTCAGCATTTCAACAATAAGTATTTCACAGAATGAATTTACATATCGCACTCCGGCATAAAAAGCGACAAAACTCAAAATTGCAGAATTTGAGAAACATCAACTTAAGTGATACAATAAAACTTATATTGAAATAGTATAAGCTTCTTTTTAAATTTTTGGTAAGTATTTATGGTGGTAACTTCTATTATATTCGATAGAATAGGAATATAACACCCTGGGGCACCTCATACATATTTTTCAAGGACATAACAGCAATATTTTTGTTTTTTGACTTGTGTCACTTTTCTTGGTGGGGTAAGATATTATAGTTGATTTGTCAACATCGTTTCGATTAAACGACGAATGCTGCTGAAACGACGATCAACTATATTTTAATGTAATCTGATATGTTTTACCTAAAAGCATTTATGTGTTGGAAATAAAATCCTAGCAGATCGTCTCTATCTTTTGTTTGTTTATTTACGCTGAAAATTCCCCTCGTGCACAGAATTTACGAAAGTGAATTGAGGGATGACGCCATCTTATAACCTCTGATCGGTTAATCTAATTAGTGCTGATCAATCAGCTATCACATGGACGGGTTAACCATCTGATATGTTTTACCTAAAAGCATTTGGGTGTCGGATATAAAATCCTAGCAGATCGTCTCTATCTTTTGTTTGTTTGTTTACGCTGAAAATTCCCCTTATGCACAGAATTTACGAAAGTGAACTGAGGGATGACGCCATCTTATAAACTCTGATCGGTTAATCTAATTAGTGATGATCAATCAGCTATCACATGGACGGGTTAACCATCTGATATGTTTTACCTAAAAGCATTTGGGTGTCGGAAATAAAATCCTAGCAGATCGTCTCTATATTTTGTTTTTTTGTTTACGCTGAAAATTCCCCTCATGCACAGAATTTACGAAAGTGAACTGAGTGATGACGCCATCTTATAAACTCTGATCGGTTAATCTAATTAGTGATTATCAATCAGTTATCACGTGGAAGGGTTAAATATACAGTGGTGTAAGTCACTTTTTTGAGAAAAAGAGAACACTTTGACACAGAAACCAGATCTAGATAAGTCAATCTGTTAACAGATAACGTAAATAAGTCAGAGCTTCATTCAACTGCCAACAAATGGCAGTGGAAGTTTTAGTGTTAAAGGAAAAATCGGTTTTGTTTATCATCTAAGTGGTGTTAGTCAGACATACATCTACTGACTCAGCACTTCTGCGTAAGATTTTTATACAAAACAATGGATTCTGAAGAAAGTATTGAAGATCCATTAGACGGATCTAACTGTCGAGGACACCATGTTCCAAAACACAAAATATCGTACGTAGCAATGAAAGAGGTGCATGACCATATTAGATAATTTCTGCGATCCGTCGTACTATACCAGAACTGAGAATCCCAGAAGAAATTTTCTACCACCCGGAATGAATGCACGTGCAATGTACGACTTGTAGAAAGAAAAGTGCAGGGAAATAATATGGATTCAATTTCTGAAGTTTTCTATCACCGGACCTTTAATGATGAATTCAACTTGCATTTCCATGGTCCATTGAAAGGTAACTGTAGTAAATGTGATGCCTATGACATAAAAATTAAATCATGCGAAAATAAGGAGATAATTCTACTACTAAACATAGAAAAAGAACTCCCGCTTAGAAAAGCAGAAAAGGCGCAGCTAGCGAGAAATGAGGATTCAGTGAACGCGCGGGAAAATGATTCTGTCTATGCCTGTGACATTTGACCTAAAAAAAGCTCTCTCTTTACCCAGTATTGACTACATCTGTTGGATACTAGAAGCGGAATATATATACTTACAATTTGGGATGCCATGAACTTGGAATAGGTGCTGGGATTCTATACTGCTTCTCGTGGGTCACAAGAAGTTTGTTCTTGCATTATCAAACATCTTGAATGAAGAGCTCCATCACCAAACATCGTGTGCGGTGATGCGTGTACTGGTCAAAATCTTTACCTGAAGCTACCATTGTACTTGATGAAGTTCAGTCAGAGCAATGACAGCTGTTAGGAAATCTTATCATAAGTTCATGGTTAGTGGCCATTCTTACCTTCCAAACGACACTGAATTAGGACCGATTGAGTTATACGCAAAGAATAGACTGAATTATACTCCTGATGACTGGTGCTGTATTATTCTATAGGCAGAAGAAAAAAATAGTTTCATGTTGAGCAAAATGAGATGTGAAGACTTCAAATCTGTTGCTAACTAAGAACACTACTTCTGACTCACAAGTAGAAAGAAAAACGAGAAACAATACTCCATTAACTGGTAATCTAATGGATTAGGATTTTGAAAAATCGTCCTTACACTCTTCTGTATTAAGAAACACTGAATGATGCCATGCCATTTTCTGTGTTTAATCTAACACAAGCAAGAGATGGTGGACCACCATCTGCTCACAAAAAACTTTGCATAGGACAAAATTCAATAGAACCTTGATTACCCGAGCTCCGATTAACCGGATGTCCAGTCTAACTTAATTTGATGCTGATGTATTTTTCAAGCTTTTTTTATTAAGTTTAAGTTCTACGGAAGTGAACTGAGTGATGATGCAATTTCATAATCTCTAATATTTTACTCTACTTAGTTCAATCAACTATCATCTATATATATAATTCTCTTACGTGGCACGCAAAAAAGACGTTATTTGTTATCGCGTTTTGGCAACATTGTACGATTGTTTCTTTGCCACGTAGCCTCGCGCCTAAATTGATTTTATAGCGTTTTCGGATGAAATTTTATTGAAAAAAAATTAGTTTTAGTCGTGCTGTTGCAGTTTATAATTAGAAATCAAAAAAGGCGGTGGATCTTTTCAGGGCCATTTAAAAAAACGGTCCTTTTCAAGGCCAACCATTATAGTTCAACAAGACGCTTGCACTATAACTTTCGACACCAAACTCAATGAAAAAATGTGGGTGGCCCGAGTGCTGGGGAAATGTACACACAAACAACATGCTAGGTATTAAATTTCCAAAGCAGCGCTCACATTTCGAGTCAGAATTTGCTCAAAGTTTGCATTTGAATTTTGATTCCAGAGGTACTGTACATATTTTTGCTGTAACATAGCAAATTTAGATTTGAAACATATTTTTTTTTGTAATATGATATTTTGTAAACAATCCCTTCTGCTTGGACACATGTCTTCATTGATGCGAGCGAAGCGAGCATAGGTTAGCGCAGCGAACCAATGAGGTTTGCAAAGCAATCCTCCGGGGGTTGGCGAGCGTTAGCGAGCAGGGGGCGGGCCCCCTAGTACTACCAAATACTGTAATGGATAAACCACACTCCTATTTAAGTCATGTATTAACATGAGTTAGTAATGACTACTATTAACGCGCGTGAACGAAACACTCATGAAGCATGATATCCTTAATATTACTATTATCTTTAATATTATTATTATCCTTAATATTACTATTATCTTTAATATTATTATTATCCTTAATATTACTATCATCTTTAATATTATGATTATCCTTAATATTGCTATTATCTTTAATATTATGATTATCCTTAATATTACTATTATCTTTAATATTATTATTATCCTTAATATTACTATTATCTTTAATATTATTATTATTATTATTGTTACTATTATCCGTAATATTACTATTATCTTTAATATTATTATGATCCTTAATATTGCTAGCAGTATTATCATGTTATACTATCATCTCATGAACTTAAACAACATGAAAATGTGACTTTCGGTTTTTCATGTTCTTTCGATACATGAGAAATGTCAATTGAAAATATTAGTTCTCCATATTTCTGTAATAAATGGAATGTCACAAGTGAAAAATATGAAATAAAAAAATAAAAATATGTGTGTTACCAGGTTTCTATTCTCTCAGGAATTATCCGTTTATCATTTTGTTTTTCCTTTTACGGAATTAGTTCGAAAATCATTTGCGCTGGTTCATGTAGAACTCAAAATTCTAACAGAATTGCTTGAATCTAGCCATGATGAAATGCTTCCCTAACTGCAGTAAAATTATTCCATCTATTTAACAACTTCAACAATGAATCACAAATGGGCTGTATCTCCTTTTTCCCAGTAACATTCATTCAAGCTAATGAATATATTCGAATTTGAACGCTCCTCTAAACAATACGCTGGCCTTGAAATATTGCGGTCTTGTCTAACATTAGTCAAACTCCATATTTAACCTTAAAATGCCAATTAATCTCGCAAAATTCTGCATGCCCATTCGTACTGCAGAATTATTCCACAAGCCGAATTTTCTTCCAAATAAAGCGGTACAAAAGTAAACACATTTAATCATTCTAACGACTGCGAGAAATTTAGGATTTTGCCCTAGAAGCTTTAAGGTGAATATATATATATAATAATGAATATTCCGCAAAGGCATCATATAGATATATGCATGGTTCATTCGCCAACCTTATAAATTATGCAGCGAGCCGAAGTTATTGATGCGCGCTAGAATGCAGAGAAAATTAATTACAAGTTTTAAATTACTTTGCGGTGTTCCAAATTAATTGTAAAAGCGCTCTCCAGAACGGCCAAGAATCGGAAAATCTCGACATCTCTCTAGTTTGGAGGGAAAATCTTCCCGAACGCGGAATCTCAGAAACTATTCAAAATGGCCGACATATCCGCTTGGAATATTTTTAGTTTTGCGTTCTCATAATTTAGCGATTGGATTTTGGCAGTTCCGTTTAAAATCATCTGCTAGCTATTCTTAATTGCTCGCTGTTTCGACACAGACTAACTTTTGAAGCTGAATTTTCCAGAATTCTAATGTGCGTTTGGAAACAATGCATTTTGGAATTCGAATTCTTTGGAATCGCTTATTTCAATTATTCACGGACTGCGTTCAATTGGAATAAATGGGGAATTAGATAATGTAATCGAGTATTTAGTTCCTCTTCATAAAGCGTAGGAAAAACGAAAGCTCAGATTCGGAAATAATTGCTAACTTGTTACAATTATTGGTAACTTGTTACAATAATGGCCTTATTTTTCTTCGTTAATTGAATTAAGCGTCGTATTACATAATTATATTCCTTTTAAAAACGAAAATTACCCTTCAGAAACAACGTAGTCTTTCTGAAACTACCCCTCACTAATTTCTTTATCAACTGTGTACCCTTCATTGTAAATACATAAAGTTTGCATCGTGAATAATTTTTCCTAATACATTCGATAAATTGTAATATTCGATACATTTATATTACATTCGATACATTTATGTTACATTCGATACATTTATATAATATGTAATACATTTATGTAATAGGTAATACATTTATGTAATATATAATACATTTCTGTTATGTGCAATACATTTATGTAATATGTAATACATTTATGTAATATTCGACAAATTTTTGTAATATGTATGAAAATATGCTCACGTAAACGATCTTACTGTAAAACATTAATAATTAACAACACATGACTGTAAAAATATGAAGTTTTTAATCATTTATACTCAAAGCGTTTATCTTGATTTATGGCTGTAATCAATCATGTGATCGAGTATAAGGTCAAGGTATTTTTAATTCGAAATCTTTTTTCAAAATAAATTAAAATGCCTAACTAACGGTTACAAGATGCTTTGAAAAGTTTACAATTTGCGTTCGTAGCCTGGATTCAACCAGGAATTACAAATTGAACGGTTTTAAGAGAACCCAATTGTTGTATTGCTTAATCGCTTTGCATACAAAAAATGTGTTAATTGCTAAATGGCAGTTCGCAGAATTTTCAGTCAAATTTATTTCGTTTTCAAGAGGTATTTTTTTATTTTCAATGATGTTTATTTCATGTTTATAACAATGTTTATTTGACCGTTTCAATACGAAATTTTATTTTATTACCATCCATTCAATTGAGCTTTATGTGTCCGAACTTACCTTGAAATGTCAGAAATAAAAATTGAGTCCGTCACGAGGTTCCATTTTAACCCTCCGAATGTTTCAACGAGAAATTTCGTCAAGATGAAACTGCCCTGTTACTCCAGGGGGGGGGGTAAGATCCAAGTAATAAAAACAAATTGCCCCTCACTAAGAACTGGTGTCAGTTTGGAACATGTTTTAGTACCTGAGGCAACCCACTACAGGGCTATTTTCGATATGATGATAAACCAACAAGAGGATTAAGGTCTGGTAACCTAGTTGAACTGAGACTTTCACCATCACTTTTTAAAAACTAAATCGTAGCAGTTTGTATTTGTTGAGTGTTCTGATTTTTTGCTTTCGTAAAGCATAGATAAAACATAACCATTTTATGTGATAGATTTTTTTAATGTTTATTGCAGCACATAATTAATTACAACTTATGTGATACCGTAGAAACATACTACAACAGTTTACTAAAATTGTTATAAGTTTAGATCACTTAAGCTAACTATTAAAATTCTGCGACGCATCTAAAATATTTTTTTACCGATCTGACAAAAAATACGTATAGTTTTGTTAGGTGTTTCCAAAAATATAATAGTAATTACTATCTCCCTTTTTCCTACACAGTGACTTATAAAGATATTTTTGAAACAATTTGTTATGATACTTCGTAATAAAAAAGTAATATTCAAAATTATTTATCCAGGTATCATTTGGCATAATATCCGAATACACTTGTCAATAGTTCAAAACTGAAACTTTGAAATGAAATTAATCTTACACAATTTAAACCGTTTCATCATCCGTAATGCACACCAATGTCATTTGTGAGTCATACCAGTGTGCCGCGGCACACCAATTGAAAATCGCTACAACATGCGATATAATATACTCCAACTATACAATAGATATTCTGAGGTATTCAGCCTTTACTTAAACATAGATTTGATTCACCTACAGTCGATGATATTTACATTCCAATAAGTTATGAATACTTTCTGGATACCACTCTTGCTAATGCAATGATAATTTTATGCCTTTCGGTTGCAATGAAATATCAGATACGTAGCAGTATCTTTATAAGCTCCCAACTACCATTTCATTCGGAGAAGATCAATCACTCTCAAGCTTCATTTTGCATTCAAATCGCGATGAACACAAGTATTTGGCTATCTGTATACTTTAACATTGGGAGCCTCTGGGTATAACTGAAATTAACTACAATCTGGCCTCCATTTTGGAGGAAGAGAATATTTAAAGGTAGGCAAATGTTTGTTACTGAATATTCGATTTCAATTACTTTGCTACTTTGTTGGTATAAATTCTACTTTGTTGGTGTAGCACTACCTTGTTGATTATACATACTACTTAGTTGGTACAGTCATTACCTTGTTGGTATAGATACTACATTGTTGATGTAATTACTACTTTTGGGGAATAGATATGACTTTTTGTTAGTGTATGGTTACTATAGTGTTGGTATAGATACTACATTGTTGATGTAATTACTACTTTTGGGGAATAGATATGACTTTTTGTTAGTGTATGGTTACTATAGTGTTGGTATAGATACTACTTAGTTGGTTTAGTTAATACTTTGTTGGTTATAGATGCTACTTTGTTGGATTAGTTGATACTTTGTTGGTTATAGATGCTACTTTATTGGTTGTAGATGCTACTTTGTTGATGTAGTTATTACTTTGTTGGTATAGATACTACTTTGATGTCATATATACTACTTTGATAGCATAGATAATACTTTGATGGTGTGGATACCAGATTTTTGTTGGTAAAGATACTTCTTTGTTGGGCGTAGGTACTACCTTGTTGGAGTAGCTACTAATTTGATAGTGTAGCTAATAAATTGTTGGTGCAGTTACTACTTTGTTGGTATAGATATTACTTTGTACGTATACATGCTAATTTATAGGTGTAGTTACAACTTTTTTGGGCAAAAGTTACGCAGGGCACCTGCTTGGCGATCTTCTCTTTCCGATGGGAGGTAACCAGCCGAATGTTGCAAACTTAAAAGTCGCCAATTGCAGTCGCAGTCGCTTATTTTTCTCATAGGGAAGAAATAATTCCCTTTTAATGTGTGGGAAGCAATATTAGGGATTTTATTCCAAAATTTGTTCTTTAAAATGGCGTAATTTTTCGTAATGCAATACGAAGTAGAACTTTTTTTTGAACTATAACATATAATTCTGACGGTTCCCGAAACCAGAATATTTATATGCAATATGCTTATATTAATATATAATGCTTATATTAATTATATTTTTTAAATACAATATGCTTATATTTAAAAATATAAGCATTTTTGTAATGCAGATGAATAATTCAATTAATTGTACGCCGACAGACCGGTATAGTGGTTAAGGTGTTAGCCTCTAGATCGGAAGGTTCCTGGTTCGAATCCGGGTCCGGGCATAGATGTTTGTAAGCGTATGGTGTAGAGGCGGCTGGTGAACCTTAAATCTGTCGTGGCCGAAAGTCCTCACGTTGGGTGGGTGTGGAAGTTTGGAGAGTGGGGTGCCAGCTCAGGTGTTGCTTCGTCATCTGACCGTGGTTCAAAATGACGTGGTGTTGTCCTTGAATCTTTCCCTTCGGGTTTGATCCGGATCGTTGCTAGTAGACCGCTGTATTGCTCAAGTGCAACGTTAATTAAAGTAATTATATGTACCCAATTTTACAGTAAATTTGATCGAATCCTTAATTAACAGTACCCCGAAAAAAATATTTTGGTACGTGCATGTTTGAAATCATCTAAAAACTAAGAGGATCAGCTAAAAACATACTGTTGTTAAACTGAAAACATCGCACGGGGATGTTTACAGTAATTAAATCTTGGAGGGAGTAAATTAATGACTTATTTGATGTTGCAAGCAACTCTCAGATTATCCATATAAAAAATGTTCCTTTATTAATTGTTTAAGCAAAATAAAAACATTTTTGGATAATTTTTTAGTAAAAAAATTTAAATTAAAGTGGGGGATCGACTTCGATAAACATCATAAAAATGAAAAAAGGAAGTCAAATCCTCTGTTGTTCTTTGAAAATTTTTTTTTATAAATATATAATTCATTCTCTACAGTTTAATCTGCATGAAGCTTTTGTTTTTCGGAATAATGGGAGTTTTTTCCCAAAGAAAACGGGAACATCCAGAAAAAAAGGGTGACGGGAGAAAACAAGTGAAACTCTTCATAGTGTTTGATCAAACAATGAACATCTTGACATCACGCCTTTTCATTGCTTTGCGAACAAAGTTAATTTAAAGTGAGTGCAGAAAATGAAGAAAAAAGGTTTTTGTTCGCACAAACAAAACATCTAGTGATAATCATAAGCTGTGGTAATTTGATAATCCGTCTCAATAGCAGCCTCTTGAAACTGTATCCTCGCTATCGGAATTGGATTAGACTTTGAAATGCATAAAAAAAAAAAAGCATGTAAAGACAAAAAATTACTAAAAAAATTAAATTGGTATATTTTCAATTTGTTATGAACTCCTATTTAAAATGGGAACTAAATATGGAAAAGACTGCTTTTTGGATGTTTCCGGTAGACCAATACGTGAGGCAGTGGCTGCTTTTTGGGTGTTCCTGATAGCCCAAGACGGGAGGCAGTGGAAGCTTTTTGCCTATTTATCGGGCATGATTGCCTTGCTGCGCATCTGTGTCGTATTGGCGTTCTTAATGAAAATGCCTGCTCCCTGTGTGACAAAAACGAGCCTATGGACAAACATCACCTGCGTGTCTGTGAAGCTCTCCATGGAGAAACTGATACTCCGAGATACTGGGAAGCTAGAAGACACTTACGGTGATAGCCTTCGTCTATCCTTTGAACTTTTTGATGTTTCTTATAGTTGTTCTTCTTCTGTTCACGTTCTTTTTTTTTTCTTGTTCATGTACCCCAGCCATTGAAAATAAAAAATAAATCAATTTGCTTGGTTCTTTTGGCGTTTTATGGTGCAAGGACCATATTTTGTCAAGCTGTGCGAAACACTAGACAACGCTTAGTAAAAAATGTCCTGAAAGGGCGATAAAGAGATATTGGTGAACAGAGTAGTGTGATGAAAGCAGAAAATATCGCTTGGATAGCCAGTAATCACGCCCACCCCCCTGTAAGACAATACCCCACCCCCCTAAAGACAGTAATCCCCATGCGGTCCTTGAAACTCTTACACAACTAAACTATATGTCGCTCTTGATGGCCCTTACAATTTGCACAACATTTTCTATTTCTGACAAATGGTCCGTCAATAAAATGTCATCGACTTACAAGTGAAACAAATTACATTAGAGCCTCATTTTAACGGATCCTATTGTAACGGACGTCGCTTATAACAGACAGTGAGCAAGGTGAAAGAACATTTAAATTTTGTTGTTCAATATGTTGAACAAACGGAAAATTAAAATGTGTTTCCATAATATGAACACCCCTCCCTAACGGAACCTCCGTCAGTCTCAGCAAACAAACTCCAGCAGAAAATAAATTATTTTTCAAACCAATGAATGTAAGCAATCAACGTAATCAGCAATCAACAACCTTCTTGTTCTAAAGATTAATGCAGTATATACGTACACGTCCTTTTCAATTCAATCTATGTTGAAGGCTGTTTTTCATTTGCATAAACTTTTTATAGCTAACTACTGTACTTTCATTGATGTTCAACCTGATGCAAAACACCCCTATAAGAATTATTTGTAATAAACCGGTCTTTCATTAAAACGGACAACATTCAGTCCCTATTAGCCCGTTATCATTAGGTTCTACTGTAAGCCGAAAAACATAATTCTGCGAAAACGAAGACGAACCAATCCTTCTCCCACTAAAGTAATTTTAATCCGTTTTCAATTTCAGGCGTTGAATCACAATTTACATTCGTTTAAAAGCGCCAATACCGACATTTGGCGCCTTCAGGGTTTCTTAAAGGGGTGTGCAAGCATCATATGGACCAGAAGTATTCTAGTGATCAGTTCTTTTTCATGGGGTATACTATCTTTAGAATATACATGTATGGCGCTACTGATATACCCAAGGGGTCTTCTGCTTTCATATCATTATGCTATTCCCCGATCCCTCTTTCTTTCCCTTTCATAATATTTTTCACTTGAAGTTGTCTTTTTTATGGGCGCATCTTTGCCAATTATGGCCCTTTTTGAAAGGAAAAACCCAAACAACTATTATTTGACCGGTCTTGCTCCATATCGAAAAAACAAGCCGAACTAATATCGTAAGGTTGGGGTCTGTTTCTAAGTAAATTTAGTAGCTTTTAGTTACTTACGTTATGATTAATTATCAAATTGAAGTCGTGTAATCGGTTTTATCACTCCTCTTGATCTCTCTGAGAAGTGAAATTTTATTATGTTGTTTACAAAAAAACGAGTAAGTAGCTTAAAAATTACCATAATAGCAATGAAAACAGTTCGTTAGGACCCTAATGCTACGATCTAATTTGATGTTTTTTTAGACCCTATAAAAACCTAAAAAGACCATTTAAAACCTATGAAAACCTATAAAATAGCCATTTAAAATCTATAAAATCCTTAAATAGCCTTTCAAAACCTATAAAAAGCTAACAAAAAAAAAAAATAGCCCCATTTAAAATCGATAAAACCTAATCTGATATTTTTAAAACCTAAAAATCTGGTTTTTGGAATTTATGTACTTGTAAAATATACGACTATAATAATATGGGTGTACATAGTGATTCAGAATCTAATTTAAACTGAGATCGTGGTCTAATCTGCACTTTTAAGGCAACAGAATGCCCGCTGAGCGACAGATCAAATCAATCAAATCACCACAGTACGTTGTAGTTTTATAACCACCTCGATCATTAAAGAATTCAACAACTAAGTTAAAAGTTTGAAGGCTCTAACCTCCATAAAGAACGAGTGCTTTAAAAAAATTTCTAGATCTTTTCTTCCTCCGGTCCTTGACAAAAAATGGCCATAAATCAGATTTATATTTTCCGGGTAAAAAACTATTTTCAGAATTCATAAATGTAGTTATTATTTCTTTTATCATCATTTGAAAAGGGACTCCAACAGAAAAGGACAAAGATAACCATCTCAATTTTTTTGCTTTATAAAAACAACTTTTTCTGGAAATGTCCCTTTTTACTTTTTAGCCCCCTCAAAAACGTAATCTCTGCATTTGCGAAAGTGAAAGCTCAGGGGTAAATATAAATAAAAATTGTTGATAGGGAGGAAAATCCTGCTTCCTTTGTGACAGATTCCCTTTTTTTTCTCCTGCTTTTCCAAGTTCTCCTGAATTCTTATTTCAAGTCAACTTATTCATGTATACTCCTTCAAAAACCGCAACAATCTTTTTTTATCTGGCGCGCTCACTTTTTTCCCCACTTTCTCAAAGAAGTTTTTGAAAATCTATTTTAATGTATTATTTATGTGCCCTACAGTCAGACAATTCCGTGGGCTAGAAATGAAAAAGCATCTTGAATTTCAATGGCGTCGGGTTCTCAACGACACGGTATACTCGTACTTCCACGGTTTAGGTTGGGAGAAAGATTTAGGTTTCTCTCTCTCTCTACCCGCAAACGAAAAAGAATGTTTCTTTTTGTTGTGTGTGCGTGGCAGCGGAATTCAAGCCGTGGCGTCAATTCATTGTTGTTAAGTAAAAAAAGTTCGTTTGTAAGAAAATTCTGAAAGTTTGTCTCGTAGCTGGCCGGGTTTTATAGAAAGTCGTCTAAAAGCATGTGTTCCCTTTTATGATCAACGCTCGGGTGTTGTATTTCGCATTTTTCTTTGCATATTCGGAATAGTGAATGGGAAAGGACTCATGTATAAGCATGCATTTGTCGACATATGCTAGATTCTTTACTGAACAAAGTAAACCGATTACACTTTAATTGCTTTTTCGGAAATGAGCAGACCCTGTTTATATATTTATCAAAATGCAGGGCATTTCGAAAACTTCTGGCCAAATTGAAAAGGGTGGCAGAGGGTCCTAGAATTAACATTTTTAATCAAATGGTGAAGCGATATGTCATTAAGATATTAACACTTTTTATGACGGGATCAAGATCTCGTCAGTATTTCTCTAATGACACCTCGTCCATCAAGATCTAGTCAGTTTTTCTAATTAAGAGTTGCATCGTCATGACAACCCCCAAGGATTAGACACATTTCACACATATGGAATTTGGAAAATGAAGTTGAGTCATTGTGACGAGATCTGGTCAGTGTTTTCCACATACAAGATATCTCGTCCATCAAGATCTGGTCAGTTTTTCCACTTACAAGATATCTCGTCCATCGAGATCTGGTCAGTGTTTTCTACATACAAGATATCTCGTCCATCAAGATCTGGTCAGTGTTTTCTACATACAAGATATCTCGTCCATCAAGATCTGGTCAGTGTTTTCTACATACAAGATAACTCGTTCATCAAGATCTGGTCAGTTTTTCCACTTACAAGATATCTCGTCCATCAAGATCTGGTCAGTGTTTTCTACATACAAGATATCTCGTCAATCAAGATCTGGTCAGTGTTTTCTACATACAAGATAACTCGTTCATCAAGATCTGGTCAGTGTTTTCCACATACAAGATATCTCGTCCATCAAGATGTGGTCAGTGTTTTCCACATACAAGATATCTCGTCCATCAAGATCTGGTCAGTGTTTTCCACATACAAGATATCTCGTCCATCAAGATCTGGTTAGTGTTTTCCACATACAAGATATCTCGTCCATCAAGATCTGGTCAGTTTTTCCACTTACAAGATATCTCGTCCATCAAGATCTGGTCAGTGTTTTCTACATACAAGATAACTCGTTCATCAAGATCTGGTCAGTGTTTTCCACATACAAGATATCTCGTCCATCAAGATCTGGTCAGTGTTTTCCACATACAAGATATCTCGTCCATCAAGATCTGGTCAGTGTTTTCCACATACAAGATATCTCGTTCATCAAGATCTGGTTAGTGTTTTCCACATACAAGATATCTCGTCCATCAAGATCTGGTCAGTGTTTTCTACATAAAAGATAACTCGTTCATCAAGATCTGGTCAGTGTTTTCCATATACAAGATATCTCGTCCATCAAGACCTGGTCTGTTTTTTCTACAGACAAGACATCTCGTCCATCAAGATCTTGTTAGTTTTGCTAACAACGAGATAACTCGTCGAGACAATCATTAGGAGGGCTGAAGTTGGAACCGGAAGTTTTGAAACACCCTGTATCACATTTTTGTGGGGAATACGCTATATTGCTTCGCATGGCAAATGTTTATCTAGCTGTCCTACCTCGTGATTAAACATTGTGGATTTGTGTGTTTGAGTAAGAACTTCCAAACTTCTCCAATTCTTTTCCACCCGAAACTTTAAATTAATTTCGATCGCAAAAAGCAACGAAAACGCGCGATGTCAGGATCTTTATTGTTTGTTCAAAAATAGTGGGAGCGTTTCACTTCTCCCTCTCCTGACAGCTTCTCCCGAAAATTCCTCCATCCCCCCCCCGGAAAAAAATTCCCATTATCTCCAACAAACAAAAGCGTAATGTAATTTAAACTGTAGCGGAGGAATTTAATAACAATAGCAAAACATTTTTCAATGAACAACTGGTAAGATGACTTTCCAGTTTTTTAAGGCATACTTCCAAGTCTATCACACACTGGATGGAACTCAAACTTTCCTTATTATCTATTTTTTAAAGGAAGCTTTTATTTTACTTAAGCGACAATTAATATGGAAGGTTTTTTTTTTTCTCGTGCGAAATCTAATAGCTATTTACATCCTCAGGTATTTCATTAATTTTTTCACTCAAAAACTTAATTACTGTAAACATCGGGGTACCGCGAAGTTTTCGTTTTTGCTCCATGTTGTTGTTATTATTTTTTGGCAGCAGTAATTTACAGACGATTCCAGTTTCGTAACAGATGTTCCAATGATCTACTAAAAATTAATGCTCAATTTCGGGATTATTAATTAAAGCTCCTCTCGTAAAAATGACGCACTGCTCGAAAAATGCGTTAATGGGAAAAGCGCGGGATGATTATTAATGACAGAATCCTTATTAATTATTTCTCCCCAAGGAAAGTAAATGTTCGGAGCACCTCCGTGGCCGTAAACCCTCATTGTCAAGAACATCGAGTAATTTTTTAAGAATCTTATCTGGGGAGGCTGGTTGGGCTTTATGGTGCTATTTTCAAAGAAGAACAAGCTACTCCAAACGCAAGACAAAATAAGATTCAATAAAAAATATGTTTAAAATTATCAAAATTACCCACCAGACCAAGATCAAAATTATGATAAAACATAAGTAAAAATCACGACATCAGACAAAATGAACGTTTCTAAAGCGTGAAAGCAGTAAATATTCTATGAATATCATCAACAGAAAAGAGTAAAATGCATTGATGCAAGCCCTTCAAGTGGTTTCGACCGAAATATCTTGCCCATCAAGATTTGACTAACTTTGTTAAGTGATAAGTAGGGCAACTTTTTTGTTGCAGTAGAAACGGGAAAAGTTGCATTTATCATTCCCTAAAGTTGCATTTATGAAAATAAAGTTGCATTTATTTTTGATACACTAAAATCTAAAATAAATTATTAGTAAAAAATGAAAATTTTCAAAATTTATTTGTACATTATTAAATGCAGAAGAACTTTGATGTCGTTGAATGGCCGATCCTTGGTCGGTAATTTCTTTAACATTGAAAAACTGCGCTCAACAGAGACTGATGTTGCCTGACATTGTTGCATTGGATTATTCTACAGTTGTGAAACAAGTGTACCACTCAAGTAACTTGGAGCAATCTCGGATAAAGCTCCTTGAGTGTGATTCCAGCCGCAGTCATATAATGAGCTGAATCGGATAGTAGAAACGCAAAATCCTTTCTCACAACATTCAGAGATTTTAAAACGTCATATACAAGGAGAACAACATATTGATGATCGACACTCACCTTGCAAACTCTGCAGTCGATTACGCAAGTTTGCTCTGGATTAACATGAGTGCCAACCAATGTGTTAAAGTTTTTTTTTTTTTTTTTCTAATGGCGGGCACAAATGCACATAGTCATTGGCCACTACAAGGCCGGAATTGATGGTCTCTTGTGAAGGAGCACCCAGTGGGAGGACCATCATCGCTTCCTAACAAAGGACAACACAATTTATATCCATGCCCTGACCCCGGATTCGAACCAGGAACCTTCCGATCCAGAGGCCAACACCTTAACCACTAGACCGGTTGGTCGGCCATGTGTTAAAGTACTTCTTGCTATTTATTTCACTTTCCTCTGTTAGGACAAATATTTCTTTGCATGAACTTCTTGTTTGATCCGCAATACTTCGGCGTTCGCAAGATCAGACACACGCGATTGAAGGGTTGATTCAGAGGGCAAAAAATGAAATAGTAATTTCATATTAATTAATTTTAAGTTAAGTTGTAAAAAGTTGCAATCGTACAAAAAGTTGCATTTATGTAGAAAGTTGCATTTATGTTGCAGTTATAACTCACTTACAATACATCCCATGTAGGAGGAATTTCGATTTTAGTACTTTACATAAAGCATCGAACGTGGGAAAAAAGTTGCATTTGTTGCAAAAAGTTTTGCCCTAGTGATAAGATAACTTCTCATAGGTTAGTGCCAAAGTTTTGAAGTTAACAAGACATAACGATCTGGTCAGGTTTTTTCTATTGACGAGATATCTCGTCCATCACGATCTGATCTTTTTTAATCACAAGATGCTTCATCGAGATAACCATAGGGAGTGTAAATGTTTGTTTCAAACAGATCAAAGAGACGTGCGATTTAAAGGATGTAAAAGTTGTAGGATTTAATTACCTTTACCCACCACGAATAAAAACAGATGGGTCACTGATAAAATATGAATGCTAAATACACTCTATTACAAACAAATCGAAGTACCAAAAAGGAGTTGTCCGATTGCGATTAAAATGGGTGGGACTGAAGAACATACATAGAAAAACAAACGATTAAAATTTCAGAACAATTGAATGATTTATTTCAGAGTTTGACCGTTACAAAGGGAGGAACTCAACAAGGCGTTAGTCCACCTCTGGCCCGGATGCAAGCTGTCACCCAGCATGGTATAGACTGGAAGAGTTCCCGGATGGTGTTCTGCGGAATTTCTTACTAAATAACCGGATTCCAACGAGGTACCTTCCGATCTATTGTATCTGACACTTTCACCTTTTGCTGAAATGTAAGTCTTCTAGGGCTACAAGACATCGAAAACTGAGATTGCTATTTTAATTTTTTTTAATTAGAATAGTATGTCCTCAAAGTATCGATCTCCTCTTTTCATATTTGCCTTTTTACTCAACTGAGCTCCATTTCGGTTCACAGTCCCTTGAAATTAATCTAGATCGACAACACATCCCCGCTGCATAAAACCACGCCGAGCAACATCTTTCACAGCATAAACGCTCATGCAATCACCCCGATAATCGCAACAAAAATCTCAAAGAGAAACAATTCTGTGACCCAGGTAGGGAAAATATTCCAAAACCCCACCCTTCCTTCGACACAGAAAGCAGGTTCTCCAACGAAGTATTTAAAACTTTTCCCAACTGTTAAATCGGTGAAGAATGTTGTCAAAGTTCTAGTGAAAACTTCAGGAAACTTCATGGATCACAGCCCGATGTGCCTTTTTAGTGTTTTGATCCAGTTAACCGATGCGGGGTTAAAGGCATATACCCCAATGCTTCATTCTACCATTGGAGCGTGAGTTAAAGTTCTAAACTCGGATACTCGAGATTTCGAATTTTAGGTACACTTTATTTGTGCACAAATAGTATCTAGGATACTCATTCATAAAATAAAATTATTTTGATAACAGCGTTAAAAGCTCTGTTGGTTTCTCTTAGTTAACAAAGGAAATTTTTTATTTGTGTGGTATCTTGTCATAAGTAAATCTGACCAGATCTTTACGGTAGCATCGCCTCTTGAATAGTGGTTGGATCCTCAGAAGTCCGGTTCAAAAAGTAGCGGATTGCCAAGTCAAGTTTGATACTTGGTCCAACCAAAGACCGTCGTGTACATGGGGCTGGTGTACTTGAAACCTGTAGTTACTTTACATTACCTCATGATGGCGCGGTATGGAAGTTTTGAGAGTGGAGTGCCATCTCAGGTGTTGACCTCGTCATCTGACCGTGGTTCTAAATTACGAGGTGCTGTAATTGGATCTTTCACTTGTCGATTGATCCCGGATAGTTGTCAATAGCTCCTTGTGTTGTGTCATTGCGAAGTCAATTCAACTAACTATCTACCTCGAAAACATATTTTTTTATTTACTAACATCGGTTTTATCTCTACTATTATAAAAAGAAGTGTTTGTTTCTTGCGCGCATCCTGACAAATCTATGGCACTTACAGTAATGGATTTGGCACACAGGTAGTCCGGCTTTTTTGCAATTTTAGGGTTGCGGCTAATTTTAAAATTCAATCTGTAACATTTTTAAATGAATTTAATGACACTTAATTATTATTGTTTTCTTTGGAATGGCAACAGCAGCTGTCGTGAGCTGATAAAAGATCGGATTCTAAATTTATTTTTTTACGTTTTCATTTTGCACGGAGGAATAATTTTTCAGCAGAAGATAAAAAAACAAAGATTTAACTTTAGTTATGTTGTTCTTTTTTCTATCTTCTAGACCGTTAAAGATAGAGTAAAAATTTTAACGGATTTGAAATCTGCGGAAAATTTCACACTATATCGATACCTAAAAATAGGACTTTCTTTAAATAAATAAATTTTTTAATTGAATATCTGTTACATTTTCGCAAGAGAATGTGACGTCAAACCAAAATTCGTGTTCCAAAAATAAACCGATTACTTTTCCAGCCCACTTACAATTTCAGCGAAAGAAAGCAAATCAAATAAAATAATTTGAAATCTGCGGAAAATTTGACACCAGATAAAAACCTTATACGTTTGATTTTCTTTTAATGAATAATTTTTCAACTAAACGTCTATATTTTCGCAAGAGATTGTTCCGAATTCCTATTTGGAACCACGGACAACTTCGCTATGGCTGTTATCCAATTTGCGAAGCCAACCACAGTTCATGATATTCATAATTTGGTTTAAAAATACAAATACAAATATTTACGACCCCCTACAGGCTCAGGCCCAACAAGGCTGGTCCTTTGTTTATGAATTCCCCAATTCCCACTGACTATCCAATTGTGTCTTAAATTCGTACACTCCCTTTGAATTAACTATATTTTCTGGCAACGCGTTCCAACTGTCTATTACCCTATTAAAGTAGTAGTTTTTCCTTAAATCCCGATTAAAATGTGTCTTATTCAATTTATACCCATGACAATTTATACCATGAATGTTCTGTTATCCCTATTGAAATTTAAGCCCTCTGTGTCCCCTTGTTTTACAAACTTGAAAAGCTGAATCAAATCCCCCCTCCTTCTTCTTTCCAGTGTATAAATGTTTAGCTTACTTAAACGTTCATTATAGTCGAAATTTGCTAGCCCCTTTATACGAAGCAAACCAAATTGGAATTTGCAAGAAATTCATTCCAATAGGCTACGAATTTCCATTTGGTTTGCGGAACAAACCATAGTTCATAATATTCATAATTTGTTTTGCAAAGCAAACCATACCTTATACGTTTGATTTTCTTTTAATAAATAATTTAGAATTAAATATTCATATATTTTGGTTTGCTTCGCAAACCAACACCACGGGCAACGTGACCCCCACGAAAAGTACTGTCACGGGCAACTCCATTATGGCTGTTATCCAGTAGGCTACAAATTCGTAAACCAAATGGGAAACCGTGATGGCTGTTATTCAATGGGCTACGAATTACCATTTGGTACCCACGAATTCCCAAACCAACTCCACGGGCAACGCAGTTATGGCTGTTATCCAATAGGCTACGAATTCCCATTAGGTTGACGAAGCAAACCAATTACCCCACAAAAGCAACTGGCACGTGCAACGCCGGTCTAGCCACGCAGTATATTTCTCGTGACTCTAAAAATTGCCTCATTTGTATTTCCTTGAAAGGCAACTAATAGATTAAACATCACGTGATTCCGTGGGTTATTCTGATCTGACACTGGAAAACACGCGAACTTTTTTTACTGTACTTGAAACAAAGCAAATGTAACAAGCAATTTTGTGAAAGAATTCGTATTTAAAAAACTACTTTAATTTATGTCGTCAAATATGACATTCCCAACGAACGAAGGTATAATCAACACAGTAATGAATCATTAGAGAAAAGTTGTAAAAAATTAGGAAAAATAATTCAACATAAGAATGTTCGCCTGCTTACACATCCATAAGGACTAAATGTTGCATATCATTCAATTGCTTATAGTTCTGATGTAGTTTTAGAAAACATTTCAAAATTAGACAAATTTAATGGATGGAACAAAAAATATGTTAAATATAGACAAAAATAAATTACGTCGCTTCACAACATCATCGGTTTACTAGTGAAACATCCTAATCACTTAAAAATGAAATGTCTGGAATTTTTTTACTTTTCTAGATCGAAATGTTATGTAATCTTTGCGTTTGTGAATACCATTAGGTTAATTTTTCTTTACGTGAAAATTAAATTTCTTCTACAGAAACATACTTAGTCTGTATAAATAGCATTGCGAGTCCATGTTTTACCACCGTTTTCTCATAAGTATGTTTTTTATTTACTTTGTTCACTTGAAATCCATCAATATGATGTTTTCTTTTGAGTCGTCCAGAGAATATTTAATTGAATGACTACTGTACGAAATTTCAGAGCTTATTTCAGAATTCCATAAATACATTTCTTATAAGTCTCAAAGAAGGAATTTTCTCAAAATAATCATGAAGATACCTTCCTTCTATGTGAAAAGACTTCGAATCCTAACTCTTCGAAAAGTCGGCAGCAAAGTGTAATCCCATCATATGAGACATGCGAAAATTCGTCTCCAACAGTTACGTGGAATATCGATTCCAGAAGACGACATTTTCAGGTCGAAATTCGACGAAAAACATCGCGCTAACAAGCGAGCCACATTAAAAATGAATCGTTTGCATTGTACAAAAGAGAATTATAAATGAGTTCAGAGTAAAATGGCAGAAGGCATCTTGGAAAGTCATAATTTATTCAGCGTTTTTCTTTACTCTTAAAAGCTAGAAGTCGAAGTTGGAACTCCTTGTACAAAGCTCGCGATAAAGTTTTTTTTCGCTTCAGTTCTCGTGTTTACATTACATAGGCTTAAAAGTTAAACGATGTCAGTCTTTTAGAAATGGCACAAAAAATTCCAAATTGCTTTGGGTTTTTTTTTCTTCTCTTACGAGACTGATCAAAAATGCTTTTTATTTGCTTGTTTCAACGCTAAGCTTTTATTTTTTTAATGCTTACACACAGGCACACACTTTCGTGTTTTTATAAGAATTCAAACTTGTATACGCATATCGTCTTGTGCTTTTAGATATCAAATTAGCATAATTTAATTCTTCGAGACATTGTTTGAAAATATTTTTTTCGGTTTAAGTGATTTTTTCGTGTGTCTTACAAGAGCTGAATTCTGGAATTAGAATATTTAAATTATTCATTTTGCTTATAGAAATATTTGCGCTTTTTGAATTTTATAATTCAAGTTTTATGAGATCACCGAGGCCTTGTAAAAGTATTCAGACTCCAAAACAACAAGAGTTTATCCTATTTTGAACATTCCTAAACGTACACGGCTACGTGTTTTGCCTATTTTTACGAGATTACACTTGCTGCAAAACTTTATGCGCATAAATATAAATTAAGAAATAAAAAAATCGAACTTGGGATGTTCTGATTTTGTTAAATCAGATTAGTTCACATATGCATACATAACGTCGCTGCTGTAATGTTTTTACAGTACATCTCCAACTTCCAAATCGAATCCTATTTTTTGGTGAACTGATACTTTTTATTTTACAGCTAAAATCACTAATTTTTGTAACAAATTTTATTTTTTTAGAAGTGTTTTATCTTACTCAATACGTTATCTCTACACTAAATTATTTTCGGATCAATATCTTCTAACAATCTGGTGCAAAAAAAAAGCATCCTTCAAGAATTCAATGCAAAGGATGATTGATTTCATTAGGTAAAATATATTTTAATGAAACTTAACGTTTACAAAACCTTTTATTTTATTCTCTTTAAGTATTGAAAAATATGAAAACAGATCCCTTATAAAATACGATAGTAAACATCGTAATTCATAAAAATCAACTTTTTTTAAATTTTAGCGTTAAAATTATCTGTATCAAACTATATAGATAGCAAAAGGACTTTTCTATTACCATCAGCTACATGTACAACTTAAAACATCGTTGGCTTAAGAGTCGAAACTCATTAACTAATAAATAAAATTTACAGCATAGCTGATTGAAGACTATCTACTACAAAAAAAAATCGCTATCTACTACAAAAGCACATTTTTCTTTGATAGAGATTTCTTGTATTCTTCCTATATTAAACGGGTCCGTTGGAAGAGTAACAGATTAGCAACCGAAGGGTTACGAGTTCTAATCTAAACGAAGACAATCGTGCACAAAGAGGTCTGGAGCTTTGTTTGTGAAGTTGTTCTTTAAGTTGACAGAAAAAAATTTCGATGGACAATTTTAGAACCCTTTCTTTTTATTGTTGTGTCTACGTGTACTGTTGCGCCGTTTAGATTTGTTATGTTTACAGAAATATGTTTAAAAGTTCAGCTTTAGATTCTTGTAGGCTATCTCCTTTCTGATTAAGAGAATAAGTGCTGGAGTGTATATGCTCTGGTTACATTGAACATCAGTTCAATGCGCGAAAACAGCTTTTAATCGTTATTACCTGTCTACCGATTTTAAACTGCTCCCTGCGCATCAGATTTCTCTTTATATCCTTGGAATTTTCTTTTGATAATGCCAGTAAAAATCCTTGTACTAGCGCATCTTTGTGTAAATGCGCATTCAAAAAGGTAGGTGAATATCCCAATTTTTTTTTCTTTTTTATTAATGCTTGGATCCTTTTCATATTTTTATCGATGATGTATTAACATAATACAAATGTTTTAAGGGTAACATTTAATTTTCATAAAAATTACTTTTTAAATCAAAATTTAATTTAAAAATAGGACAATATGAAGGGTGTCTATTAACACTGATAGCAATTTAAATTGTGCCCTTATTTTGTTGTTTTTTGGACTAAACGTTTCGTTTACCTTTGGCAAGTAAGTGCATTAAACCAAAAAAAATTTGGAATGGTAATAGTAAAATCTGAATATTGATATTAAATATGGAAATAATTCAAAATTTTTTAAAAAGTCTGACTTTATCTCATTAGTTTAGAAAATAAAAATTTTTATTGCAGTTACATTTATTTTTTGAGGTTCAATGTACAATATAATGACTAATAAACATTTATGCAAAATATCTAAGAAAAGAATTGAATAGTTTTTTAGATAGAGTTGTTAAGAAAATGGTAAATACAGAAAAACTCATTTTGACTAAATGGAACATTTTACCCGTAGGACATTGCTTTTACTTCCGAAAAATTCATAACTTCGCTAATACATAATGAATTTTAAAACGGTTTTCAGGTATTAAAAAATAAATTTTCGACGCACATTTTAATGAACAAACTCAAAAATGATTTTTTTTTTTTGTAGAATTTGGGTGTTTACCTACCTTAAGGAGGCGAAAAAAATGGCGAAAGTCTATTATATCTCAAGCAGATGATGAATGGCCATTTCCAACCAGCAGGTGAAAGTACTCTAAATTACAGTTTATAATACTTTCACCTGCTGGTACTGCACTCTAAATTACAGTTTAGAGTACTTTCACCTGCAGTACCGAGACATTACTTATAGTTTTGGTCACCTGTTTCTTGGCACATAAAAGGGCTACCATTGCTGACTCTACTTTTGTATTCCCTGTGTGGTCCAGATGTTCTTCGATGATACAATTCATACTGGGGTTACCTTAAAATCTAGTTTGTCTTCGTTTTATCAACGTTACTCATTTAATCTTATTGGTATTGACCAATCAACTATCATATACCAATTCGTAATTGATTCCTACGAATTTTTATTGGCCTATGACATCTATTGGTACAGAAATTCTACTGCCGCGAAAGCCCACTTGGAAGAGTAAGGATTGCGAGTTCGAAACTAGGTTCAACCAAATACCATCGTGTACATGTGGGTTGTGCACGTTAAATCTATCGTAACCTCAACTGTCAATAGCCCATTGTATTGCTCCAGTGCGACGTTAACTATTACCTACTTTAATAATATTAAGTCCTCACGTTGGGTTGGTGTGGAAGTTTGGAGAGTGGGGTGCCAGCTCAGGTGTTGCTTCGTCATCTGACCGTGGTTCAAAATTACGAGGTGTTGTCCTCGAATCTTTCCCTTAAGGGACTGATCCCGGACCGTCGTCAATAGCCCGTTGTGTTGCTCTAGTACGACGTTAACTAAAATTACCATTACCATACCCGGACCGTCGTCAATAGCCCGTTGTGTAGCTCTAGTATGACGTTAACTAAAATTACCATTACCATCAATAATATTACTTTTATTGCACTTTTTCTTTTGTAGGTAGTCTTCATCTGACTGAGGTTCAAAATTACGTGGTGTTGTCCTCGGATCTTTTCCATCGGGGATTGATCCCGGACCGTAATCAATAGCCCATTGTGTAGCTCTAGTATGACGTTAATTAAAATTACCTATAACCTTAGGTAGGTAGATATTTTTAATTAACGTCGCACTAAAGCAACACCGAGGGCTATTGATGACGGTCCAGGATCAACCCCCGATGGAAAAGATCCTAGGACAACACCACGTAATTTTGAATTATGGTCAGAAGACGAAAATTAGTTCTTAGAATCTAAGAGAATTATTAGAGAATTATCTGCTTCATTTTCTCTCGCATGATAAAATAACTTCCGAGAATTACTTACCACTCAAAGCAAAGCGCGGAATCCGCATAATTTTTCTCAGAAGTACGCCATTTCCAAATCATCTCATTTACGCCCAACTAAAAAGCGGCACTTACACCGTTGCCAAATAGTTCAGATGGATTCCACTTTATACTTCCCATTGATTACCATTCTGCAAGGCGAACCAAATGTCAGAAGTTTCCGGACATCGAAATCGAGCTCACGTTCCATTAAGAGACAGGAAGCCTCACACAAACATTCGGCCCATTATTATTCATAATTCTGTTACTCGGGGGAGTTTATTGCGGATGGTGATCGAAACAAAGACGGGGATAACTTCTTTGTGGTGCGGAAAACATTTCGGTGCTGACATAAAATCAAAAACATTCGCTGAGACGAAAGCTTTTAACTTGGGATTGATTGTGAGAGGATTAGTGGAATGATTTAGTGGGAAGAGATGACTTTCAATCGAATAAATGTTAAGATATCCATCCAATAGAAACAGACTCTTGCATAACATCTTGCGCTAAGATATCCTAATTTTTCATATCGATTGATGACAACATCATAATTCATGTTTGATACCTAATTTAAATCCAAGTATCTTCTTTAGGTGCGTGTAAGGTCAACACAGCCGTGAAGTGATCTTTATCCTTTCACTTTCACCCTCATCTGCTCTTATGTCTTTTGTATTCCTTCCTCCCACAGTGTGCTGTCCGTCGTATTCGGCGCAGCTTCGCCAAATATAGTCCTTACGCCACCAAACCCCCAAAACAACCAATTGTATTTATGAAGAACTAGTCACTGCGTAGCTAGCCCGGCGTTGACCGTGCCAGTTTGCTTTTGTGGGGTTATTGATTTGCGAAGGAAACCAAATGGGAGGAACCATAACGTCGTTGCTCATGGTGTTGGTTTGCTTCACAAACTAAAAAATATAAATATTTAATTGATAAATTATTTATTAAAAGAAAATCAAACGTATAAGGTGTAATATCTGGTGTAAAAGTTTCTGCAGATTTCAAATCCGTTTAGATTTTTGTTCTATCTTTAACGATCCCGATTATCGCTGATATAGAAAAAGCATTGAAGAACTCCAGTGATAACTTTAATCATTTCTTTTGCTTCACTCGAATCCGTTTCTTAGGAAATCAAAATTAATTAATCTCCAATCAAACGAAGGACATTCTAATCTGTTCGCTACCATTCGAGACGGAAGGTGAAACAAAATTGGGCATGGTTCCAAAGGCTGACGATAGTGACATGAAGGAGAAAAGTCTTTGGTGCTTCTTCATTTCTGAAAGAAGAAAGAGTGGTAAAAAAACTGTTACATTCATTTTTAAATGTTCTAGATTGAATTCTAAAATTCGCCGCGACCCAAAAATGCAAATTTCGGATTTCCTGTGTTACAAATCCTATTACTGTAAGTGCCATAGATTCGACAGGACTTTGCGAGCAGAGAACAAACAAACAGACAAACACTTCTTTTTATAATTGTTGAGATATAAACAACAATATGCACGTTTCGTATGCACTCGTAATAAAACAAAACTAATCAAAATTATAAAGCAGCTTTATCGTGTACTTTTTACTGTTATCGCTTCACTGTCGTACTTTTTACTCTTTAATGATGTAATTTTTTCTGTTTACTGCACAACTGTACTTTTTACTGTTGTACTTTTACTATTTCAGCTTCACCAAATATGGTCCTTGCGCCATCAAACCTCAAGACAACCAACAACCAACTATTTATGAAGAATATAATCATCAATGTACACATCCATGCCTCGAAATAAAACAAAACTGATCAAAATTATAAAGTTGCCTTTTTCGTGTGCTTTTTACTGTTGTTAATTTTTATTTCTAATATACTGACATATCTCCCCCCCCGTTATGTCATTACAACCATCGACTTTCAAATGAAATAGGTGGAGCTTATGGGCGGATGTATGAAGAGTAACGCGTGCTTACGAATCGACTTGGTACGATTGGCTATCGAAGCGCAGACTAGTGTTGTTGATTACGTTTATAATCACTTTAACCAATCAATGTTTTAACATTCGTGCTTTATCCCACATCAGTGATCGGGAAAATCGCATAAAACTGCTAGTACATTATTCCCCATACATATTTTAAATGCAGGAATCAAAGTGGTGGATTCAGTTATTTTAGTGTCTGGTAGAGGAGTAAACACTTCACAATTTCAGATGCATATTTTTGGTCGTTGACCGGGTCGCTGAAAGACCGGGAGTTTCATTAAACGTGTAAAAAATGTTGCGAAAGGAGAAAAAGAGAGGTTTGGGGAACAGAGTAATGGGATGAAAGCAGGAAATGATCGCTTGGGTATCCCAAGAGCACGACCCTCTTGTTTACTAAAGACAAGTACTTCATGCGAAAAGAAAAGACCGCTAAAGTACCTCGTATTCGTGATGCCCTTACACCTAAAGAAGATATTCCCATGTGGGCTACTCGACTCTTACTTTCCAGACTCAACAGCAGGTGGTTTAGAGTCGTTTGTGAAAAGGTGGGAATGAGTTCCACTAACACTTTCAGGCCCAGCAGGAAACAACCTGCCGGGTAATAATCGCACACGCCTACCCCAAAGGGCACACAAATAGAACTTATTAAAATTTGTACTTTTAAAAATTTTTTAATGTCCAAAAGAACAGTTTAGAGAGGGTATATACATAAAGGTGACAGAATTTACAGTATTATGACATCAACAAAAAATAACAAAACAGAAGAAAAGTAGAAAGAAAACTGGAAAATAACAAAGGACAAAGACATAGGCACACAAAGAACATAATGCAGCAAATACAAAAGTAAAATAGTGCATGATGGACATATGTCAAATTGACAGCAGTAATGTAAAGAGAGCAGGCAGAGAATATTTTAAGAAAATAATTTATGTATTTACAATTTGTTCTAAGGAAATGGTACAAATTTTTCAAATCTGAATTTAAGAAAGATGGCCAATAAGAATCAGGATGTGTCTTGATTAAAGCTACGAGGTGTTCTGTTAAATGCTTTCGTTACGCTCCTGATGGTTTGAAGAAAGCGTGTTTACAGAATATTCACGCATTTGGTTGGTTGAATTGGATTGGGTTTTATAGCACACTAGCCACAGCGTGGTCAGCACGGCGTTGCCCGTGACAGTTCTTTTCGTGGGGTCAGGTTTGACCACTGCTCCCTGACGCTCACCAACCCCCAGTGATTGCTACATGTCTCCATTTGGTTTGCTTCGTAAACACGGGCTCCGTGATGGCCTCGAGGTGGCTGTTATCAACAACGTAAATCAAAACACGCTATAATAGAAAACTTGGCATGCTTACAAAGGCGTTCTGCCTAAATATGCTTGTGACGTCAGCGGTCGAAAATCACAAAATCGTCTCGCTTCTTCATTCGAGGAAGGGGTGACGTCACATTCCGGGGAAAAAAAAGGTGAAAACATTTTTAATTAATTTTAAAATGTTCTAAATTAAATTTTTTAAGTTCCGTCTGGACATAAAAATCGCAAAAAATTCGGAATATCTGTGTGCCAAATTTCATTATTGTAAGTGCCATAGATTCGTCAGTACACTTCGCACAGTATACAAAGACACAGAGAAACATTTCCTTTTGTAATAGTAGAGATGGGTCATAATTGGCCAAGCTACGGCAAACAACATCAAGTAAATGGACATGCATACGAGGAAAGCTTTACTGACACAGTAAAGAGAGAAATATACCTATAGAGGAATCAAACCTGACTATACTTGCATACAGAATGCTCGCTTATAATAGGACAAATCACTATATTGTCTGTAGTAAAAGCATAGTTATCATTGGAAAGGGAAATAAAACAGTGACTCTGATTGGTTACTCCGTCATAATTATATTTGTCTTATATGTGTAAATTCTGTCTTTAATACTGTAACCGTACATTTCAATTTTAATATTTGTTGTTGTTGTTACTAATCCCCGACATGGTCTCTTTAAATTAGACCAAGTCCACGAATCCATAAACCCCCAAAGTCCAAGAAAAGTAGAGGTTCCGAAAAAACCTTGTCCATTGTAAAGTCAATACATTTTAAAATATGAGCTGGCGAAGCCTGATCAGCTCCGCACTAGGTACAAGTCCTGAAAACCTTCTGGCCCTGTTCGCAGGTGAGACTCCTTAAGTATCCACTGGCAAAACGTGAAATACAAGTCTACTGACTTCTACGGCCCTCAAAGAGTAGGGCGCCTCCAGGACGACTTCTCGAGTACCAGTCATGTACTGAATGGACATTCCAGAGATCTTTAGATGTCTTCCTGCACTCTGAGAACGCTTCATTATAAGTACAAGACATATCTGACTGGAGAATCTCCAAGGAAGCCTTTGTCAGGGAATCACTTACACAACAAAAACTAATCCAATGCAATTATTGATGCCTAGTGTACTCTGGGTTTTCTTTGGAGTGGTGTGGAAGTTTGGAGAGTGGAGTGCCAGCTCAGGTGTCGCCTCGTCATCTGACAGTGGTTCAAAATTAAATTGTGTTGACCTCGGATCTTTCTCATTGGAATTGATCCCAGACCATCGTCAATAGCCCGTTGTGTTGCTCCTGTACAACGTTAATAAAATACCTACATACATTCATGAGTTTTCTTAAGTTTGTGAGCCGACCAACCGGTATAGTGGTTAAGGTGTTAGCCTCTAGATCGGAAGGTTCCTGGTTCGAATCCGGGTCCGGGCATGGGTGTTTGTAAACGTATGGTGTAGAGGCGGCTGGTGCACCTTAAATCTGTCGTGGCTGAAAGTCCTCACGTTGGGTTGGTGTGGAAGTTTGGAGAGTGGGGTGCCAGCTCAGGTGTTGCTCCGTCATCTGACCGTGGTTCAAAATTACGAGGTGTTGTCCTCGGATCTTTCCCTTAAGGGACTGATCCCGGACCGTCGTCAATAGCCCGTTGCGTTGCTCTAGTACGACGTTAACTAAAATTACCATTACCTTTACCATCTTAAGTTTGTTAAAAGGATATGTCGACAGAATAAAGTATATTTATTTATAAAACGTTTCAATCTCAATAGTGAATTTTTCAGTTACATTTCAGAATAAATATTACATGTATTAACTGCTATTTTAGCTTAAATAAGTTTAATTTTCAAAGATAATTCCAGAGGATACTGGTTTTACATCTTAAGCATAAAATTTTAGCATTCCATAAAATAGTTAATACAACGCATTTGCATGATGTAAGAAAGTAACATTTCGTTTTTGACATTTTAGTACTAAATTATATTACTTGTAATTTTAAATAAAATAATAAAAAGCATACCTATATAATTTTGTATTTAATTTTTCCGAAAACTAAATGATAGTAATGTTTCGAAGAGAACCATCTAAGAAATCTTTTAAATTATAGTTTATACGAAATTTTAATATGTAAAAAGTTATCCAAGACTAAGAAAGTAAAAGGAATTAAATCAAAACATAAAATATGCTAGTTTAATGTTCAATGTTAAGTCAAAATATTTAAATAGCAATAACTATAAACTTACATAATTTATCCTGAACTTTTATTGAGAAATAAAAAGTATTTCCTCTTATAACTTAAATTAATCACAAATTTCGCCATTTATGATTTCATTCTAAATAAAAATTAATTGTATTATGATTCTTTAGAAAGAAATTAAAATAGTCTCCACATTACTTTAAAAAAACAAATTGGAACTTTCAATTAATTAATCACAAATAAAATTTGCATTACTAATTAAAAAAATTAAAACTTAAAACGCCGTTTTGCCGGGAAGAATTTTCGTTTTTCGTCCCTTTTCTTTGCATGAGTTATTGAATCATTCGATTGTTTTCAAAAAATAATTTCTAACAAGACACACTAGCAGCAACTACAAGCAAGAATAATTAAGCAATACATACTTGATTATATAATCTCTTCAAATAAAAATCACATTTATTACGGATTCAATATACGATTCAGTCAACTCTGCGAAGTTTTGCATTTTTCTACATTCGGTAAAACTGTCTTTTTAACTTGAAACGGATTACAAATAAATTACACGTACAACGAAACATTTTGTATTAAAACAAATCTAACAAGAATATTAACACCACGCTTTGCCTTGCTAATATTTTAAATATTCATTCTTCACGTATGAGTATCCTGTAGGAAGTATCTATTACTATCCACTGTGTGGCGAGCTCGGCGTTGCCCGTGACAGTTTTTTTCGTGGGGTCAGGTGTGACCACTGCTCGATGACGCTCGTCAACCCCCGCTGATTGCTACGTATTCCCATTTGGTTTGCTTCGCAGACGAACTTCACAGGCAACGCTGTGATAGCCTAGAAGTGGTTATTACCAACTACGTTAATCAAAACACGCTAGAATCGGAACACTTGGCAATGTTCCAAAGTCATTCGGAATAAAAAAAAAAGGCTTGAAACGTCAGCGGCCGAAATCGAAAAATCCGTTCCTTCTTCTTTCGAGGTAAGGGTGGCGTCACATTCCGAAGAAGAAAGAAAGGTGAAAAAAACTAATTAATTAAATTTTAAATTATCTGGATTAAATTTTAAAATTACACAAAAATTGCAAAACATTTGGACTACCTGTGTGCTTATTTCATTATTGTAAGTGCCATAGATTCGTCAGGACACTGCGTACAGAGACACAGAGAAACACTTCCTTTTATACTATCCATTATTCCTATCTGGCCTGCGGGTAAACCTATCCGGAGGGCTTATCTGCTCAACGGACCAGTTAAACCTGTGAGAAGAGCAGTATTTGGTTTACGGATTGGTTAAACCTCGGAAGACGGTATTTGGTCTACGGGCCTGATAAAAAATATTGAAGTTTAAGTTTATATTCCTACCTTCCCCCATGCCGACCAACCGGTATAGTGGTTAAGATGTTAGCCTCTAGATCGGAAGGTCTCCGGTTCGAATCCGGGTTCGGGCATGGATGTTTGTAAGCGTATACCAGCTCAGGTGTTGCTTCGTCATCTGAACATGGTTCAAAATTACGAAGTACTAGGGGGCCTGCCCCCTGCTCGCTAACCCTCGCCAACCCTCGGAGGATTACTCCGCAATCCTCATTGGTTCGCTGCGCGAACATATGCTCGCTTCGCTCGCATCAATGAAGACATGTGTCCTAGTAGAAGGGATTGTTTGCAAAATATGATATTCCAAAAAAAAATATTTTTCAAATCTAAATTTTTTGATGTTTTTTAGAAAAGATATTTACAGTACCTCTGAAATCCGAATTCAAATGAAAACTTTGAGCAAATTTTGACTCGAAATGTAAGCGTTGATATGGAAATTGAATACACAACATGTTGTTTGTATATAAATTTACTCCTGCACTCGAGCCACCCACGCATTTTCATTGAGTTTGTCGTCAAAAGTTGTAGTGCAAGCATCTTGTTGAACTATAATTGTTGGCCCTGAAAAGGACCTTTTTTTAAATGGCCCTGAAAAGATCCTCCGCTTTCTTTGATTTCTATTATTAACTGCAACAGCTCGACTAAAATTCATTTTCTTTGAATAAAATTTCATCCGATGACGCTATAAATTCAATTGAAGCGCGAGGCTTTGTGTTAAACAAACAATCGTACAATGTTGCCAAAAACGCGATAACAAATAACGTCTTTTTTGCGTGCCACGTAAGAGAATTATATATATAGATAAATTGTTAGGAGCAATGATGGTCCTCCCACTGGATGCTCCTTCACAAGTGGCTATCACTTCCGGCCTTGTAGTGACCAATAACTTAGGTCAAATGTGCCCGCCATTAGAAAAAAAAAAAAAACTTTCCCCTATGAAGTTTGTACTGAAAGTTCTGAAACAACCTGTATATTTGAAGCCCTCGTTGGAGAACTGAAGCGTTTTCCAAGGTCGATCTTCGGATGTACCTATGTCGGATTGTCTGCTAGGGTTGTTCTCGTTTCTTCAAGTCAGCAGATATGGGCAATTTTCTTCAAGTCGTCCAGAAAAACATTTGGTCTCCCTCTTATATCGATGACGATTAACCCCAATCGTTTACAGGTTGAGTCTAACCAACCTTGTGACCTTAGTAGGATTTAGTTGAAACAAAACTGAAGGCATTAGACCGAGGTAGAGTGTCAGATTAGACCGCTTCTGTTCTCGGCCTATTCAAACGGATAGTGGAACTGAGACAGATTACTTACTGTTGTTACGTCTAACCAAGTAATTCTGCATGGGTATAGGTGTATTAAAGGACTAATATCTAACCATGTTTAGTATTAGTGTTCATTTTTTATTATTGCCTGTAATACATTACATGTTTATATATTTAAACCCCTATTATACACTATATGGACAAACGTATATGGAGAGTGCAGAAATTCAGATGAGGATCCATCTTAGTGTGGATATGTTTTACTGGTTAGGACTCGGCCCATTGTTCTATGTACCTGGTACCATGAACGCTGACGTGTACCTCGACGTTATGGATAATTCGGTCCTGCCTTCACTATGGCAATATTACGGCGATGATGTTTGTTTTTTCCAACAGGATCGAGCTCCATGTCATACTGCAAAACGTACTGGTTTCCTGAAAATGAGGTGAATTTGCTTGACTGTCCTGTTCAGTGCCCCGATCTCAATCCAATCGAGCACTTGTAGGACAAACTGGAGCGACGAGAGTAGTATTACCATGCTAACAACTGGATCACTTGGATAGACTGCTAACAACTGGATCACGATACAATACAGATGTCAAACAAGTTAGCACAATAATACTACTGATATTAAAAAAATAAAAAATAAAACAGCGAACATCGTACGTGTAGTGTTCCTCAGGCATTGTATCAATACCCATGGATGCAAGCAAGTTCCTTCTGGATACAGGTCTGTACGATGTTCGCTGTTATTTTTTAAAATGTCAGTAGTATTACTGCGCTAACAACTGGATCACTTGGATAGACTGCTAACAACTGGATCACGATACAATACAGATGTCAAACAAATTAGCACAGTAATACTACTGATATTAAAAAAAAAAAAAAACAGCGAACATCGTACGTGTAGTGTTTCTCAGGCATTGTATCAATACCCATAGATGCAAGCAAGTTCCTTCTGGATACAGGTCTGTACGATGTTCGCTGTTATTTTTTAAAATGTCAGTAGTATTACTGTGCTAACAACTGGATCACTTGGATAGACTGCTAACAACTGGATCACGATACAATACAGATGTCAAACAAGTTAGCACAGTAATACTACTGACATTTTAAAAAATAACAGCGAATGTCGTACAGACCTCTATCCAGAAGTAACTTGCTTGCATACATGGGTATTGATACAACGCCTGAGGAACACTACACGTACGATGTTCGCTGTTTTTTTTTTTTTTTTAATATCAGTAGTATATTACTGTGCTTACACGATCTAACATCTGCATTGTATCGTGATACAGTTGTTAGCAGTCTATCCAAGTGATCCAGTTGTTAGCACAGTAATACTACTGACATTTTAAAAAATAACAGCGAACGTCGTACAGACCTCTATCCAGAAGGAACTTGCTTGCATCCATGGGTATTGATACAATGCCTGAGGAACACTACACGTACGATGTTCGCTGTTTTTTTTTTTTTTTTAATATCAGTAGTATTACTGTGCTAACACGTTCTAACATCTGTATTGTATCGTGATACAGTTGTTAGCAGTCTATCCAAGTGATCCAGTTGTTAGCATGGTAATACCACTGACGAGTACGACACCGCCACGCACGCCCATCTTCACAACAATATCTTCTCACAACCTTGCAAGATGCATGGCGATCTATTCCTTCCCGGACGCATACTCGGAAACCCTCACGCTTTCAGCACCTCTTGGCGAGTTGGCGATAGATGCCTGTATCGCCAACTACGATAATCCTAATGTTAAAACTTAGAGGAATTGCCGCTAGAAGGCGTATTAGTTCTGTCGGCGGTTTGAAAAATCGCGCGCTGTTCTGATGTTGAATGCATTCTGTTTTGTTTATGCTTATGAGAATGTGTGAGGAGCTCATGTTTTTCAACGGTTTTTGTATTGAAAGCGGAATAATTTGATTAGGAAAAGTTAATTTGTCTTTAGGCGTATTCTTTTGAAAGATTGTATTTACTTTTCAGTTATACATCCAATCTCCTTCAATTTTCAAATGTGTTTATTTGATGCTTTAGAGATGCAAGAAAAATTTGTTTCAGCTTTGATTTTGAATTGTTTTATGCTATTGCGTTTAATTATATTTGTGAAGTGTAATTTTAGTAGAGGCAGTGAGATTGTTCTTTCTGCGATCAGTAGTTTTAATTTTTGATTTATAATTAGATGTAATCTATAGTTTTTGAGATTACATTATATGAAAGTCCACAAATTGAATACATCTGATTCTATCAAAACGGACCATTTCTTTCGATTTTTAGATTGTTACAGGGAATGCAAATTTAAAATTAAGTGATTATTTTTAAAAATCAGTGATTTAAATAAGAATTTTGATTTCATTTCCTTTCTGTTTTATGTGTAATAATATTGAAAATGAAATAACTATGAAGAAGAGACATGCTATTTTATTGAAGTTAGTTGAATATTAAATCAGCCTTCCTTTGAAGCACTACATAACCTTTTTTGATAGGGATCATAATTACAAGACAACTCTTTCCCTTTTGGGCCATTGAACATATGTCACTCACAAGCCTGTTCATCAGCATAGGTTTTGTTTAAAACATTCCTTGTGACTATAAATCCAATGGGCAATTTTGAATCATTCTTCTTCATATGATGGGTGAAGATTCACTTAATATATTTACTCAAGCATTATACCTAAAAAAGTTCCAGGGCCAGTGCGACCCCATTAATTCAAATTAGAAACACATGCTTTTTCCTAATCTCTGCAGCTATTTTTTTATGTGCTTTCATTTGCAAAATCTTATATTAAGTATTATTTTTTGACCCCTCATATGCCTGTACCAAAACTTTTGCATTATTAATTTTATATAACTTCCATACACCGAACACTGATGTGCTAAAAGTCATGGGATAGCAGTATGCAAATTTACTAGTGCTCACATTGCATTAAAAGAGTATAAAGAGTCAGATAGTTATCAGTGCTCTCTGTTAAACTCTTGAATGTCGACCTGCCAAGAATTAACCGAGTTTGAACGTGGAAGGATAGTTAAAGCTAAACGCATAAGCTTAACATTTTGGACATAGTTGAGACCTTGCTCCACATTGTCAAGGGTGTATCGAGAGTACCTCATAGAAGGCATTACCCATCACAAGTGCATTTGTGCTAACAGACTTAAGTTCTCATATAGGTATGTTGAAATAAACAATGTAATATGTCGATTTGGTTTTCCAAAACCTCTGTTGAACAAAATTTGGGTAGTACTAATGATTTTGTGCTATTCTATTGATACACAAGCGGAAAGGGGAGGTGAGGTGTAGAGGGAATAGTATCATTACTGAGTACAAGGAGTGGGAAAGCAACTTGCTGGTGGTTCAGTGGGTTTCTCATTGTTAATAGCTTGCAAGCTGTAGATGACATAGGTTCAATTCATGTGACTACCCTGAGCGTATTGATTTTTTTGCGTCGAACATTTCCTGTTTGTATACGCACACCTAATTCTGTTTTTGCACAAACTTTTTTTTTACTCAGATTCAAAATAAATATTTCATTCTCTATTTACTCCAGTCAGTTTGAATTTATTTGCCCAAATTTTACGAAATTTTTTTTTTCTATTTGTGGCATAGTAGTATCATCTGTTAAACTACATGGGTATTCGTAGCAATTACTGGGGGTTAGCAAGCAGTGGTCACACCTGACCCCATGAAAAGAACTATCACGGGCAATGCAGTGGTTAGTCAGTTATATTGCACCCACAAATAGATTGCATAACATGTAGTGTATGCGTTTTGGAATACATGTTTTCATTTACCAATGTATGTATCTACAATTTTCTAATTGTATTTGGTAACTAACACAACTGTATTCCCAACATCATTACAATGACACGCAACTGGAGGATTCAGTGATCTATCATTTGAAGATATTCATGAATCATTCGAGAAAGCCGTAAGCAAAGATGAATTATTAGAAGAGGTTGGCTTTGAGACTTCTAATCCCACAGAATGTAGTGATAATGAACAATAGGATCTTGTTCTAAATGCAGGTTTAGTAAAAGAATGTCTGGAACTGACCTGAAAATTGGGTAATCATTTTGTCAAACATGACCCTAATGAAAAACGCGCTAGGAAATTTCAACGTGAACTGAAGTTCTTGGTAGCCTCTTACAGATAATTATATAATGGCCTAACCAAAACACAACAATTAATAACTGAATTTGTTCGTAAAACTGTTGAAACATTCGCACAAGATGATACTCATGCTCGTCCAAACAGAATTAGGTGTACATTAGTGTTGACTCGAAAAGGTGAGTTTGTGATCTCATTTGTATTGTACTGATTTGCACACTTTATATTTTCAGGTTCCTCATCCTTCAGATTTTTAACTATCCCTTACTTGTATTTATGTTTTTGTAATTTCTATTATCAAAATGTGTTTCTATGTGGTTTTGTTTTTATTTCTTGAAGCAGGTGTTTTTGTGATAGCAGTTATTGCCAAAATGTTAAGTAATTTTTTAAATTACCCAATTATTTACAAAAATAAACATTTTCTCTATAAAAAAAAAAGTTTCAAGATTAAAAAAAAATTTAAGATTGGAAATACTTAAATTTGAATAATTCTACACTTAATGGTCATAAGTTAAATTTTCATGCAAAAAGTTTCTTTTTGAGTCTTGTATGGTTAATTATATTTACAGAAAATTCGGATACGCAGCGAAAACTTGAACCTCTTCAAAATTCTACTCTACGTATTATCAGTGGTTACCCCTGGTACTACCGAAACGCTAAAATTTGCGAAGATCTTGAAATTACCGAACTTAAAACTTACTTCAGTAAACTTGCTACTAATTTTTATGCTAATCTTGAATTAATTGATAACCCTGCCATCCAGTGTATCCCAGATATGACCCTCGTCAACCCGAATATAATAAAAGACCCAGAGTCATTCTTAATCCTTAATGTTCTTACTATTTAAATCTCCTGCTTTTATTTTTTCTTTAATTTAATAATTCTTAAGCCTTCCTTGTCATCTTGCATCTTATGTACTGTTCCAATTGGACTCGTCCTTGATCTGCCCAATTTCTAAGCCACCTGTTTTCATTGGACAACCAACTGCACTCACTCTACCTTACATATTTCAGTGAACTTCAAAACCTGCTCAGTTCCCAACTACTTTCTGAGGGAGATAGAAGGCCTTCGGCCTAAGTTCTCCGGCTCACCCATTATTTCATTTTCATTTACAGAAAAATGAATTTTTGTAATGTATGACTAAATTACTTGATATTTAAAGTTTATTGTGTATTGAAATGAAAATAAAAGTTTTTATGTACCATTTGTTTCTTTGTTTTTCTTGTAAGACATTAATTAAAAAATACCTTCTATAATGAATTGAAGTACATATATTCACTGTAACTGAAACACTTCTTTTTGTTTACCTTCATGTGTTTGTTTACAAAAATATCTTGCAATGTCAGAATCAGTCTCAATAAATCATTCTGAATACATTAAATGTTGCTTACAATTTGTACTAAAAGATTTATATTTTGTTCTGATTTTCATAATTATTCAAGATTGTCAATGTTGTCTGGTACACGCAAGTATTGTTAACCTAGTAATTTTTTTCTGGATTGAACTGTTTTGGAATGTAATTTAAATTGAACTTTAGAACTGAAATAATTATACTTATATGTGGAATATAATATGGACCAAGAGAATTGCATGCATAATAACATTTAGAGCTTCGATGAAAATCCAAATTTTTCCCATATTGTGTTTGGAGAAAGCCTACTTGTGTGTAATGTCAACAGAGGTCCCTTGTTTTTCAATAACACTATATATCATACAGTATCAATATTTTCTTGGGAACTTTCTGTAAGAAGTCGGTCAGACTTTTTCGTATCTTGCAGAGAACAGTGTTTTGAAGGCACACGATGTAACCCAAAGTAATTTTACAATTTTCTAGAAGTCTCCATCATAGAGAATTCATTTTGATTAAATATTTTGCTAAAATGTGCTGAGATTCACACTCACTAACCTAGATCAGCTTCCTAAATAAATGACAATCAAAAGCTGTAGAGCAAAATGGTCTTAAGAAATCATGTGGATGGAAGACTAAATATGCAGTGCTGGCAGTCATTTGACTGATATTAAATTCACTGAATAATGTCAATCATTGAGTGCACAATGAAATTAGAAATGTTTTATTTAAAAGTTATTCCAAAACAAAATGATGTCCTATGTAAACATCCTGCATAACAACTGAAGAAATTGTAAACCAATATTTTGGTTGGTAAATATTTTCCAAGTCGTAAAATTTTCTGTAGCTATACATTCTGATTCTTGCAACTTTAGCAATATTGGCTTTAGTCCGATTTGCATTCAAAGCTTATCTAGAACCATGAGTCAGCTAAACTTGTTCAAAGTAGGCTTCTGTGAAACTTATAAAAATGTGCTCATGCTATCTCCATATATTTAACTCACTCAACATCTGTCCTGATCAGGACATGAAAATTTTAGATAAAATAATTTTTGAATAGACCTTTTGAAAAATTAATTAAATCAGCATCATGCTAATATAACAGGTGCCGTGGTTTTAAGAGCAACCAGAGGGTTGGAAGTTCGAATCCAGCCAAAGACCGTCATGTAGAAGGGGGCTGGTGCATGTTAAATCTGTTGTGTTGCCTCGCTATATGACCATGATTCAAAATTATGTTGTCTTAATCTTTCCCTTTGGGGTTGATCCAGGATCGTCACAAATAGCCCATTGTGTTGCTCCAGTGGGGAGAGAGACGTTAAATAAAAATACCATTAGATATACCACATTTCATCAAAATGTTGGTTTTAGACTAATCAGTAGCATGTTATAACTCCTAAAAGGTCTTGTGAATAAATTATTGCACACTTAGTAATTAAACGAATAATATTGCTCAGATTAATATTGTAATTTTATTATAAAACAAATATTACTTTTCTTCTGTTCATAATAAGAAAAATTATATATATCTTGCCTCATAGCAGTGAAAAATTATATATTTAATCATAGGTTATGTATTTTTTGGCATACGAAACTGACATCTGATGAACTAAAAAACTACAACTATAACAGGTGCCATGGTTGGAAGAGTAATGGACTAGCAACCGGAGGGTTGGGAGTTCGAATCCTGCCAAAGACCGTCGTGTAGAAAGGGGGCTGGTGCATGTTAAATATATTGTGTTCTTACATTAGCGTGGTGTGTAAGTTTGGAGTGCCAGCTTGGGTGTTGCCTCGTTATTTAAAAATGATTCAAAATTATATTGTGTCTTAATTTTTCCCTTTGGGGTTATAAAAATAACCAAGTAGCATAATTTTCATAATCGCCAAATTGAACTTACTTTTAGACCAAAGTGGGGCCAAGGGTCTGAAAAGTAGGGATGCGACATCAATGTCGATATTTTCAAAACATTAATGTATTGAAGCCGATGTAGCATCACTAGTTGCTAAACCAGTGTTATGAAATGGGGTAAAAAAGTTTAAATACACTGAATTTTAAGAACATCGATGTATTATAAACATTGATGTTTAGCTGCCGTTGTTGCATCCGAAACCGCACAGTATACATCGCGTTACTTTGCGGGCCTCTAGCAAAGACTTTCTCAAGCCAACAGCAGGGTTCCCACGGTCCTTGAATTTTGTTTTCCTAACTAGGGGCCCTTGAAAATTACGAAACTTGGTAAAAAGTCCTTGCTTTTTTTTTGGACTAGTACATAATTGCGTTGGAATTTGTGTCCAAACTAGTTTCCTTCACGGCAGGTGCGCAATTTGAGCGTCATTCTGAAGTGTTACGTGTTTTGACACCACGTTTTATATATATGAACAACCATAATGGGTGATGTATACATGAACACACAAGGTCATACACCATGTTTCATTGACGCGTCATCCCATCGCTTTTTTGCATTCAAACATGAAAGAGTTCCGCCTCTTTGAACATTTCTTAAAATTGTCTCAGGGATTGATGAAGAAATACAAAGAAAATATTAAGGTTTTTGAAGGGGGTAACTGTCAAGTCGTACGTTCAAGAATGAAAACTTAACAGTTTAGGACACTGCATTATCCGTTTTCGTAAAATGCCGAATTCGTATTGAGAAAATATAAAAGTTGCAATTGAAAAATTATTTATTTACAGAAAAGCACATTTAAGGTATTCTTGTAAAATTTTCTACAGATTTCAAATCCGTTGAAATTTTTACTATCTTTAACGATTGTGACCAGAGAACAACTTTTGACACTGCAGTCAAAACTTTGGATTTGTTTTGTTTCTCAAACAAAATAAACCACGACAGCCATCTGCTGTAGTGGCCGTGGGCGAGAGCAAAATGAAAACGGAGATTGTGTCGATCGAACCATGTGCAAGCTCCCATACTCTTCTTCGTGCCACCAAAGAATTTATCGTACGATATTTTACCTCACGACCGAAATTGATATGTGTGCAAATAGCCTGATAGTTAGCATTGAGACGTGAAGCCCACTTTGCAAAAAAGTTCACAGGTTCTGTGATAAAAGAAAATCCAAACTATAACCAAAATTGATGACAACCTTTCCTCTTTTCTTTGACTGTCAGTAGTTTAAAAAGGAATTAAAAAATGTTTTTTTTAATAAATATTTTTCACATTTTTTTAAATTGACAATTTTTGCACGTGCTTTGTTTTAGGTCGCTATAAAAAACTTTAGGTCCTTCAAAAAAATATTTTTGGTTCTGAAAAGTCCTTGAATTTTTTTTGGACAAAGGCGTGAAAACCATGAACAGTAAACGGTTCATCACACTACTACTCAAAATACCTACCAACTTACCTATGCTGTGAAGAATGGGATGTTTGAAGAGTTAGGGTAAACGAGGCATAAGTTTGGCAGTCACAAATCTGTCCAAGGCCAGGAGGGCCTGGTGACACTGAGGGTGTTGCGAGTAAGTTTTGGTAGCCTCTTTTAGGAAAAGGAGATCACCCCTAAGGTGTTCCATGAGTTTACAGTGGAAGATGTAATGGTGAGTCGCCAATCTCTCCACACTGACACAGATCAGAAACTTGGTTTCTGAAGAAAAAAAAGTTTTTAAAAAAGTATTCCGGAAAGCAATTATGGCCTGCGAGTAGCTGGGATTTTATGGGGTGATACACGTATTGACTAACATCTGGAGTGGGAAAAAACTTGTGCATTCTTCTACATATTGTATCTCTACTCCATCGTAGTTCCCACAACTTCATAAGGATCTTGAGAATTTTAATTGACAAGGCAATTGTGCCCACATTTCACAGACAGCGAATTTTGACAGGATCAGTCTTATCACCACCCATGTGACATATTGACAGCAGCGACAAAGTAATGTTGTTAGGTGAGACACGACTTCAGAGACAAAGCACTGTTGTCGTCACGTGAGAGGTGACTTACGACCACAGAGACATAGTACTGTTGTTATGTGAGAGGTGACTAATGACCGTTAAGGCTTAAAATGGTAATGCGTGTAAAAAAATTCTGCCTCCATAGCAGCCCAAATGCAAGTGCTATAATTATAGGATATGAGATAGAAAAACTTTGTTTAAAGAAAGCTATTGAAAACAGTCAAAATGGAATATTTTTTCAATTTAAATTTTGTTGTTATCTTGAGCTCAAATGAGTTAAACAAATCGAGAAGTGTATTTGTTTACAAAAGATTACTTTGCTTAAATCTTAATACTTATTATTGATAACTGCTTTTACTAAGTTTATATTTACTACTAGTTGTCTCAACAAACAGTGGTGAGATTATATCAGGTAGACGATCAAACAAGAGATTTGATTCATAAGAAACTATATTATGAAAATACAAACACTGTGTAGGTTATAAGGACGAATATAAGTTCCACAAAAAACAAATACATTCTCATCAATTCTTTCTATTTGACGAGTTTTAGAGTCAGTGATCATTTTATATTGTAAAAATCATAACAAAAGGCAATTGTTGACTAAATTTCAAATAATTGTAAACATATATAATTTGTTTACATGGGGGTACGTTTTTGCCGCCTGCTTCTTGCATCAACCAATTCTTCAAAGTAGTTACAATACAGACAGTTAACGAATTACAAAAAAAAAATCTATACATTACAATATTAAATGTCAACATATATTTAGAATGTCCACAAAAAAAAATCATACGGAAAATCATAGCACTCAGCGATAAAAAAAATGGCGATCTTTTTTACAACGTAGTAGGGTTGCTTGAGAAATTGAGAAGGATTGCCAATTTCCCCAGCCTTCGGTTCTCAAAGCTCTTTCTATCGCCAACTCGCCAAGAGGTGCTGAAAGCGTGAGGGTTTCCGAGTATGCTTCCCGGACTTACAGAGAACTTTGGAAAATATGCCTCGACGTGTTTCAGCTGGCTTATCCGTTAATAAATAGAATAAAAAGCACTTTTTTTCGGAAAAACATGTAGTGTTCTAATACTTTTGTCCATATAGTGTATATTGGTGTCATTTGTTTCAAAACTATCACCTTTATATTTTTCAACGTCGAAACCATTCACTGTCACTCTTCAATACTTGAATCATTTCTTTAAAATTTCACCAATCCTGCAAAACGCAAGGATATATAATTTACCAAAAACCCAAAACTGAGAAAACTCCAATAACCCTGACAGCCTTAAATTATACTCCAAAATCCCTACTCAGTGCTTCGAAGCGACCATTCATCCAGCGCTTCGAAGAATGAATTCCCTCAGATCCATTCATATTGATGAGATAAACCTTTTTCATACCTGCAGCAAAAACACCTGCTTTCAACCATAAAAACACCCTCGAACTCGCCAATCCCGATTAATCCCTACCACACCACTTTTCCCTGCAAGGAATCCCCGCTGCAGCGAACATCAACTCCCCGGCATTACAATAACAATAAATAATAACAATAACCGAAAGACCATCCATAATCGAGCTTCCGTTCCTATACAACTGCAGACGACTTCATGAATATGAAAGCCCTCCTTCCTGAACTCGCCTCTCATTAACGGATGGGTATATATATTGGTATATATATATATCCGAATCATCATCCGGGCTGTAAAGGGAAAATATTCAAATGAGAGCGGCACAGAAAAATGGACTGGCAAAGGTTTCCAGGGCTTTTCTTGGAGAAATGGTAATTTTATCTCGATGCTTTTGAGGTGTTGGCCCAAAGAGGGTGGAGCCATAAAGATTAGGTTTAGGAGCCGGTAATGGAGCTTATATGAGACGTTGGAGCTCTTGAAAAATGCTCTTCCATTTTAAGAGCTGGAACTTTTACGGAGTATAATAGCTCGGAACAAGCAGTGTCTGTAGCGCGATTTTGTATGGGAGGGGGCTTTTGTTGTGGGCTTGTTTCGCGTTGGGGTGCTTTAGATGTAATCGGGTGCTGTGTAAGGAAGTGCTTCTTTTGATTTAATGCGTTGGTCTAACATCGTCTGATGCGATGATTGAACAAACTGACGCAGTAGGGCGCTTCCAGAAGGTCGGCTGAAGGGCTCATCATATTTTAATTCAGTAGGTAGTTGAATTAACGTCACACTGGAGCAACACAACGAGATAGTGGCGACGATCCAGGATCAAACCCGAAGGGAATTAGCAGAGGACGTCATCTCGTAATTTTTAAACATGCTCAGGTGACGACAACACCTGAGTTGACATCCCATTCACCCAAATTCAACACCACGCAGTGATAGGACAGTTGAGGTCACGAGAATTTCAACGTACAACGTAACAAATTACACCATTCCAAGAATCCCTCAAGTCAAAATGAACAAGCATTGTTTCTATAGCAACCAGCATCACTCAAACTTAGTGTAGGTAACAGTTTTCATGACAGGTTGGTTGGGTTTTATCGCTTAACGGTCATGTTAGACCTAACTGTAGCAAATATTGTTTTAGTAAATAAACGTACACACTCAAGAAAAGTTTCATTGACACAGAAGTGAGAAATACCCCCTGAGAGAACTCGAACTTTCCCCACCTTCAGCTAGTTCACATAGCAGACGTGAATTTTATATAGGAATAGCAATGGTATTTAACTAACTTAAAAACGTGGAGCAATATGTCGACTAGTTGTCACGTGACCTCTGTGAAAACTTTGACTTTGTTGGCCTATTTGGCATCTCATCGCCTAGCATCTTGTATATTTCTATAGTGTAACGACTGGAATGATGAAATCGCAAGATTTTATTACTGTGTTGAGCAGGACAATTAGATGGTGAACCGATGAATAAGTGTATTTTCCCCCCCATCTCGTAGACCAATCAGATGATAAATATTCATTTCCACCCAGCATACAAAAGTGATCTAAGGGGCACGTTACTACCAGATAGAGTCACATGATGCTAGGCACAAAAAAGGTCAGTAGGTAAGCAGTTGAATTTCTGTCACACTGAAGCAACGGTCTATATGCGACAGGTCTGGGAATACTCCTGAAGGGTAAGATCTAAGAATGACATTTCATAATTTTAAACCATGGTTGGATAGAGTAAGAAACTCAAGTCCCTTTTTTCTTCCAACAAGAATTCCGTCGCAATACACACTTAAGGAAAGTTTTACTGACACAGAATGGAGAAATACAACCAAGAAGGAATAGAACCTCTTCCAACTACAGCTAGTTCATGGCAGACAGATAGCTGAGGGCTTTTCTCTCCCAAAATCATTCACGGTCCATATAAACAAGCTATCAATATTCCCTTACTCATAAAACAACCTAATCAGCTTTAAAACAAAAACGTCCATTTAACCTCTGATCTAAGCAGACCAGTACTTCGAAGCCCGAAGGTTTTACTGATACAGAAAGGAGAAATACAACGAGGGACGAATAGAACCTGTGCCACCTACAGCTAGTTCATGGCAGACAGATAGCTGAGGGCTTTTCTCTCCCAAAATAATTCACGGTCTATATAAACAAGCTATCAGTATTCCCTTACTCATAAAACAACCTAATCAGCTTTAAAACAAAAACGTCCATTTAACCTCTGATCTAAGCAGACCAGTACTTCGAAGCCCAAAGGTTTTACTGACACAGAAAGGAGAAATACAACGAGGGACGAATAGAACCTGTGCCACCTACAGCTAGTTCATGGCAGACAGATAGCTGAGGGCTTTTCTCTCCCAAAATAATTCACGGTCTATATAAACAAGCTATCAGTATTCCCTTACTCATAAAACAACCTAATCAGCTTTAAAACAAAAACGTCCATTTAACCTCTGATCTAAGCAGACCAGTACTTCGAAGCCCGAAGGTTTTACTGACACAGAAAGGAGAAATACAACGAGGGACGAATAGAACCTGTGCCACCTACAGCTAGTTCATGGCAGACAGGTAGCAGAAGGCTTTTTTTCTCACAAAATCAATCACGATCTATATAAGCAAGCTATCAATATTATACCCTTACACCGTAAAACAACCTAATTGGCTTCAAAACAAAAACATCCTTTTAATCTCCGATCTAAGCAGACCAGTACTTCGAAGACAACGCTCCTCCATACGCCCCAAAAAACCATCCCTGCCTTAATGCAGCCCACCATTTCCCAAACAATAAACATCCCGCAAAACAGCGGTCTACACCGCAGAGAAAACAAGCATCTGCTGTGAAGACACCCGAAACAACTGTATCCTTAATGAAGTTATGAGGCAGGAAATTAGAGGCAGGTAATTATCATTATTGATTAGGGTGTGAACTATGGGTAGTATCGGTTCCCATCTGCCGCAGAGGAACAACGCTCTGTAAAAATGCCCCCGCTTTTCATAACAATGCAAAATGGGGCCTGCTCATAAAAGTGTTTTCACGTGATGAGGATCCGCACTTAGGGGATGCTTTTGAGAGTTAACGACCCTTGATGACGGGGCGGTGTGTGGCGATCCCGAATTTCGGAAAAGAATCCGAACGCGTGTATCGAGGGCTGGAGCTTTTGTTTCTTTTGGGTGGTACACAATACCGTTCAGTGAATGGGTCGCGTGGTTTTGCACGTGTCATCGCCGGTGGATGTGGAGTTGCGTTGATTGACTTCGGATGTTGCAATGCGATGGCGAAAGCGAATCGATCTGGAGATACGAAAACGTCGATACAGAGACTCGTTAATAACGTTGATTTCTTTCATCTTGCTTTCTTTCTTTCGTCGTTAGGGCAACGGTACACCGGTTGGAAGAGTGACGGATTAGGAACCGGGGGGTTGATGGAAGTTCGAATCCCACCATAGACCGTCGTTGTATGAAAGGGAGCTGGTGATCTGCGGTGGCCTCAAATATCTTCACGTTGGCGCCGACCAACCGGTATAGTGGTTAAGGTGTTAGCCTCTAGATTGGAAGGTTCCTGGTACGAATCCGGGTCCGGGCATGGATGTTTGTGAGCATATAGTGTACAGGCGCTGGTGCACCTTAAATCTGTCGTGGCCGAAAGTCCTCAAGTTGGGTTGGTGTGGAAGTTTTGAGAGTGGGGTGCTAGCTAAGATGCTGCCTCGTCATCTGAACGTGGTTCAAAACTACGAGGTGTTGTCCTCGGATCTTTCCTTAAGAGATTGATCCCGGACCGTTGTCAATAGCCCGTTGTGTTGCTCTACTACGACGTTAATTAATTACTAACGATTTACTAGTACGACGTTGATTAAAATTACCATCACTCTTCACGTTGGCGTGGTATGATAATCTGGTAACTTTAAATTAACGTCGTACTAGAGCAACACAACGGGCTATTGACGACGGTCCGGGATCAATCCCTTAAGGGAAAGATCCGAGGACAACACCTCGTAGTTTTGAACCACGTTCAGATGACGAAGCAACACCTGAGCTGGCACCACACTCTCCAAATTTCCACACCAACCCAACTTGAGGAATTCGGCCACGACAGATTTAAGGTGCACCAACCGCCTCTACACCATCCGATTACAAACTTCCATGCCCGGTCCCGGATTCGAACCAGGAACCTTCCGATCTAAAGGCTAACCACTATACCGGTTGGTCGGCGCGTGTGTGAGGGTATCCTCGTTTGGTAGAGTAGCAGATTAGCAATCTTTGGATCGCGAGTTCGGGATTGATCCCCTAAGTGAAAGATGCGGGGACAACACCTAAGCTGGCACCCCACTCTCCAAATTTCCACACCACGCCAACGATAGCTCGGTTGTAAGAACAGCGAATTAGCAACAGGAGGATGTCGAGTTCGAAACTCGGTGTTGCCAAAGACCGTAGCGTAGGTGCAGACTGGTGCACATTATATCTGTCGTGATGCTAAAAGTGGAGTGGTATGTAAGTTTGGAAAGTGGGGTGCCAGCTCAGCTGTTTACCTCGTCATCTGACCTTGGATCAAAATAACGAGGAATTGCCCTCCGATCTTTCCCATCAGAATTCATCTCGGGCCATCGTCAATAGCCCATTGTGTTGCTCCAGTGTGACGTTAGTAACTACCCCCATTCTTTACATTTTTTTATTCTTGAAGTATTCAAATCGTACTCGAAAAACAAGCCAACTGACGTCACTATCGGAATACGTACAGCAGGCTTCGAAATAGATTTTTTAATGCAGGTGCACCTTGTGCACCTAAGTTTTTAAATTAGGTGCACAGGTTTTATTTAGGGTGCATATTTAAAACAAAACGTAATATAAGGGCATTAATGTAGTGTAAACTACTTTATTATTTGGGTATGTTTATATAAGTTAGCAATAGATAATAAAAGTAGTAAAATAGTAAATAAAAATATTAAAACATCTAAATTCCCCGGAGCACGACTGTCGCGACAGTCGCTTCAACAGTGCCATCTAGCAAATGTTTTGATCATCGGAAAGTTCTGGTGGCAGTGGCACAAGTAAACCTTCCTCATTGTATAAAACCGTTACGGCCTAGCGATTTTGTTTTCGCATAGTGTGTATTTAGGAATTTTAATTACGTTCCTTTAGAGCAAGAGAGAGAGAGGTAGATACTAATATTTTGCTCAAACATTAAAACAACATAACACGTTTTACCCCATTTTTTTAACGTTATGTACACAGCGTGCATCTAGCGGGAAAAATTAGGTACACGATTTTTTTTTCATGTGCACCCGGGTATTTAGAGCCCTCGTACAAGAAATACGTTTCTCCTCGGAAACACAACTACCAGTTGCATTTAGTTTGACAAAAAAGCCTCTCATATTTAAAAAATGTCTCACATCTCTACTATTAAAAAAGGCACGTGTGTGTGTGTTGGTATTAGTTAGTTAGTATCTTTCTCTGTCTGTATCTTTCTCTGTCAGCTGTGTCTTGACGAATCTATGGCACTTTGAAATTTTTCACACAGGTTGTCCTAATTTTTGCGATTTTTTTGGTAGCACCCGAATTTTAAAATTTTATCTAGAACATTTTAAAATTATTTTTTTTTTATCGTTCTTTTTTTTCTTCGGACGTGAGAAAGAAGAAGCGAACCGATTTTGCGATTTTCGACCGTTGACGTCACAAGCGTTTTTCGTCCGAATTACCTTTGGAACCATGCCAAGTTTTCCGATTCTAGCGTGTTCTTGATTTACGTTATTGATAACAGCCACCTCGAGGCCATCACGGAGCCCGTGGAGTTTGTTTACGAAGCAAACCAAATGGGAATACGTAGCAATCACCGGGTGTTAGCGAGCAGTGGTCACACCTGACCCCACAGAAACAACTGTCATGGGTAACGTCGTACTGGCCACGCAGTGGCTAGTATCATTACATAAAAGAGTGACAGTAGTCAACATACAAAGATAGCCCTGATTCCAAAATACAATATCGGGTTTAAAAAGTAGAGGATTAGCAACCAGAAGATTCGGAACTCGATCCCACCAAAGACTGTTGTATACGGGGGGGGGCTGGTGCACGTTAATTCTACTGTGGCCCTAAATGTTCTCAGGTGTTGTCTTCATGATCTGACCATCGTTCAAAATTACAAGGTGTCCTTGGATCTTTCCTTCGGGTTGACCCAAGACCCTTTCCAATGGCCCGTTATATTTCTTCCGTGCGACGATGTAACTACACACCTACCAATCAGAAATGCATAACAATGGGTGTTGTATAAATATACATTAACTAATGCCTAGAAAGACAGCCTCTGTTAAAAATAAGGGTTATATAGTTTACTTTAAAGAATTACTTACGAAACGTTTATTTGTTACCCTATAATTTTAGCAAAGGTTTTATTTTTGTCAGATATAAGAAAATAAAACAGCTCACGGTGATTTATTGAGGGAAAATTTCCCTTGTATACCAAATATACGGTAAGAGGATTATATTTCAGAAAGGGGTTTTTAAATCACAGGTGTTTGAACAAAGGCTCAATAATTGAAAGCCTCCAAAATGGAGAAAAAAATTATACTTCTTAAAAAAAGAAAATTTTTAACAGTATTACTCTTTCCGCTCTTTCAAGAAAAAATATTTTAAATCCTATTTTAGTTTAAATATTGCAAATGCTTTTTATTTTTATTTTTTCTGATACTTCCGAAAGCTTTGCTTGAAATGTGCGGGGGGAAATGTTTTATGGTGTTTATAGATAAAAATCAAGAGATGATACAAGGGAAGGGACTATTAAAAGTCTTGGATTTCTAATTTAGAAGGTGTGTTTTGTTTCAATCCTTTCTTTAAAAATATTGTTTCAAAATCGGGTAGCATTGAATTCTCAAACAAACCAACAACTTAACTTTCACCAATATTCTTTGTTACGCTTGATTAACATTTCCGCTTAGACAATTCCTAAATTCTTTAAAAAATAGTTTATCTTAAAATTCATACTCCGACGGGAAAACATCGATTTCATATTTTTCGGTGCTCTAAACACACGGCAATTAGAATTCATGCGAGTACGGGGCATTTTTTCAAACCCAGAATAGACCTTCTAATTTAGATGTTTCTAAAAATTTTGGTAAACTTAGCCATCAGTAAGAAACTAACTTTCCATTCAGTAGCAGAGCAATAGATCTCAACCGTTTAGTACTTTTTGGGTAGACCGAAGCTGAACTGTGTTTCCACACTGCCACATTGGTGACAGGTAGACGTGAATTTGAACCTAAGCCAAATGTCACTTTCCACGATGGGTGCACACTGCGATGGATGGTTTAAGAGGAACAGCTAAATGGGCAACGCGATACATGGAAAGTGGTTGGTTTGTTTAGTCGCTCGATGACGATTTCTTGCTACACGATTGTTAATTTTACCGGAACCTATAAGTAGTGGAAATATGGGGCTTCACCGACAGCCGGCGCAACCCGCAACCGGTTGCGCCGGAAGGTTTTAAGCCAATCGGTTGCGCCGGAAGGTTTTAAGCCGGTCGCTAGATAGGAATGAGATTAGATAAGAAGGCTGAAGTAGAGTACAAGAAGTTTTTACTGATAAGGTAAGTTAACGTTTTTTTTTCTTAAGATACAAATACATACATAATTTTGATGCTTTTACTTCAACACTAATTATACATTAGATGCTATAGCACATATTTTATTGCAGTATTTATTTTTAAATGCTGTACACTTAAGTAAAAGTACAAAAATCTTTTTTTATATTTTATTTGAAAACTTTGCAAGACCCATACTGTGAAAATGTTTCCTTGTAAATTTTTTTTTTAAATTAAACTAAAGAAAACTCACCCATATACCACAGAAGTACAACACGGGACTTACAGAAGTAAGTTGATAAAACAAAGAAACAGTGGAATAAAGTTAATTAAACTTACAAGATTTGAAGACTTAACAAATGAGAAGAAACGCAGATGACTCCTTGTTCATTTGAAGAAGTTGTAATTGTATTGAAATCAAACCATATATTATATTTTAATGATTCTTTCCTAGCCATATTACTTTTTATTTAAATAAATCTGGCTAAAATTTAGTGATTTAATTCTTTAGATTTACAAACTTTTTGAAATGCAATTTTCTTTGATTTATTGTAAAATGTTAAGATGTTTTTACACAAAAATTAGATACTATTACACATATTTTAATAATGATTTTGAAAAAATACGATTGAAACATATAAATTAGATATTATTACAAATTTTTAAATACAAATTATAATTTTTTTTTTGAATTTACAATTAAGACATTTAGCAGTTTGATTTCTTAAAGCATGTTTTTATGTAAGAAAAAAAATAAGAAGAAACATGTAAAAGTAAAATATTTTTTACCTTCATTTTGAAACTTTGCAAGACCCATACTATGAATAGTTTACTTGTACATTTGAAGTAGTGAAAATGAGTAATAATAAACTTTTAGTTCTTGAAGTTCTAAATTAAATGTTCTTTTTTTCTAATGCTCTTGCAAACCATACATTTTACTAAACATATGAACATCTTTTAATTTACTTGAAAACCCTGTGTACATTATGTAGTTTAAATTGCAGAGCCAAATGCCTATTTTGTACAAGTATTTTACAAGATACTTTGTATAGGTCTTTTATAATTTTAGATGTACTACATTGCTACGTTAAATGGATAGTAAGTGGGTTTTGTGATTTGGAAAATAATGTGTACACTTCTATGCTGTTAAACAAAATAAATTTTTGCCCTTTCTTTAAAGTTAATGCATAATCTAAAGATTTACTCACACCACTGACAGTTTTACACATAAGTAAAATTAAATAACTGAAAATTTTAAATACTAATTAATTTTTTTAATGAACAAATATCATTGAAATAATGGTTAAGTATGAATCCTATGTATTATTCAAGCAATCTCTTGCAAAAAACAAATTGTTCTAAAACATATTGAAAAAATAATTATAAAACATTGAAACATAATTCTAAAACATATTGAAAGAAGTCATACTGAAACAAAGTAAACTATGTAACACTTTTTAATTGAAAAAAAAAAAAAAAAACAGGATTCATATATTTTTACAAAATAATGTACTATATAGTAAAAACAAAAGAACTTATTTTTTACATGCCTGTATTTTTTAAGAGACATATATTTCCTATGAGCCAGTTATGAAATGCCGTCACCTCAGCTTTTGGGCAATGCAAATGATTTTTGTGATGGCCACATGATAGTTTTTGGATCTCTTTGTTGCTGCTTAGAGCGCATAGTGCATCGAATTTTGGACACCCAAAGTGTTCCAATTTATGTTCGGAATATTCAAGGCATCTAAGCGTTGTTTCTCAACACAACCACCTTTTTAAGCAACTAGGTACTGAGAGGCACTCTTTGTCTGCTTGTACAATTCCAAAAGTTTAGAGTCTAGACTTTCTAAGGGAGACACGTTTTCCCATGCTATGGGGCAGAAAGGAAGTCCACACACGTAATTTTCAACATATTGCACAGTTTTACGATCTCAGGCACTAAGTTTATACTTATAAGGCGATAAGTTAAAACGAATACTATACGCTGCTTGCGATTTTATAGCGATGTAACCGTATTCACGTACTAAAAAACCTTGCTTAGTCTGAAATCCATCAAAATCCACAATTGCGCAAATGTTAAACATTGCTATTGAAAAGCGTTATATGTTCGTGGAAAAATAATTGTAAACTGGAGACACAAAGAACTGAACTATATATAACACCATACACTTACTAATCAGAAAAGTTAATCTTATTTCAGTCTTTTATCTTTTGTGAGTAACAATAAACTCGTAAGTGAAGAATGTACTCAGAAAACACGTGCTTGTGATAATGTGACAAGTAAAACTTTATGTTGTAATACAGTATTTTAACAAAAGGGGGTATGCTTAAATGTGCATGTAATTTGTTCTTTTTTGCTCTATCACGTAGATGAGCTGAATACAATTCAATTCGGTAACTAAACTTGAGCAAGAAAAAAATATGTAACCAAATATAATTTATACTCGAGGAACTTGTTTTTTTACTTTCTTTAAAGTATACTGATTTCTCTTGATTATGCTGTTTTATTTTTCTAAATTTACATCAGTAAATTGAATTACTTATTTATGGGCACAAATCTTTGCCTTTTGTTGAACAGAAATTAGTATCTTTGACTAGTATCAGATTTTTTTAAATTGACGAAGATAACCTTTATGAGGGGATTTAACTCGATAGGCCTATAATTTTACACTTAAGAGTAACAGAGCAGTATAGTTTTTAGGAAAATGAATAACCATTATGTAAATTTGAAGCCAAAATTTCCAAGCATGTCTATGCTTAATAAACGCCTATCTACGTTTAGAGATTGGCCACGCACAAACTTTGACATTTGGGACCTGGCCGAAAACGGATTGTTTTATACGGGTGTATCGGACAGGGTCAGGTGTTATTGGTGTGGCGAAGCGCTTGAAAATTGGAAAGAAGAGGATGTAGTGAGACACGAACACATAAAGGTTTATACAAAATGTTTGGTAGCCCAACAACAGCAAATGATTGCTGACCCTAGATCAAAAAGAACTCCAACAGATGAAATTGTACAGGTGGAGGAAATCAAGAATAATACCAATGGTTTAATAAAACCCTATGTAAAAAATTCCCCCTCAAACAACGACAAAAACGTACGACTTTGTAAAATATGTTTAGAATCAGAAATGGATGCTACTTTACAGCCTTGCAGTCATCTGGTGACATGCATGAGATGTACGAAAGGTCTCTTAACGTGTCCTATGTGCCGAACCAATATTTTACATAAAATTAAAACGTACATTTGTTACTAAACGTTATCTACCCTTTATCAATTCAAGTCGTTGATGCAATTTTTAGTGACTAACTGAACATGACGTGAAAGAATTCCACGAGAGTGGTATTTTGAGTTTAATGTTATGAAATTAACACATGTATGGTAGCAAAAAGACTAGTAAGGAAGTTCGAAACTTCTAAAAAAAATTATAAGACTTTCTATCAAGGACTTGTGGTAAAATCGTGTAGGAAAGACTTATACCCCTTTTTAATATATTAAATATAATAACTATTTTACTTATTTGTTGTTGTTTCATTACATACTAAGCCTATTTTGGACATAGGAATTTTAAAGTACCTTAAAAAGGAGTTACAAATTGCTTTAAGAAAGATTTGTGTAAAAGTACTCTGTAATGTAAGAAAGCTGGAAATAAATATTCATATTTTGTGAGATCTTTTTCCATTTTCATTTTCTAACTAATTTCTTTAAACCATCGTAACTTTTTTTTTGTTACTGGTTAACTTTTTTTGTTACTGTTAAACTTTTTTCTATTACAGCTTAAATTTTTTTTTGTTACTGCTTAATTTTTTTTATTGTTAATTTTTTATTATTATTAATTTTTTTTTTGCTGTTAAACTTTTTTTGTTACTGCCTAATTTTTTTTGCCGCTTGACTTTTTTACTGTTAAACTTTGTTATGTTTATACTTAACTTTTTTTTTACTTTTTAATATTTGAATTGTTTAAATTTGTGTTTCTTATTGAACTTTGTTTTACACTATCAAAAAAATACAAAATTGTTGTGTAGAATTTTTTTTTTTGACAACACTGGATGAAAGATAAAATATTTATTGAAAACATAGGAATAGGTAAAACAGTTCATATAATTGTTACAACATATCTTACAAGTCTTTTACATACATTTCTCTAACAGTATTGAAAATATCTGTTGTATTCAAATTCTCAAAAAAGTTGTCCTCTAATATTATGTCATAAAAGTTTAACAAATTATTGCTCTCTCTTACAAAATTAGTAGCAAACTCTTTCCAGTTAACAGCACATAAAGCAAGGGTAGAAAATTCGCAAAAGCGTTCGTCAACACTCATTTTCATACATGCATGTACAGATTGATTGACAATTTCATTCTTACAACCTAAGCAATCAAAAAGAATAGTAATATTTTTTACCACAATTTCCTTTAGGCACTTGCAGAGAGAAGCTATAACTTCTCTCCAACAATCAGATTTATCAGTGTCAATGCAGTAAAGTTTGTAACTTTCACCAGGAAAACCATTTTTGATTTCCAGTTTCACATAGTATGGCAGCAAATACGTCAAAAACGATATTTTCAATATATCTGACACATTAGCATAGAATTCGCACAATTTAAAATACTGATCAGAATTCATAGACACACAATAGGGCGAGAACTGAAAACAATGGTCTTTTTTCTGAAATACACGTTGTAAAACCAAGTCCATTTTTTCCGCATCAAACGCTTTAGAAAGGCAGACTTCCTTCTCTATAACTTTAACGTCGGAGCTAGTTGCGAACGCGAAAAACTTGCTCACCTTCTCCATAAGAATATGCCATGTTTTCGGATGCAGGGAAACACATTCCTTAGTTGGCTGCAAAACACTGTGTTTATCTAAAGTAAATTTACGTATGAGGACACGTGTGGAACCATTAGAGTTGTTAATTAGCACGAATAAATATTCGCCAAGGTGAAACATATTTTCTGGAAGTGATTGCATTGACAAATTTAAGCTTTCCTCTGAAAACACCAGATCGTTGAATCGCATTCTTTTGCACGCTTTGGGTTGGTTTGTAAAACGCATCATTTTAAGAGCTTTGAGGTACACGTTTTCAACAAATAGCTTTAACTAACCAAGAGATAAAAAAGGTTTGTCCAAGAGATAAAAAGGTCGTTTCTACCTCACGTGACATGTGATGTCATAGAATCGAGGAGGGAAAAGACCCTCCTATCTCCAAGTAAAAAGTAGGAGGGTTTTTTCCCTCCTCGATTCTATGACATCACATGTCACGTGAGGTAGAAACGACCTTTTTATCTCTTGGACAAACCTTTTTTATCTCTTGGTTAGTTAAAGCTATTTGTTGAAAACGTGTACCTCAAAGCTCTTAAAATGATGCGTTTTACAAACCAACCCAAAGCGTGCAAAAGAATGCGATTCAACGATCTGGTGTTTTCAGAGGAAAGCTTAAATTTGTCAATGCAATCACTTCCAGAAAATATGTTTCACCTTGGCGAATATTTATTCGTGCTAATTAACAACTCTAATGGTTCCACACGTGTCCTCATACGTAAATTTACTTTAGATAAACACAGTGTTTTGCAGCCAACTAAGGAATGTGTTTCCCTGCATCCGAAAACATGGCATATTCTTATGGAGAAGGTGAGCAAGTTTTTCGCGTTCGCAACTAGCTCCGACGTTAAAGTTATAGAGAAGGAAGTCTGCCTTTCTAAAGCGTTTGATGCGGAAAAAATGGACTTGGTTTTACAACGTGTATTTCAGAAAAAAGACCATTGTTTTCAGTTCTCGCCCTATTGTGTGTCTATGAATTCTGATCAGTATTTTAAATTGTGCGAATTCTATGCTAATGTGTCAGATATATTGAAAATATCGTTTTTGACGTATTTGCTGCCATACTATGTGAAACTGGAAATCAAAAATGGTTTTCCTGGTGAAAGTTACAAACTTTACTGCATTGACACTGATAAATCTGATTGTTGGAGAGAAGTTATAGCTTCTCTCTGCAAGTGCCTAAAGGAAATTGTGGTAAAAAATATTACTATTCTTTTTGATTGCTTAGGTTGTAAGAATGAAATTGTCAATCAATCTGTACATGCATGTATGAAAATGAGTGTTGACGAACGCTTTTGCGAATTTTCTACCCTTGCTTTATGTGCTGTTAACTGGAAAGAGTTTGCTACTAATTTTGTAAGAGAGAGCAATAATTTGTTAAACTTTTATGACATAATATTAGAGGACAACTTTTTTGAGAATTTGAATACAACAGATATTTTTAATACTGTTAGAGAAATGTATGTAAAAGACTTGTAAGATATGTTGTAACAATTATATGAACTGGTTTACCTATTCCTATGTTTTCAATAAATATTTTATCTTTCATCCAGTGTTGTCAAAAAAAAAAATTCTACACAACAATTTTGTATTTTTTTGATAGTGTAAAACAAAGTTCAATAAGAAACACAAATTTAAACAATTCAAATATTAAAAAGTAAAAAAAAGTTAAGTATAAACATAACAAAGTTTAACAGTAAAAAAGTCAAGCGGCAAAAAAAATTAGGCAGTAACAAAAAAAGTTTAACAGCAAAAAAAAAATTAATAATAATAAAAAATTAACAATAAAAAAAAATTAAGCAGTAACAAAAAAAAATTTAAGCTGTAATAGAAAAAAGTTTAACAGTAACAAAAAAAGTTAACCAGTAACAAAAAAAAAGTTACGGTGGTTTAAAGAAATTAGTTAGAAAATGAAAATGGAAAAAGATCTCACAAAATATGAATATTTATTTCCAGCTTTCTTACATTACAGAGTACTTTTACACAAATCTTTCTTAAAGCAATTTGTAACTCCTTTTTAAGGTACTTTAAAATTCCTATGTCCAAAATAGGCTTAGTATGTAATGAAACAACAACAAATAAGTAAAATAGTTATTATATTTAATATATTAAAAAGGGGTATAAGTCTTTCCTACACGATTTTACCACAAGTCCTTGATAGAAAGTCTTATAATTTTTTTTTAGAAGTTTCGAACTTCCTTACTAGTCTTTTTGCTACCATACATGTGTTAATTTCATAACATTAAACTCAAAATACCACTCTCGTGGAATTCTTTCACGTCATGTTCAGTTAGTCACTAAAAATTGCATCAACGACTTGAATTGATAAAGGGTAGATAACGTTTAGTAACAAATGTACGTTTTAATTTTATGTAAAATATTGGTTCGGCACATAGGACACGTTAAGAGACCTTTCGTACATCTCATGCATGTCACCAGATGACTGCAAGGCTGTAAAGTAGCATCCATTTCTGATTCTAAACATATTTTACAAAGTCGTACGTTTTTGTCGTTGTTTGAGGGGGAATTTTTTACATAGGGTTTTATTAAACCATTGGTATTATTCTTGATTTCCTCCACCTGTACAATTTCATCTGTTGGAGTTCTTTTTGATCTAGGGTCAGCAATCATTTGCTGTTGTTGGGCTACCAAACATTTTGGATAAACCTTTATGTGTTCGTGTCTCACTACATCCTCTTCTTTCCAATTTTCAAGCGCTTCGCCACACCAATAACACCTGACCCTGTCCGATACACCCGTATAAAACAATCCGTTTTCGGCCAGGTCCCAAATGTCAAAGTTTGTGCGTGGCCAATCTCTAAACGTAGATAGGCGTTTATTAAGCATAGACATGCTTGGAAATTTTGGCTTCAAATTTACATAATGGTTATTCATTTTCCTAAAAACTATACTGCTCTGTTACTCTTAAGTGTAAAATTATAGGCCTATCGAGTTAAATCCCCTCATAAAGGTTATCTTCGTCAATTTAAAAAAATCTGATACTAGTCAAAGATACTAATTTCTGTTCAACAAAAGGCAAAGATTTGTGCCCATAAATAAGTAATTCAATTTACTGATGTAAATTTAGAAAAATAAAACAGCATAATCAAGAGAAATCAGTATACTTTAAAGAAAGTAAAAAAACAAGTTCCTCGAGTATAAATTATATTTGGTTACATATTTTTTTCTTGCTCAAGTTTAGTTACCGAATTGAATTGTATTCAGCTCATCTACGTGATAGAGCAAAAAAGAACAAATTACATGCACATTTAAGCATACCCCCTTTTGTTAAAATACTGTATTACAACATAAAGTTTTACTTGTCACATTATCACAAGCACGTGTTTTCTGAGTACATTCTTCACTTACGAGTTTATTGTTACTCACAAAAGATAAAAGACTGAAATAAGATTAACTTTTCTGATTAGTAAGTGTATGGTGTTATATATAGTTCAGTTCTTTGTGTCTCCAGTTTACAATTATTTTTCCACGAACATATAACGCTTTTCAATAGCAATGTTTAACATTTGCGCAATTGTGGATTTTGATGGATTTCAGACTAAGCAAGGTTTTTTAGTACGTGAATACGGTTACATCGCTATAAAATCGCAAGCAGCGTATAGTATTCGTTTTAACTTATCGCCTTATAAGTATAAACTTAGTGCCTGAGATCGTAAAACTGTGCAATATGTTGAAAATTACGTGTGTGGACTTCCTTTCTGCCCCATAGCATGGGAAAACGTGTCTCCCTTAGAAAGTCTAGACTCTAAACTTTTGGAATTGTACAAGCAGACAAAGAGTGCCTCTCAGTACCTAGTTGCTTACAAAGGTGGTTGTGTTGAGAAACAACGCTTAGATGCCTTGAATATTCCGAACATAAATTGGAACACTTTGGGTGTCCAAAATTCGATGCACTATGCGCTCTAAGCAGCAACAAAGAGATCCAAAAACTATCATGTGGCCATCACAAAAATCATTTGCATTGCCCAAAAGCTGAGGTGACGGCATTTCATAACTGGCTCATAGGAAATATATGTCTCTTAAAAAATACAGGCATGTAAAAAATAAGTTCTTTTGTTTTTACTATATAGTACATTATTTTGTAAAAATATATGAATCCTGTTTTTTTTTTTTTTTCAATTAAAAAGTGTTACATAGTTTACTTTGTTTCAGTATGACTTCTTTCAATATGTTTTAGAATTATGTTTCAATGTTTTATAATTATTTTTTCAATATGTTTTAGAACAATTTGTTTTTTGCAAGAGATTGCTTGAATAATACATAGGATTCATACTTAACCATTATTTCAATGATATTTGTTCATTAAAAAAATTAATTAGTATTTAAAATTTTCAGTTATTTAATTTTACTTATGTGTAAAACTGTCAGTGGCGTGAGTAAATCTTTAGATTATGGCATTAACTTTAAAGAAAGGGCAAAAATTTATTTTGTTTAACAGCATAGAAGTGTACACATTATTTTCCAAATCACAAAACCCACTTACTATCCATTTAACGTAGCAATGTAGTACATCTAAAATTATAAAAGACCTATACAAAGTATCTTGTAAAATACTTGTACAAAATAGGCATTTGGCTCTGCAATTTAAACTACATAATGTACACAGGGTTTTCAAGTAAATTAAAAGATGTTCATATGTTTAGTAAAATGTATGGTTTGCAAGAGCATTAGAAAAAAAGAACATTTAATTTAGAACTTCAAGAACTAAAAGTTTATTATTACTCATTTTCACTACTTCAAATGTACAAGTAAACTATTCATAGTATGGGTCTTGCAAAGTTTCAAAATGAAGGTAAAAAATATTTTACTTTTACATGTTTCTTCTTATTTTTTTTCTTACATAAAAACATGCTTTAAGAAATCAAACTGCTAAATGTCTTAATTGTAAATTCAAAAAAAAAATTATAATTTGTATTTAAAAATTTGTAATAATATCTAATTTATATGTTTCAATCGTATTTTTTCAAAATCATTATTAAAATATGTGTAATATTATCTAATTTTTGTGTAAAAACATCTTAACATTTTACAATAAATCAAAGAAAATTGCATTTCAAAAAGTTTGTAAATCTAAAGAATTAAATCACTAAATTTTAGCCAGATTTATTTAAATAAAAAGTAATATGGCTAGGAAAGAATCATTAAAATATAATATATGGTTTGATTTCAATACAATTACAACTTCTTCAAATGAACAAGGAGTCATCTGCGTTTCTTCTCATTTGTTAAGTCTTCAAATCTTGTAAGTTTAATTAACTTTATTCCACTGTTTCTTTGTTTTATCAACTTACTTCTGTAAGTCCCGTGTTGTACTTCTGTGGTATATGGGTGAGTTTTCTTTAGTTTAATTTAAAAAAAAATTTACAAGGAAACATTTTCACAGTATGGGTCTTGCAAAGTTTTCAAATAAAATATAAAAAAAGATTTTTGTACTTTTACTTAAGTGTACAGCATTTAAAAATAAATACTGCAATAAAATATGTGCTATAGCATCTAATGTATAATTAGTGTTGAAGTAAAAGCATCAAAATTATGTATGTATTTGTATCTTAAGAAAAAAAAACGTTAACTTACCTTATCAGTAAAAACTTCTTGTACTCTACTTCAGCCTTCTTATCTAATCTCATTCCTATCTAGCGACCGGCTTAAAACCTTCCGGCGCAACCGATTGGCTTAAAACCTTCCGGCGCAACCGGTTGCGGGTTGCGCCGGCTGTCGGTGAAGCCCCATATTTCCACTACTCCTATAGCTTAAACCTCTATGAATATATACGCCTAGACCCGGATTTGAACCCTGAGCGTGTTTAACCTAGGCCAAGAGCGCTAACCACTCTGTTATCAGGCTATATGACGAATAACGAAGAAAATTTACAATTCATTCATAAATGAAACCCCGATAAGGTTTCGCATCAGAAGTATAAAGAGAAATATTAGGCTTCAAATAGAATAGATCCATAATTATATACATTGCATCCATAGTTTACTTGCTTTGTACCTTGACGATCCTTTTTTTGTTACACTAGTTCAAATTAGACCGGGATCTGACCACTGCTTTCGTCTGCTGGGTGGAACCTAACATTCATCATCTGATTGGTCCACGGGACGGGAGAAGACGCGCATCGATTTATTCATCATCTAATTCGTTCGAGTAACATTGATCATCTGATAGTAGCACACTTTTGCTATTTTAGCATTTTTGTTGCCACTCTATAGAAATGTGCTTGCTTGTCATAAGATGTCACGTCGCCAAAACGAGGCGATAAGACACCAAATCGGACAGCTGTCAATTTTTCCCGTTGAAGAGACTACTAGTCTGTATGGTAATTACACTTTTTGAAGCTCCTCTCAATAGCAACGCTCTACTTACGTTTCACGTCTATGGCCATGTCTAGAACGAGATTGATTCGAACTCGGAGCCTGCTGAACATAGGCCTACAGCACTAATCACTCAGCTAAAAGATGCTCTGACAAAAGCAAATGACGAAAATTCACAAATAATTTACTCGTAAATTTCACAATGGGGTTTTGGTATTAAAACGCAATTATGAAATAGGATTGGATTGGATTGGATTTTTGGGGTTTTATGGCGCAAGGTCCAAGAACGGACAAGCTGCGCCAACTATGAAATAGATTAAGCAGACTTATATAATTTCCTTGATATACACCATTTAACAAAAAACTCGACGCACCAAGAAAGGTGCAGAATTACGGTGGGGCCGGGCTTGATTAACTTGCAACGGCGCTAACTGGGGAAGTATAGTCTTTAGTGACAAGTCCAACAACTGTGTCCTAACGACAATTTCATACATGTCTGGAGACGTCCAGAGCAGCGTGGGGATCCTGTGCTTACTTCGTATGCCACAAATGCCCAGAACAGAGCGTTATAGTCTGGGGTGCCATCTCCTTTGATAGCCGGACCCTTTTGGTTGTCATTTCTGGCACACTTACTGCACAGCGGTACGAAGACATTCTACAACCGGTTGTGCTACCCTTCCTTGTTTTTGCGACACCCCGGACTTACTTTTCAACAAGTTAATTCCCGGTTGCGCACGACGCGTGCTTCAAGCTTTCCCAACACTTTCTTGACCAACTAGGTCTCCTGATCTCTCTCCCATAGAGTAAAATTGGGACGTTATGGGGCGATTGCAACCAATGGAATGGTCCCGGAATGTTGACCATTTAGCCCGACAGTTGCAGACAATATGGCAAGAAATTCCGCAGGATACCATAAGGGAATTTTTTAAGTCTATGCCACGCCGGGTGACAGCTTGCATTCAGGCCATAGGTGGACCAACGCCTTATTGACTTCCTCCCTTTTTTAACGGTCAAACACTCAAATAAATCATTCAATTGTTCTGAAATTTTAATCGTTTATTTTTCTATGTATGTTCTTCACATCCACCCATTTTCATTGCAGTCGCACAACTCCTTCTTGGTGCGTCTATTTTTTTTGTTATAGAGTATATTTGAAACAAGTTCGTCTCTAGTACCTATCGATATAAAACAATCCTAGGGAAATCACTATGGCAATTATTCTGTTATTGAGAGGAGACCGGAAGGATATGTTGATATATTTTTCCAATAAAAGTTTCCGGGGAAAATATGTCACGAGACTGTTTCTGGGTCTCATTAGACGGGTAATTCAGGGATGTAGTTTCCGATATCGGAAATTGCCTTCAAAATGACGAATCTCACGATAGACTCTTTGAGTATCATGATACTAGCGTCTGCTTTATTCCCTCTCTTGTAATAGAAATTTTTAAATAATGCTTGTCTGGAGCGGTCGTCTTAATTGGATGTTAACTAGTAGATTTTTGGAACTTCCTTTACATGTATATCCGTTTCTTGAAAGTTAAGAGTTTATAATGAGCAGCTAATTATTCCAAAAGGGGTAATAGAAAGGATTTTATGGGGATAAAACATTATTTTCGTTGTACATCCTGATACTATTATGTTTTATCTCTTCTTAAAATGCTTGTATTAAGATAGTCTCAATTGAATGTTAACTAGTTGACTTTTGAAGTTGTTTTAGCATTAATATGCGTTTGCTTGAAAGTTAAGAGTTTATAAGTTTATACAAGTGAGTTATTATTATTCTTAAATGGGGCAATAGAAAGGAATTCTTGCGGTCTAAACTTCATGTTCTTTGAGTGTAAGTATACTAAAAAGTCTGTTTTGATTCCTTTTTTTTTGTAATACCAATAAAACAAATTCTTGTCTGGTGATAGTTTTATTAGAGGTTCACTAGTAGGTTTTCTAAATTGCTTTTGCATGCCGTATTAAGTTTTAGAAAATTAAAAGTCCTCAATCATGTAAACCATAGTAAGTAGATAATAAGTGCTATTCTTCTAGGAGAGATAATCAAAATGAATTTATGTGGTTTAAACTTTAAACTCCCTGGGTATCGTGATACTAATTTTTTTTTCGTTTCTTAATACAAAGTAGTTGTAGTTGTTTTTATATGCATATCAGTATTTAAAAATTAAGAGTTAAGAAGGATATATAAACTATACAGCCAGTAAGTACTCTAAAATGGGTTACAAAAAGAACTTTGTGTGGTCTAATTTTTAGATTCTTTGAGTATCATGATACTAAAGTCTCTTTCTCTTCTTTTTGTAGTACAAATAAGAAAATCTGTTTGACTTGAGCTAGTCTCAATTGGTTAAACTGGTAGGTTTTTTTAAGTTGCTTCTATATGCATATGAAAATTTTGAAAATTAAAAGCTTAGAAATTCATGTTACATAATGAGCAGATAATAAATATTTTTGCCTAAGAGATTTAATAGAAATGAGTACATGTTTTCTAAATAAATAATTAAAAACAAAGTTGTATTAATTAGGTGTGTTAACTAGTTAGTTTCTCAAGTTGTATATGAAATTTTTGAAAATAAAAATTTATAGTCATGTAACATAATGAGCAAATACTAAATATGTTTTGCTTAAGAGAGGTTATAGAAATAATTCCATGTTTTCTAAAGAAATAATTAAAAACGATGATAACTGAGTTATCCTTTTAAAAGAGCAACTTCTGATAAACTGTAATATTGAGGCTAGTAAGAGCTGTTGTACTTGCATGATATCTTTCATTTCTGGTTCTTATTGAACACTAGTGTGTCCCAGTGGTAGTCACGGATTAGCAACCGGTGGCTTGCTAGTTCAAAACTCGAACCCAACCAAAGACAGTCATGTACGTGAGATGTGGTGCACGTTAAATCGATCATGGCCTCGAATGTCATGTTTTGAAGTTTGGAAGAGCGCAAAATGTCAGCTCAGATGTTGACTTCCTTATCTTATCAGGTTCAAAATTATGACGTGTTGTCTTTGGAATTTTGGGATGTCCCTTTGGGATTTCCCCAAAGTCACGCCAGGACGTCAATAGCCAGTGTGATGTAAATTGGCCTACCGGCTTACCATAAAAAAGTGGCGAATTATAAATGCTACCTTACATATTTATATGTTAAGCTCATTGAGATGAAAAAGGGCAGCGATAATCCGGTTAGAAGATTAACGAATTAGCAACCGGAGTTCAAATCCAAGCAAAATACCGTCCTGTACAAAGGGGGGCTGGAGCATGAATGTTTGTAAGCGTTTGGTGTAGAGGCGTATGGTGCACCTTAAATCTGTCTAAACCGAGAGTCGTTGGGTTGGTGTGGAAGTGTTCGCTGAGGTGTTGCCTCGTCATCTGACCATGGTTCAAAACTACGAGGTGTTGTCCCCGGATTTTTACCTTTAGATGGATCATGGACAGTCGTCAATAGCCCGTTGTGTTGCTCCAGTACGACGTTGATTAAAGGTACAAAAATAATACCATTCCTTTACAATATATCTATGGGTCTGAGAATACAAGCAAAAAGAGCCTGGGAAAGCATTTACAACTCAACGGGTTTAAGTTACAGTGGTGTTAGTCAGTTTTTCGAGAGAGAAAAAGACAGAACTTCCACCGTCATCAGTTGGCAGTTGAATAAAGATCTGACTTACTTCACGTTTTCATTTAACAGATTGGCTTATCTAGATCTGGTTTCTGTGTCGAACTAATTAACTTAATTAAATTTGGTTATATTGTATCTGGTTTCTATGTCTGTCTTTTTTTAAGTGGCTTACACCACTGTAACTTTAAGCCGTCCAATTAGTACAGGGACAGCAATATTCAACCGAGAAGGCTCGAATTGAGTGTTGATAAAGAGAATTAATTTAATTACACTGAAATAAAGAGTTAAATTTTATTCATGACATATCGTCTCGTCGGCTTGCAAGTGAAACAAATGTCGAGAGCGTATGTTGAGGATACGAAGAAATTATTCACGACGGTACAGCTACAGTCTACGTTTATAGCAGTGGCAACGGCCTTGGCGATTCTTTTGGCGCACTTCTAGTAGCGAGTTACGGCAGGTTAAGGCAACCCATCTGTATTTACGGTTGTTGTGATTTTCATGGCAATCTCGGCAAACGGAAACTTTAAATTTTCACTTTGATTATTCTAGAAAGTTCTTTCAAAATTTGTTTAAAGTCGTATGATTGCATTGGTTCGTTAGAAATTTTTTCTTTGATTCCATTGCTTATTTTAATTTTAAAATATGCTTTGATTGCATTGGTATTTTAAAAAAAATTTATTTGATTTCATTGGTTAATTTAATGATTTTTTTCCAGTTGTGGAATTTTGTTTTAATATAACTCTTTTTCAGGGCAGAGTTCTGACATTTATTGTTTATTCGCCATTTGTGGAATATTCTTGTTTGATATTTTTTCCCGGAACAGTTCTGTGGTATCATGTTACATTATTTCTTTTTTTTTTATATTTTTCCTTTTCAACATGCCCACTGTATTAAGTGTAATAGAGAAGTTTCAGGGTATTATTACCCAACATTTGCAGTTTAGTATTTCTGCTGGTTCACAATTGTGTTTTGAAATGTGTTTAAGCTTATCACTTTTTGTGAATGTTTTTTAAAAAGTATGCTTTTCAAAACGTTATCAAATTTGTTTCCAAAATTTCATTTTCCGTTGTAAAAAGGAAAAATATTTTTGAAAGAAAAAGATTTTTTAAATGATTCTTTCCTTGGCGACTTTAAGAGTGCGCCCAAAAAAATCTCCAAGGCCGTTGCCCCCGCTATAAACGTAGACTGTAGCTGCACCAATATCTTGAATCTTGTAGATCATAACATATCTGTTAATTCTTATTTATATTCCCTATCATGGTTACAGTTTTCATCATTAAAAGACACATTCACAATATCGTAATGTGGGCGTGTGTAACAAATGTATCAAGACTCGACGAAGTTTGCAAATATGCTAGTGACAGCTGCGATCTTTGAAATTAAATTTACGGAGCTTGTACTCACTGATATGATCACAGTAAATAATTGCATATCTTCTTGCCACACTATTTAGCAACTAGGATAAAAGTCCATAATACGACCGAGTGTGAATAACAAAATTTATTTTTTTGGTCAGTCTTCATTTATACATTTTTCATAACCTGACGGTACGTAATCATTGTAGTTATGTATATATAAACCTTTTATCACCACTATCTACCATGCTTTCGCATGGTGTTGTTTTTTGAGCAATACTGGTAAAACAAAAGGTACAGCTACACTACGTGTATGAGTGATGGCAACGGCTTGGCGATTTTTTTTGGCGCACTTCTAGTAGCGAGTTACGATAAATTAACTCAACCCATCTATCGTTACGTTTGATGTGGCAACCTCGGCAAACGGAAACTTTCAATTTTCATTTTGAATATTCTAGAAAATTCTTTCAAAATCCGCTAAAGTCGTTTGATTTCATTGATTCCTTTGATATTCTTTCTTTCTTCCCATTGGTTATTTTGTTTTTAAAATATCTTTTGATTGCATTGGTCCTTTTAAATTGTTTTCTGTGATACCATTGGTCCATTTATTTGTATTTTGAAAGATGTGGAATTTTTATTTTATTATAATAGTTTTTACGAAAGAATTAAGAGTTTTGTTATTTTTTAACCATTTTCGTTTTCATTATTTTTTTACGAAAGAATTCTGTCGTTATCAGGTTGTATTATTTCTTGCTTTTTTTTCTTTTGTAAATCTTTTTCTTTTTCAACCTGCCCACTGTATTTAGTGTAGTTGATAAGTTTCAGGGTATTCTTACCCAACATTCGTAGCTTAGTTTCTCTGCTGGTTCACAAATGTGTTTTGATATGTGCTTAAACTTACTACTTTTTGTGAAAGTTTTTTAAAAATATACTTTTTAAAACGTTTTGAAATATGTTTAAAAAGTGTGTTGGTAAAAGAAAAAAATTTGTGACAGAAAAGGAATTAAGAAATAATTCTTTCCTTGGCGACTTTAGAAGTGCGCCAAAAAAAATCGCCAAGGCCGTTGCCATCGCTCATAAACGTAGAGTGTAGCTGTTCCAAACAAAATAATTGAAAAACTTAAATTTTGATCAATACTGGTTAAACAATGAGCTGGGTACCGCAATCGTTTTATACTAAATGTTATTCCCATGGCAATTTCGATTGAAATGATTTTTGATAGTTTGTATCTCGTTTCCCTCGTGATATCACGCAACCATCGAAACAATTTGAAACTCCGCCTACTCGTGACGTCACACAACCAATAACTTTAATCGCCACAAACACACAGGAAAATCTAGCGTTTTATATGATGACTATGATAAATGGCCCATCATACGACGGATACAAAACAAAATTTATTTATTTTGGTCAAACTTCATTTTTATGTTTTTTAAACCTGACGGTACGGGATCACTGGCTATGTATAAACCTTTTTCCTTGAACATTTTCGTCCACAGTCAGAAAATCACGAATTGAATGGTTTCAGGAACTTATGGATCCCTTCGACGCAGTTTCTGGATCAAGGTTTCATCTGCACTGAGATCAAAATCGCTCTTTTGAATTTTTCCGTCCCCCTCACCGATTCGGGAGTTCCAAAGTCTTACCACTCTGAAGAAATGTCACCCTTTCCACGTCAAACTTTCCTGTCTAAAAAAAACAATGAAAAGAAATTAAGGAAACTGAGTTCGTAAAAAAAGAGAGAATGTGTAATATTGGTTCGTAAATCGGAGGGATAATTAACATTATTTCTGTGGGCTATTTTTCGGGAACATAGTAGTGCGTAAAACGTGAGTTCACTGTATTTTGATAATTTTGATTTAATACATTTCACTTGCAAAACGACAACATATACCTATGTGTTAGAATAAAAGGGTTTTTTTTTATTTCTCTCTACTTTCCATTAAAGTTTGTCAGGAAGTTTTGAAATATTCTGTACAGGGTAAGCTATTCAAAGAGCATTATTAGAAAATGGATCTGATCATTAATACTGGAGCAATAATACCTTTGGTGGTATATCATTAGAACCATCTTTGTCAGTGCGGTAAGGTACACGGCAAAGATCAAACAGCCAAAAACTGTTTCGTGATCATTAAGTAAACCTCAGCACATCCGAACTCGACTCCTTCATCGAAAAACAAAGGATCACCCGACCGACCCTTTTCACAAGAAGGGAGCTCGAAAGGGTAAATGAGAAATCGCTGAATCCGAACCCCCCGGCAAGATTGCTGACTCAACTCCCTCTTTATAACAACACCCTTTCCCAAAAGCCGAAACGCACCCACAGCTCCCCATAACGGGCAAAATAAAAATTCCGACCCCAAACCCAGGAAGTGATTCTGAACCACAGTAGACGTTTAAATCTCCACCTCTGAAGGAAGCAGTTATGCCAGCTCCCTGTAGGTGGCAGGCGAGTCGTACTGCTGTAAGGGAAGATAATAGAGGCTAAAGCGATTTCTCCTGTTATGGAATTGTGTCAGAAATAAGGTTCCGCGGTGTGAGATACGACGGCGTGGGGTCGTTCAACGTTGTAATTGAATGTGCTTCGTGGTGTTTATTAGGTGGTAGGACATGGTATTTATGGGTTGGGTCTCTCCCTAATATGCCGAGATTATGCCGCGTGCGAGCGACTTTGATAGGGAAAGGGGACAGTGTAGAAGGTGTTTGGGAAGAATTGTTGAAAATTGTTTTTCGGGGGTTTGCTTTTAGAATGAAATGTGCGATTGCAGAGAGCGTGAAATAGGGTTAAAATTTAAAGATGTGGTGTGATAGAGTGAAGCACTGGGGAATTTACATCCAAGCCGAATTTTAAAAGCCCCCTTGTCGTTCTTCCTAAGATAAATAAACATTGATGAAGAAGATAAGAAAGCAAGGTCATAAAAATTGGCTTACAGCTTTTTCAAAATAATAAAACAACTACCTGATCGGTTTTAAAATAAATCAAAGATGGTTAGTTTGGGGGGTTCTATGATTGACTGGTCGGCTCTTTCGGCTTTTTATGGTGCAAAGACCATACTTGGTCACGTTGCATCAAAGACAAGACAACGTCAAGTAAAAAATGTAGCCTAAGGGGGAAATAGGAACATTTGGGTACAGAGTGGTGGTTTGAAAGCAGAACAAGATCGCTTGGGTATCCGGGAAAGTATTTACCAGTATTTTATAAAGACAGTAAACCATATGAGAAAAGAAACTATCATTAAAGTACCTGAGGCCAGTAAATGTGCCCCTAAAGGTATAGAGTATTGAACAAATTTCTTATTTACTGATGAATCTAGATATGAGGTTCGTTGTCTTATTTGGTCTTATGGTGCAAGGGACATAGTTTTCCATGTTCAAATTATAGATATTCACACATAAAAACACTCTCAAAACTCTGTAGTAATGCATATGTTTAGCTATAACGAAGGTATAGTTTCGGTGGAATATCCGAAAGGGTATGAGGTGGTATGACGCGGGTTTAGGTGTAGGTAAATGCGCTTTTGTAGACTAAAATGAATAATATTTTTTTTTGTCATACCGGGTACAGCTACAGTCTACGTTTATAGTGGTGGCAACCGCCTTGGCGATTTGTTATGGCGCACTTCTTAAGTCGGCAAGGAAAGAATTATTTCAAAAATCTCTTTATTACACAAACATTTTCAACGTAAAATGAAAGCTTCAAAACGTTTTAAAAAATAAATTATTTTTTTAATTTCACAAAAAGTAATGTTTAAAAAGAAACATTTTTTTCGAAAGAAATTTCTTTTAACAACGGAAAACGAAAGCTCCAATACATATTTGTGAACGTTTTGAAAAATATATTTTTTAAAACGTCCACAAAAAGTAATAGGCTTAAACGGAAACTTTTTTTTACAAAAGAAGTAATTAGACTTAACGGAATTCAAGAGACTAGGGGGCCTGCCCCCTGCTCGCTGACGCTCGCCAACCCCCGGAGGATTGCTTCGCAATCCTCATTGGTTCGCTGCGCGAACCTATGCTCGCTTCGCTCGCCTCAATGAAGACATGTGTTCTAGCAGAAGGGATTGTTTACAAAATATGTTACCAAAAAAATGTTTTTCAAATCTAAATTTGCTGTATTACAGAAAAAATATATACAGTATCTCTAAAATCAGAATTCAAATGAAAAGTTTGTTTAAATTTTGACTCGAAATGTGAGCGTTGCTTTGGAAATTGAATACCCAGCATGTTGTTTGTGTGTACATTTTCCCAGCACTCAAACGACCCACACTTTTTCATTGAATTTGTTGCCGAAAGTTGTAGTGCAAGCGTCTTGTTGAACTATAATTGTTGGCCCTGAAAAGGACCGTTTTTTAAATGGCCCTGAAAAGATCCTGCGCTTTCTTTGATTTCTATTATAAACTAACTGCAACAGCTCATTAAAATTTCCTTCTTTTTTTTTTCAATAAAATTTCATCCGATAACGCTATAAATTCAATCGATGCGCGAGACTTCGCGATAAACAAACAATCGTACAGTGCTGCCAAAACGCGATTACAAATAACGTCTTTTTCGTGAGCTACGTAAGAGAATTATATATATATAGATAATACAAATTGATACGTCAGAACAGTGCGGCATAAAAAATCCTAATAAAAGAAAATTCCACAACTGGCAAAAAAAAAACATTAAATAAACCAATGAAATCAAAGAAAAAAAATTTTTAAAGGACCAATGCAATCAAAGAATATGTTAAAATTAAAATAACCAATAGAATCAAAGAACAAAATTCAAACGAACCAATGCAGTCAAACGACTTTAACCGATTTTAAAAGAACTTTCTAGAATAATCAAAATAAAAATTTAAACTTTCCGTTTGCCAAGGTTGCCATGAAAACCACAATAACCGTAAATACGGATGGGTTGCCTTAACCTACTACTACTAGAAGTGAGCTAACAAAATCGTCAAGGCCGTTGCCAAGGCCTATAAACGTAGACTGCAGCTGTACCACCGAAATATAATTTAAGTAGAGTAACGAAACAGTGCTTATTAAACACGTGGTCCTTCAGTAGGACGACGACCTAAAGCAGTTTACTAAAGACGGTAAACCCCGCTGTAGGTTTTACAACCATATTTGACCAAGCAAAGCCAATCCTAAAACTCGATTCACGGTATATTGGGAAAGTGTACGAATCCTAATGTAGGACTAACTGTCGAGCTTGAAGTAAAACACTAGTGTGTGTTTCGATAGCCAATCGGCTCAAGTTGATTTCCAATCTCACGTTGAGACCTTTCTGAGCACATGCAATAGTGACTCTGCCAATACATTTTCATTTATTTCATTAGTAGGTTGATGATGCGCTAAAGAATTACGATTTTGAACTCTGCACTTAGGTATGGTGTACATAGGTTGTTTGGTTGGGTGGTTTCAAGGGCCATATTTCTCCCAGCTGCGCAAAACAAAAGACATGCAACGTCAAGTAGTAGACATACATGCACAAAGCAAGCCCTACTGACATAAACGAAAATACAGCCAGATAAATCAGAGGAAAAACTCAAGTTTAAATATCGTCATTCAAAGTGCAAAAGGTCGGATGTCTAAAAGTCGTATTTTTCAGGAGAGCACAAAACTAATCGTTTTCCTTATGATTTGATTCGATTTTGTTATATACACATTTGGTTGTAACTTTTATTGGATCAGCAGATGACGTAAAAGATTTTGCCACCAGGTGGCACCTCAAATGTTGAAGATTAGATCTCTATCGGACTATTTTCCATCGACCTTCTAATTAAATAGACGGAGCATGTTGATGAAGTCGCTGTCGCGTAAGAAGTGTTGGTCATGTAAAATTGGATATTGACTAAGGACGATTTTTTATGAAAGCGCAAACTTGCGTTTTTGATCTTTCTCGACAATCGCATTAATCAGTCAACAATTAGTATTCGTGCTTTCTGCCATTAACAACATGACAGACCTTTAAACCGAACAATCGAGAAAATAACTTTAAAGTTATTGACGCACATGTTCTATCTATTTCATTACAAGATCGATGCTGTTTTGGCGTGTTTAAAATCGAACAGTTGTAAAAATTCTCAACGATGATGAGCAATGAGAAACTTGTCAATATCCTTGTGTTGTCTGTTCGAATTTTAAAATTCTACTTGATGGTTTTATTATTCTTTTTAGTCATTTTTTAATCTTTTTTTGTACTATTCGTTAATGATTTTGATACATTTTTTATCTTTTACTCTGGTAAGTAAACATGCTTGCTAAAACAAATGCATGGAAAATACGTGTATTTGCCCTTTAAAAGTCCAGGATATCTTAAAGGATACCTACGAACATCACGGCTGGGTCTCTTTCCTTTTCGTTCTGATATTTCACCTTAATATTTATTAAAAATTAATTTCATAGAAAGTTTGGAGCATTTTTTCGGTTTTGGATTTTGTACCAGAAAATCCATCTAAGCAACCAAAGGAAGTCACTAAATTGAAATTTTATTGTCTGGTGTTATTTTTCATTCAAGAAATTTTCAAAGGATTTACATGAACTCCAGATGTTGAAATGGTTCAAAAGAAGTCTACTTTATTAAATCAAAACAAGCGACTTTTTTAAAGGGCTTATCCTTGTATATGAGAGAACATTATATTTGCTTTAATATAATAATCTGCTTATTCCACTTAGAGTTATAAGACTTTTCAAAGATCATTTTAATCGTCACAATAACATTTTATACATAATTACACGTGCTTTATCTACATGGAGAAATATAGTATGTTTAGTACTAACTTTTGACAGATAAATTATACATCGACATTTCTGTACTCAGATGGCAAAATGTTTTAAGTCACTTTTTTAATTTTTCGGGACTGAGATTTTAAGATTCAAGATTCAACATGTGGTTCTGTGGTTTCTGATTTATTACAATTTTCCCACCTTTGTTTTCTCATAAACTGAAAAAAAGACTTACGACATTTTGCCACCTTCTAAACACTAAACAAACCAGACTCCAGGATGGGACTTATTCAATTTTTTGGGAAAAGTGACTTATAACATTTTGCCATCTGAGCACAGGTTTATTATAACTAAATTATCTGCTCAATAGTTCTTTCAAGTTTAATCTTTTTTCCATTATTGATAAGTTCCTAATTAATTCGTAAGTTAAGAAATAATTACGTTAAAAAAAGAAATTCTACATTGAAAATGGAAATTCTTTTACAAATAAAACTTATAGCATGATGATAAATGCAAGTAACAACATTTAGAATTTATGAAGAATTTCACATTATCATTATTCAAACTTATTCTTGCATGATGTATTTTAATTTAATTTTCCAAATTCTATTAAAGAAAATTATTGCTATGGGGCTTTTGAACAAAATATAAAGACAAATATCGAAAGATATTTTTATTACGTTATTTAAAATGGATATAATTCCAAAACAATTTTTAAGTGGTTCCATGGACTTAATGGCAAGATAAATACAATCCAACGATATTTCCTGGACTTTCCGAAATCAAAGTCAACGGAAATCAACTCTTTTTCCGTTTCCGTTTGAAGTCTATCGACTTTAATCTGGCATCGACAGCAAAACACACGACACGAAAAAAAAACTGAAGAAACTTCAACTTCGACACTTCACCTGCTCCAGATACCATCGACAGAACAAAGATCCACCAGCGAATAAAAATTACGAATAATTTTCGCCGTCGTTTGCATTTTTCCATCGGCCTTTGTCTCAACCCATAATGAAGTGGGTACCAGAAAACGAAAATGAGAGATTAAAAAAAAATAACAATAATCAAAGTTGCAGACACTTGCAGGTTCTTTTGAAACTCGAATCTTAATAACCACCAGAGGGCGCCATTTAATCATGGCCGCTTGGTTTCCTCCGTGAAACAAGGAGATTTGGAGATAGTGTGATTATGCGACTGCTCCAAAAACAAAATTTTCTTACAGCGTCATTTCGTCAAGTGTGCTTCAGCGAGATCAAAAGATTCCGAAGCTTCTCGAACGCCAATGAGGAGAGGTCTTTTTTTTTTTTTTTTTTTTTTTTTTTTAATTTTTCTTGTTCTTGTTGGGATTTATTAGAACTCGAATCCGGAAATGTTCCTTATTTGAGATACAAATTTTTTTTGGGTTTCAATCAACAAGCTGGTTTTGAGGTATTGTTTCTGTTTGTTAGCGGTGTCTCCATTTGTTTGATTGAATGCTGCTTTCGAGATGTGGAGAAAAAATATCATCGCTCGCTTTTTAAAAAAATCATAGATTCGACGGCATTTTAGTGATTAAAAACCAAGCCCTTTGTGGGAAACCTTTAATTTGTGGGAAAGCATAAGCAAAAAGAAGATACCGTGAGCAGTTGCTTTTCATTACCGTTTCCTCTTTATCGTTGCGTATTTTAAATGGATAAAACGTATTGAATAAAAATGAAAATGTCATATATTATTAAAAATTTATTTATTAAAAAGTGCATATGTCTGAAAAGCCAGGGTATTCAACATAAACCATGCATCTGATACCTTATTAGTCTTAAATACATAAAATAATTTCAACTTTAATTTGTGCAAAATCATAAGTAAAAGTGAGATACTGTGATCATTTGTTATCGTGTCCATTTTTTGAGTGAATTGTCATCAAGTATATTTTGCACATCTTTGGCAATGTCGGTTATTTTCCTTGCTGTAAAGATGTTCTTTGGGGTGGTAATTGATGGCTTGAAGAGTAGCTACTATTGTAGGGCAGGTGAATATATCGTTCCCCTGAAAGAAAAGTGACCCAAGTCAAAAAATAAAAATAAAAATTTTGATGTTATGTCATTGAAAAATGTGTATGAGGTGCCCCAGAGTATTACTATTCTATGGAATATTACTATTCTATGGAATATTACTATTCTATGGAATATTACTATTCTATGGAACATTACAATTCTATGGAATATTACTATTCTATGGAACATTACAATTCTATGCAATATTAATATTCTATGGAATATTACTATTCTAAGGAACATTACTATTCTATGGAATATTACTATTCTATGGAATATTACTATTGTATGGAACATTACTATTCTATGGAACATTACTATTCTATGGAATATTACTATTCTATGGAATATTACTATTATATGGAACATTACAATTCTATGGAACATTACTATTCTGTGGAACATTACAATTCTATGGAACATTACTATTCTATGGAACATTACTATTCTATGGAATATTACTATTATATGGAACATTACAATTCTATGGAACATTACTATTCTGTGGAACATTACAATTCTATGGAATATTACTATTCTATGGAATATTACTATTCTATGGAATATTACTATTCTATGGAATATAATAGAAGTTACCACCATAAATACTTACCTAAAATTTAAAAGAAGCTTATACTATCTCAATATAAGTTTTATAGTAACCTTTAAGTTGATGTTTCTCAAATTCTGCAATTTTGAGTTGTGTCACTTTTCTTGCCGGGGTGCGATATGATGAGGCGAAATCATCTCCTAGACAGTTGTTACAATGTTTGTACATTTTGCTTCCATCACAGTTGATTGTCATGCCTTAAAAATATACTGTTCTCAGTCTCGATATTGTGAAGGAAGGTTTTCTATGGGTGATAATTTCACAAATTTGTTTTATTTTAATTTGTTGAGGTATAAGTTTGGGGTTTTACCAAAGCATTAGCATCAGTACGAATTATTAGGGTTTGTCCAGAATTTAATTCTCTGGCGTCTTTTTCCAATTGGTCTGCAACTTCATTTCCTTCATTGTTCACATATGCGAAGATCCACTAAATATTAAATCTTTTCTCCAAGCACATGAGTGCTGCGAGCAGTTGCTTTTCCTTGCCATTTCCTCTTATCGTTATAAATTTTAAATAATTAAAAAAGTATTGAATAAAAACGATCATTTCGAACTGTGTAAGAAACAACGATATTCACTAAAAATTATGAATCACCTATTTTTTAGTTTTGAGTCCATAACAGATTAAGTAACGCAGAGAATTTAATAGGTCATGAGTGTTGCGTAAATCTATATAGTCTTGCAGGCACGTCACAAAATACCTTTTGGTTCCTTTAATTTGACCTTATTTTGTCCAACACTTTAAATATACCTAACATAAAGTCTGAAGTACTTCAGCATTTTAACCACTCATAGAAAGTAACAAGAATAACCTTCTTTGTGGTGTGAAAATGTCTTGTGTAAAACGCACGAATGCAGTTCGCTTCCACTGCAATGAGTCTACATTCACAGTGAAAGTAGTTTTACAGAGATTGGTGTTCATTAGTCCTGGAATGGCCATCTGCTCGACAACGTCCAAACAAGTCATTCGTACTCAAAGAAATTATCTCATCAGAATTCGGGAATACGTCTGAAGGCCTCATATCAATACAGAATGGATGTGATTACTAAAGTCGTGTTTTCTTTGAACTTATATTCCCAGGTGCACAATTATATCCAATGCTTTGCAATTGCTTGGAGTTTCACAGAAGGTCTCCAAGCTCAACAGCTCAACTCCAAGCACCAAGCAATTGTAATTGTTCTGCATGCATTTTGTTCCAATTTTGAAAATTACAGTAAAATCAAAAACCGACTTAAAACACAATTATTGGCTAAATATATGTATTACATATTTATAATAAAATATCAAAATTAATTAACTTACTTTATATAAAACCAAGGCAAACTTTCAGAATTTGCATTTCTGTCGATAACTTTTGAAGTTAAATATTTTGTCATTGACAAAGAAGATGTGTTATTTATAAAGCGTTTCCGGTAATTTAGGCGGTGTAGGGAGATTATTCCGTATCGAGAAAAGGAAAAAGGTGTGGCTAGGAGCGCGCTTTGCACTGCAGAACATCGTAACTTATAATTGAAAAAATCGGTCAAAATTTTGATAAAATTAAGGAAAAATTGTCTGCAAAGACTTTGTTCTGCGACGTACGTCACAGTTTTAAGAACTTTCTGCTCCCGGACTTAGGATAAAGTGGAAATAATTTTGATCATTCCGGTACTTCATGCTCCTAAGGTTCCTACTTCACAATCTAGATAAAACCATTGGAATCTTTTTTCCCCTATTGGAAAACATCGATATAGAGACCAAGAACTCTTCTCGGGTATCATTCAGGATTGAGAAGAATCGAGTTATTTAAAATTTTGATTTGGATAAGCATTCAGGTGGAAGTTCTAGAAGGGCAACTTTTGGTGTTTCATCGAACTGATGATGAGCTATCATATATCAATTCAGAATTCATTCTTTGGAATTTTTTCTGGTGAAGCATAGTCGAAACACAATCCAAGGGACACCCAATTCGGAATACACTCTATAACAAAAAAAAATCGACGCACCAAGAAGGAGTTGTCCGATGGAGACAAAAATTGGTGAATAGGAAAATTATGTACAGAAAAGAAAATTATTAAAATTTCAGAACAATTGAATGATTTTTTTCAGAGTTACAGTAAGGAGCACAATAAGGTGTTGACCCGCCTCTAGCCTGGATGCAAGCTGCCACACGGCGTGGCAGAGACCGATAAAACTCCCGGATGGTCTTCTGCTGTATTTCTTACCAAATTTGCTCCAATTGTCGAACTACGTCATCAACATTCCCTACCGGATGCAGTCGCCTTCCCATCATATGCCAGACATGCTCGATGGGAGAGAGAACTGGTGATCTAGCTGGCCAATGAAGTGTTTGACAAGCTTGAAGACAGTTCACAGCAACACGTGCCGTATGTGGTCTGGCATTGTCTTGCTGAAAAATAAGCCCAGGGTACTGCGAAAGGAACGGTAGCAAAACAGGTCTCAGAATGTCGTCAACGTACCGCTGTGCTGTAAGTGTACCTCTAATGACGACCAAGGGGGTCCGGCTATCAAGGGAAATGGCACCCCAAACCATAACTCCTTGTTGAGGGCCCGTGTGGCGTGCAATAGTGAAAGCAGGATCTGCACGCTGCCCTGGGCGTCTCCAGACACTTCCAGATCGTCAGGACACAGTTAGAAGCGGGATTCGTCGCTAAAGACTATACGTCCCCAGTCAGCATCATTCCAGCCTGATCGAGCCAAGCACCACTGTAATCTGGCTCGACAGTGTGCAGACGTGAGTGGCAGGTGGCGTAACGGTCGGTACGAGCGTAGATTTCGCTCTCTCAGCCGTCTGTGAATGGTCATGGTGGACACTCGTGTGTGGGTCGCACGACTGATGGTTGATAGCGATTAATCAGGCGCCGTGACAGCTGATCTGACAATCACTCTGTCCTCGCGATCTGTTGTGGCCCTACGTCGACCGCTACCATCATGACGCTGAAATCTTCCATTGTCCACCCACTCTTGCCAGCATCTTCTAATCGCCGCATCGCTTCGACTCACATGACAAGCGATTCTTCAATTTTCCAAACCTGCCTCTTTCAATCCAATGATACGACCTCTTTCAAGCTCTGAAAGTTGCTCGTAATGAGCTCGAATCCTGCGGCGAGGCATTTTTTCAGTCGTTGAAAGGTATCCTAAATCGCAATGCAGCAGAAATTTTTAACAACAGTTCAAGAACAACTCCTTATATACATCTGCAGTATGTGCAGTTCCGATGCGCTGGATATCGCACTATTCATTTATTGGACACCAAATTTTAATAATTTGCATATTTGGTCAAAACATTTTTGCATACGAAATTTCAAAGCAATCGGATGATACTTTCTTGGTGCGTCGATTTTTTTTTTGTTATAGAGTGTACGTATAGGAAAGATGTTCCTCCACAGAAATGACCATCACCTATATTTAACTTGACAGAAAATGCCTCAGAATAACCTCTTCTTTCAAGAGAGAAGTCATGTTTCTCTCAATTTCACAGTATAGCTGAGGTAATTTTAATAAACATTTCAAAATTAGTAAAACAAACACTCTCTTTATTTAATTAGTTAAGATAAATACGCGTCTGAATCAACCGAATAAGATAATTGCACTGCAGAGCTTTTAAAGCAAAGATGTACATCCCAGACGATCTACGGCAATTAATTCCTCGCCCGATTTTAAAACGCACTGATATTAAAACGCACCTCAATTATCCACTGTAGTTAGATTTCTTAATCGAGAAGCAGCAAGCATATTCGCGAAATTTCGCGATTTTAATTAGACTCCAAAGCGATTTAATTAATTTCGTACATTTATTCCATTTCCCTCGCAGCTTCTGGCAACACTTCTAGGTGTCACGTGACTTACGCCCAGAGGAGAAAAAATAATCGAAACAATGCCCGAGATCCGGAGAGAGATCGAATGCGTAGATGATTGAGTCGATCTGATTCTTTAATTAACCAGCTTAATGGAATTCCAGTAAACGAATTTACTTCGGAACGCTGGATTGATCGCAATGCGGCTCTATTTCTTTTCGGAAGTTGGGGGTGCTTCTAAGTCCGAGGGTTTCGCCTTTGACAATATCCGGTTTGAAATGGGAGTTTTGTGGCAAACTCCTTTTTTATATAATTATTACGAAATGGAATTTCCTATTTAGATTAAAAGACGCAGAAAATAAAATCGTCTGAACTTTTGAGTCTCGGTGGAGTTTGAATGAATTTAGCTTGAACTGTAAAATTTTATATTTAACTAGCAAAATACCCGACCTTACTCGGTTTGAATTGGTTTACTCTAGATTGAAGAGATAATCAAAATATATAATGACTTACGTTTTTTGTAGAATAAAAATTTATTTTAACATCTTTCGCCATCTTTATATTTTCTACAGCTTACTTTGGACACATCCTACACATACATATCCATTCATGTAATACATTTCACATACATCGCACAATTGCTGTATGACAAAGCTACAAAATGACGAAAGGTGATACTAAGGTTACTACTATAAAAGACGATTTATAGGAATATTTGGAATTCCCTTTCTTGAGTTCTTTTCATGTTCAACTCAATTAATTAAAATTACGATTTACGGCGAGTGCTCTCGCACTTATAGTCAACGAAACAATATTTTTTTACTTGTGGCACTCTTGCCTCCGGTATGCGACATTGTGAAATTTTGCAATCTTCTCCTGGCATTATTACAACGAATTTTTTAATGTTGGAAAAAGTTCCAGTTTGGATTAAAAAACATTATTATTCTTTCAATAAAGGCATTATTCTTTAAATAACGGCATTATTCTTTCAATAATGCCATAACTACACTTAAAATTTACTGAAAATTTATACTGACTTAACTAACATTTTTAAGTCTAATACTTTGTGGTGCTGTTGCGTGTGATGAGAAGGAAAACACATTTATTAAAATAATAAATATTTAAAACAGGAAACAGCGAAGTAAAACAAAATAAAAGATGTCGCAAAAAATTGTTCTAAAGATATTAATTTGTGATTCAATTTTATCTCTTGGTCTCGCACAGTTGCCACAACTTACAACTAAAAGTGTACAACATTTAGAAATGTGAAATTAATTTAGAGCGAAAGAACCAGAAAAAATATCACTGCTCGCGCGATCTTGTTCATTCTCGTTTCATTGAAAAATATCGTCTGTCCCAAATATTCGGAAATCGTTTTCATTGCGCAAAGAATAAAAATAAGACTCGAAATAAATAAAGTATCAGAGATGAAATTCCATAAAAAAAAATAATTTTTTGAAGAATAATTACTTTTTCAGCAGTACTGGTAAAGCAATCGAAGTAATCGTAATATTCAATAGACTTTCCAATTTTTCCAAAACTACCAAATTATGGTTGATTTAAGTATACTTACTCAGGTGTTTTAGCATGAAACTCAACTAAATATAACAATAAAGAAATGTTTAATATTGCATTCACTAAACTAAGAGATAATGTATAAAATAAAATACAATGCGATCAAATATCTGGAATACAATTCATGTGTTGTCTACACAAACACACAAACACAAAATCGAGCATAGAACAGAAAGACGGACAGACAGACTTTCGCAACCAATGCCACTCACTAAATGAAGATAAGTACTCACTGTATGCAAATTTTCATGAAAATATCTTAAACCGCGTGGACGTGTATAGGGCACAACATACAGACAGACAGACAGACACCAAACGAGAAAAAGGCGGATTCGGCATCAGAAGGGTCCAAAACGGATAGAAAACTTGAAATGGGTCGAAAATATTGAATGTACAAACAAGCACTCCATTCTTATTTATATAGATAGTCCAATATTAAATTGTAAAATTATATCATTATACCAAATTTTTCAGCATTTGCAGGTTCTACTTTATTCAAATCGAATTTAAAGATAGAATTTTTTTCTTCATTTGGGATTGTGAATTTTTTTTTATCTCCCTTCAAGAGATACCTCGTCCATCAAGACTGACCAATTTCAATTACGAGATATCTCGTCATTAAGATATTGAAGTTATTTTATGTTGACGAAAACACGATCTGTACAGGTTTTCCTATTAATGAGATATCTACTCCATCAAGATAGATCAGTTCTTTAGAATGATGAGATATCTCGTCCATCAAGATCTGGTCAGATTTTATAATAATGAGGTATCTCATTCAACAAGATCTGGTCAGTTTCTTCTAATGATGAGGTATCTCGCCCATCAAGATCTAGTCAGTTTATTCTAATGATGAGGTATCTCGTCTATCAAGATCTGGTCAGTTTCAGTTTCATCTAATGATGAGGTATCTCGTCCATCAAGATCTGGCCAGTTTCATCTTATGATGAGATATCTCGTCTATCAAGACCTGGCCAGTTTACTCTAATGATGAGGTATGTCGTCCATCAAGATCTAGTTAGTTTATTCTAATGATGAGATACCTCGCGTCCATCAAGATCTGGCCAGTTTCTTCTAATGATGAGGTATCTCGTCTATCAAGATCTGGTCAGTTTCAGTTTCATCTAATGATGAGGTATCTCGTCCATCAAGATCTGGCCAGTTTCATCTTATGATGAGATATCTCGTCTATCAAGACCTGGCCAGTTTACTCTAATGATGAGGTATGTCGTCCATCAAGATCTAGTTAGTTTATTCTAATGATGAGATACCTCGTCCATCAAGATCTGGCCAGTTTCATCTTATGATGAGATATCTCGTCTATCAAGACCTGGCCAGTTTACTCTAATGATGAGGTATGTTGTCCATCAAGATCTAGTTTGTTTATTCTAATGATGAGATACCTCGCGCGCGCGTCCATCAAGATCTGGCCAGTTTCTTCTAATGATGAGGTATCTCGTGTAGTCAGTTTCTTTTAATGATGAGGTATCTCGTCCATCAAGATATGGTCAGTTTCTTATAACAATGAGGTATCTAGTCCAACAAGATCTGGTCAGTTTGGCTAATGACAATATACCTCGTCGTGACAACTTCCAAGAGGATTAAATGTTAAACGTATGAAAGGTTTATATAAAAATAATGGTGAGTCATGGGTAAAAGATACTTTCCTCTGCCTTAGAAAATTTTAGGTGTCGTAATATTCAACCATGCATCAGCTTTATTTCATGTCACTGAATCCTTTTCAAGTTTACTTTTGTCATTCCAACTATCTCTTGTAAACACTCCTGAACCTACTTCCCTACACCCCTCCAAATGTTCTAGTTCTTCATTTCCTTTATACATCCACAAGTAAACATTCACAAGCACCCTATTCTCCAAAACCCAATCTCGCACCCACTCAATCTCTTCCCAACACCCCCTGACGCTCCTCAACGCAATCTAGAACACCCCCTCAAAATTATGTCTCTCATATTCTCCACCCCCTCCCATTCGAACGCGGACGCTTATCAGCTCGCACCACACCCTCCCATGTTCCACAGCAACACACTGTGACATACAGCAGGGGGTTGCGGAGGAACGTTTAAGAATGTGTATGTGGAACGCTATCAGCGTTATGTTGCAGACGATATGTCGCCTTCATTAGAACGCTCGTCGGCCCCCTTCGCTTTATCGCTCACGATGTGCTTGGTGATAGAGGGGTTGTTCTGGGGTGACCGGATGTAAGTATCGTTTGCGATTTCGGAGGTGGGGATGCCTTGAGGTGTGCGTTATGGGAATTCGGGATCGAACGCGGAAAGGTGTTGAGGTTGTTAAAGCTGTGTTTATGGGGATGTAATCGTTAGGGTATTTCCGTTGGGGTTGGTGAATTGAAGTGAAAAAGAGTGAGTCGTGGTTTGGGGAGGCGGCCGAATGTTCAACAGGTGATGTGATGTCCTTGTGAAACAAAAATTCAAGTAAAATAGATTTACTAAATTTTATGTTTGACAACAATCAACGAAATATTAGTGTTAGTATTTAGTTACCTTAAATTAGATAAGTAAGTAGTGGAATTAACGTCTTACTGGACCAACACAACGGGCTATTGGTTACGGTCTGGAATCAATTCTGAATGTAAAGATCCGATGACAACACCTTGCAATATTGAATAACGATTAGATGACGAGGACAACACCTCAGCTGGCACCCCAATCTCCAAACTTTCACACCAACCAATGTAAGGACATTTGAGGCCATTACCGATTTAACGTGCACCATCTTCCAATTTACACGACGGTCTTTGGTTGATACGTTACGACGTTTAAATATGCTTGATATCCTCTGTGTATAATTTGTTTATATATTGTACAGTTTTATGACTGAATATTATAAACTGCCAGTATGATGAAATTCTTCAGTTTACTGATTACACAGAAGGCAGTGAAAAATATGGATGGTATAAATAAGACTGAGGAAGGAAATATGAGCTAATGCGAAAATAGACTTAGCCACCGAAAAAACCAAATCGCGTCAAAACAAGTAAATGGGAGACTTTCCTCTGCGTAATTGAATTGGTTAATTGTGGATCCAGTTGCAGAATTAGATATTCAGTGCTCTGCAACACATCTCCAAGCAATTGCGATTGTTCTGCAGGCATTTTTTCCGAATATTGAAAACTGTAGTAAAATCAAACAGCAATCAACAATTATTGACTAAATATGTATTACATATTTATAATGAAACACATCAAAGTTAATTAACTTACTTTATTTAAAACCAAGGCATACTTCCAGAATTTACAAATCTGTCGATAGCTTTGAAGTTAAATATTTTGTCATTGGACATTGAAGATGTGTGATTTATAAAGTGTCTGTGGTAATTTCGCTGTTGTAGGAACTTATTGATGCGACATCGACAGCAAAACATCGATGTATTCAAAATTAAAACATCGATGTTGATAATACATCACCTAAAAATCATCAATGTTTTTAAGCATCAATGTATTGAAACTTTTTTTCCCATTTCTTAAAACTGGTTTAGCAATCTCAAACATTGATGTTCGCCGGGGGAGGGGATTTAATTTGTCATTTGCCGTGTTCATTAATTTATAACTTAGACTTTTTTTAACTTTAAAGTTTTATCTGTCAAAACAAAATAAAAAACTACTAAGAAAAATTATCAAATCTATTATTTTCAAATTGAATAATATAAAAGAAAATAATAAATATTTACAACAATTTGGCATAGGTACTACTATCTATTAGTATAATTAGGTAAGTACATAACAATAATTATTGTTAGTTAATATTAATTATTTATCAACTTATGGGGGTGTTTGTTTTTTATTTACAATTTATAAAAAAAGTAGCTTGTTAACTTTCTCTACCTTCATCCAACTTCTTTTTTCGCTAATTATCCCACCAATTAGGATTAAAAATTTTCTGGTGGGACAAATGTCGCCATCACTGACAAATACTTAGTTCACGGTTATTTTTCTTAATTTTTTCTATGTTGCATTTTTCATTCAAAAATAAAACATCGACAACGTAAAAACATCGACAACGCATAAACATTGACAAGTTTTAACATCGACAAGTATAAACATCGCTGTTAAAAAACATCGGCTCCAGTACATCGATGGTAAATACATCGATGTTTTTTATAAAACATCGATGTTTTGAAAATATCGCCATCGATGTCGCATCCCTAGAAGAGACGTTGCTAGAAAATAAAAAAAGGCGTTGCAAGGAGCGCGCTTTGCACTGCAGAACATTGTAACTTATGATTGAAAACAAAATCGGCCAAAATTTTGATAAAATTAAGGAAATGGTAATGGTAATTTTAGTTAACGTCGTACTAGAGCAACACAACGGGCTATTGACGATGGTCCGGAATCAGTCCCTTAAGGGAAAGATTCGAGGACAACACCTCGTAATTTTGAACCACGGTCAGATGACGAAGCAACACCTGAGCTGGCACCCCACTCTCCAAACTTCCACGCCAACCCAACGTGAGGACTTTCGGCCACGACAGATTTAAGGTGCACCAGCCGCGATAAAATTAAGGAAAAAAGTGTTCTGCCAAGACTTTAGTGACCGTACTTTTTCCTTGTACTACATTGGAAATAAGAAATAACACAACACTGGTGCGAAGTACACAAAATGTTGATGTGTGGGGGTAGGCGGGTGGATGCGTGGGTAATTAATTGGTATTTTTTTTAATTAACGTCGTACTAGAGCAACACAACGGGCTATTGATGACGGTACGGGATCAATCCCTTAAGGGAAAGATCCGAGGACTATACCACGTAGTTTTGAACCACGGTCAGATGACGAAGCAACACCTGAGCTGGTACCCCACTCTCCAAACTTCCACACCAACCCAACCTGAGGACTTTCGACCACGACAGATTTAAGGTGCACCAGCCGCTTCTACACCATACGCTTACAAACATCCATGCGCGGACCCGGATTCGAACCAGGAACCTTCCGATCTAGAGTCTAACACCTTAACCGCTATACCGGTTGGTCTGCGCGTGTGTGTGGGTATAATCGGTTGGTAGAGCAGCAGATTAGTAATCTTAGGATGACGAGTTCGAGTCCAACCAAGTCCATCTTGTACAAAGGGGAATGGTGCACTAGAATATGTCGTGACCTCAAATGTCCTTACGTTGGAGTGGTGTGGAAGTTTGGAGAGTGGGATGCCAGCTCAGGTCCTCGTTATCTGACTGTGGTGTTCAAATTTACGTGATGTTGTCCTCGAATCTTCCTCTCGAGATTGATCTCGGACCGTCCACAATAGTCCGCTGTGTTGCTCCAGTGTGACGTCAATTAAATACCTGGCTACATTTTTTTCCCAATGGCTTGTACTGGACACTATCCTTGACCACTACTAGGCCAGAAGTGATGGTCACTTGTGAAGGAGCACCCAGTGGGTGGACCATCATTACCCCTAACATAGGACAGCACACTTTACATCCATGCCCTGAGCCCGGATTTGAATCAGGAACCTTACGATCCATAGGCCAACACATTGACCACTAGACCTGTTAGTCGGCATACCTGTCTACATAGTTTATATTAAATTTTATATCATTCGGAAGTATGAACTGTGCCATATCAGTGCTTAACCTTTTGATTACGGCTGTAGATATAACAAGCGCGATTCTAATAATCTTCAAGGTACAGCTGCTGTAACGACCGTAGTCTAATTTCTTTTTTATCGCGATTCTTATAACTTCCAAGATACAACTGATGTATTGGCCGTTGTCTAAATAATTCTTTCTTGGCGCGCTCATGGCACAACTGCTGTACCGGCCATAGTATAAAGGTTAAGATTCACTATAAATCGATTCAAATGAAGTATTGAACGTGGATAGTGACACTAGCATCCATGGGTAAAAGAAATGGCACCCAATTTTAACACAGATGTGCGCTGGTCTGTAAATTAAAACTCATAACTTGTAATGATAATGATCCTCATTTAGTTGACTGGATGTATGGCTTTTTATGACGCAAGGACCAGATTTAGTCAAACTGCGCCAAACACCGTTTTGTCCAGATTTATGTTCGCGTCGAAATCTGCCCTGTAGTGTCCAGCCTCTGATTTAAATACCCGTTCCAAACTGTAACCATATTTGGTCAAATGGCAATTTTTTTTCCTACTAGAGTTTGCATTCTCGTTGTAGTAATTTGTAGTAATAGGGCAGTAATAACTAGACGAACAGCTCGTCATTAAAGGGGTCCGGCACCTTCATAGGCACCCATATTAACTTCACAAACTTTGAGAGGCATCTCATTTATTCATAAATTCACAAATTTATAAATTTTTTAACAAATGACCAAAAAATTGAAATTTTTAGACAAAATATTTTTTTAATATGCATTTTATATATTATTCTTACTGTTAAAGTGTTTAAAGTGCTTCATAAACAATCATAAAATGTTTCATGTATGCATCTTAAGTAGTTTTTAAGTAATGTGCCCCCAAACATGAAAAGTATGTTCTGAGATGTACGCCCCGGTAATAGTGCAACTACTTTTTAAAATATTTAAAAATACTTTCAATTAACGGATTGCTACAAATGAGGTATCGTTATAAAGAGGATAATTCAAATTTTCATAGACAGTAAAAATCTCAAAAATTATCCCCTTAATAAAACTGACCAGGTGTTGGAAGGATGAGATTTCTCACCTCAAAGCAAAATGTATCTTATCTTGGAAGGGGTTTTCATTCTAAGTGTTGTAACAGGGCAGTTTTGTCTACACGAAGTAGATCATCATTAGGGTAATTCCACGGTAACTTACGTTACATTTAGACAAATATACTGATTTTGAAGTGTAAATATACTAGCAAACAATAATGGAAAACAAAATATTCACTTGAATTGTTCAACAAACTAATAAAAAGCTAAACTTTGATGGGAATGTTATTAATTTACTGATATTTTTAAGTTTACAGAGTTAAATTTAATGTAGTAACTTACGCTACAGTATAAAGGAATAACAGAAAACGTTCATATACATTTGAATAAAATTATGTTCTGTTCAACATGATATGGTTTGAAAAGTATATACATTCCTTTCTAGAGCCTTTCATAATTGAAGTCATGCTTTTTTTAAACTGTTATTCATCAATTAAATTTAATAAAAAAAATTTAAGTAACTTACGTTACAGTAACATATGTAACACTTCTTCATTTTTCCACAATTTTATTCTAATCTCTTAATTTTCATTACAATGAATCAAATACAATCATACAACGAATCAAAACCAAGGAACTCCAGACTTTTTTAAACCCAAAATTATGTAAAATATATCTTTTTTTTTTCTTCAGGTTTTTCCCTTTCAGCATGGAATGACCTATTAATAAAATTGGTCAGATGTCTGATGGATAAGATATCTCGCATCAACAGCAAAATCTATCTTATCTTGGACGAGATATCTCGTCGCAATCTCTGAGAGGGTTAACTATTATGTAGTTAAAACTCAGTTAGACTCAGAACGCCACTATGGCTCCTTATCTAATACTATCTTATAGTTAAAACTAATCTGTTTGTGATCATGAATGGCATGATAGGAGGAGGCAATTTTTAACACTTTTTTAAACAATTGAGAACCTCAAGAACCAACAAATGAAACGAGAATACGTGCGTGTGTATATCCATTCTCATGATACAATACTAATATACTAATGATAGTCATCTTGCACATACTTTTGACGACCCTAGCGCCATCTATTGGCCGTTAAAATTATTAAGATACAGAAAGAATATAAAATTAGCGCTTAGAAAAAAATTGAAACCAAAAGTAGAAACAAGTACAGTAAGGGAAAAAAAAACTGGTTGAAAAGCCAGATGTATTTCGTTTCAAATCTAAAGTTTTTTTTCTCTAAATTATTTCTTAAATTCCCTTTTCCATCACGCATTTTTTGAATTGGAGAAGGAGGGGGAGCTCCTAGTAAAATATATACTAAAGAACCAAAACCGGTACCATGAGTCTCTTCTGACACAAACTAGACGGCAGGTATACACTTTTGGCACAGCTCGATACTGAGAGCATTTTTTAAAATGAAAGAACCAAGAAGTAAAATTGGGAGTTCGGTAATGTATTATTTGACAAATGTAAAAATTTGATACACTAAAAAATATAAGTTATAAAACTTTCATCCAGATTTCACTGGTCTTTATTCCATAGAAAAATGCGGCCACGGTGTCGCGGTTGGAAGTAGGTAGTTAAAGTAACGTCGACATTGAGCAACTTAATGGATTATTACGACGGTCCGGGGTCGATCCCGAAGAGAAAGATGCTAGGACGTTATCTCATAAATTTGTACTATGGTCAGATGACATGGTCAACCTGAGCTGTCCGGTTAGAAAAATAGCGGATTAGCAACCGGAGGGTTGCGAGTTCAAAACTCAATTCAACCAAAGACCGCCGTGTGCATGGAGGATGGTGTACGTTAAATTGGTTTAGGTCTCAAATGTTCTCAAGTTGGCGTGGTGAGGAAGTTTGGAGAGAGGGATGCGCCATCTTAAGTGTGAAGCTCGTCATCTGAACGTGGTTCAAAATTACAAGCTGTTGCTCTGGGATCTTTCTCTTCGGGTCTGATCCCGGAGCATCGCCAATAACCCGTTATGCTGCTTTAGTGCAACGTTAATTCATCTCCCTACCTATTTCAACAACTTTTAAAATTATCTAATTTATATCGTTGATACTTTATATTATCATACATGCCGACCAACTGGTCTAGTGGTCAAGGTGTTGACCTCTGGATTGGAAGGTTCCTGGTTCGAATCCGGGGTCAGGTCATGGATGTAAATTGGGCTGTCCTTTGTTAGGGGCAATGATGGTCCACCCACTAGGTGCCCCTTCACAAGTGACCTTGTAGTGACCAAGGACAAATACTTAAGGCCCGCCATTGGAAGTAGTGACCATAGCTCTAGGCTTGTAGTGGCCAAGGACAAAATCTTGTGCCCGCCATTGGAAAAAAATATATCATTTATACTCTAGTTGAATACATCGGGGAGAAAACCTTCAAAAGTAAATTTTACTACCATCATACTTCGATATCAAAAGGGTTAAGTACCTCTAAATGAAATACAGATTCCGGAAACAAGCCATTAACTATAAACGACTCGGTGGCCATTTTTTCCAAATCTTCACCCAGAACTCCGAACTTCTCAAATTCACTAAATCCTAATCATCCATCTACTGGAGTTAGCACCATCTTAATATTTCCATTGGGGAGAGAATTTCGTATTCAGCCCGAACATCACCCCAAATATAATCAGGGACAACCATTGCCCCGATCTGTGTCTATGGCCCAGTCCCATCATGATCATCATTACCATCATCATCAAATTTCTGATCCCGCCAGTCGTCAGTTTGACGACCCGGGATCGTCAGAACCCGGCCACGCTTCAATCTTCGTTAACTCTCGGAGCCCCCTCTCTTCATTTCCGTTCGCATTTGGTGTTTGTTTATTTAGAGGTTTTTGCCCCGGCCTGCTTAAGCAAGATGGAAGCAGAAGCGATACCGTCGTTTGCTTCTAATGGCGGAGAATGAGCGTTGTTGATAACGTCGCGATTAGTCTCCTCGAACGTTTTTGAAGGCGGTCGGGGGTTTCTTAGAAAGTTGTTTACTTGTGGAATGGGGATTGATTTTGTTTCGTTTTCTGTAATGGCAGCGCGGTTTCGTGCCGGGTCACGTGATTGGTAAAAGAAAGTTCTAAAGCGCTAGGGACAGCTGATATCGTTAAGACATCGCTAACTGGATTGGGTAGGTTGGCAACTAATGTCACATTGGAGCAACGCCACGGGATATCGATGACGTCCCGGAATCAGTTCCGAAGGGAAAAGATCCAGAGACAACGCCTCGTAATTTTGAACAACGGTCGGAACAGAAAAGACAATAACAACACCTGAGCTGGCACCCCGATTTCCGAAATTCCACAACAAGCCAACGTGTAAACATTTGAAGCCCCGACAGATTTAACAAGCACCAATCCCCGTGTACCAGACGCGTTTTGACTGGACTGAGTTTTGAACTCTACCTTTGCATATCATTGCTCTTGCAACTGGCCTAACTGAATTCGGGAAGATTTCTAGTCATGGTGTTAGCCTCTAGATCGGAAGGTTCCTGGTTCAAATCAGGGTCAGTGCATGAATGTTTGTAAGCGTTTGGTGTAGAGGCGGATGGTGCACCTTAAATCTGTCTAGACCGAAGAGACGTTGGGTTGGTGTGGAAGTGCTTGCTCAGGTGTTGACTCGTCATCTGACCGTGGTTCAAAATTACGTGTTGTCATCGGATCTTTCCCTTAGGGGATTGATCCCGGACCGTCGTCAATAGCCCGCTGTGTTGCTCTAGTACGACGTTAATTAAAATTACCTTACCATTACCAGAATTGTAAATTGCTTGTTATTTTATGAGTTTCAGTGTCCTACCATTAAGCGTTGACGGTCGACCCCACTTTATCTATGCGACCTCGCCCAAAAAAGACAATGTGGTGAATTCTGAGATAATGATGGAAATCTCATCAACCCTCCACCCTTATTATCAAACTAAACTGGCCGTCTTAACTATCAAAATTGAAGCATTGACGTTTAAAAGGAGGTAAACGTTTTAAACGGAGTATTAGCTGACCCACATTTCCCCTTTTTACAAGTCGACCAATTGGTATAGTGGTTAAGGTGTTAGCCTCTAGATCGGAATGTTCCTGGTTCGAATCCGGGTCCGGGCATGGATGTTTGTAAGCGTATGGTGTAGAAGCGGCTGGTGCACCTTAAATCTGTCCTGGTCGAAAGTCCTCACGTTGGGTTTGTGTGGATGTTTGGAGAGTGGGGTGCCAGCTCAGGTGTTGCTTCGTCATCTGACTGTGGTTCAAAATTACGAGGTGCTGTCCTCGGATCTTTCCCTTAAGGGACTGATCCCGGACCGTCGTCAGTAGTCCGTTGTGTTGATGTAGTACGACATTAACTAAAAATTACCATTACCTCTTTTTCCAACCAGTTTGTCTGCTTCTGATGCTCCTCTGAAATGCGAATTGAATTCCAAATTGTATATTAATTACTCTAAATTCTATCATTTATTTTATTAATCTTCATTTTTATTGCAGTGCTTGACGACACTTTCTTTAACTTCTTTTTTTTATAGCAATATTTTGCTAACTATAAATTTTGTTTAATTATTATGATGTAGAGGTAAACTGTTATCAGTTAGGTACTCCGTAATTGATACGTCCGTTCCGTTCCTAGAAAACGTAAAGTGTGGAAACATCATTTCAAACATTCTCAGGCACTCTTATTGAGAATTCTCCTCCCAAAAACACCCGGAGAACATTACCTGCTTACCTAACCCTTCAAGCGGTTTCGACGAGATATCTCGTCCATCAAGTTCTGACCAATTTTGTTAATGACGAGTTATATCGTCCTTTCCAAAATCTCTCGTTCTCATAAAAATATTTTGCCGATATTTTTTATGAGGACGAGATCAAAATCTGAACAGTTATCTTCTAATGACGAGATATGTCGTCCATCAAGATTTGGTCATTTACCAATGACGAAACATCTCGTCGAAACAACCACCAGGAGGATTAAGAACCAGGTCTTCCTCGGAGAAGAAACGCACATGTGTGTTTGGGGTTAATGTGTGCTTTCTTGGGAATTTTGAGTACTAACCTGAAGCAGGAGGACGATTATCGCTAACTGAACCAATGGGACTAACTTGGACGCTTGAAGATCCAATGTAGAAAATAGGCTCAATTTGGTTTCTACGGTAACAGACAAGCACAGGCTTTGTGTCTGGAACAGTACTCATGGCAGATAGGAAGTATCTTTTACTCTAACGATTATAGATCGCATTCATGGTATTATGTTCGTTTAGCAATAGTACACTATTATAAGTTAACCTCTCATGTGGTTTTGACTAGATACCTCATCCAGACAATACTGATCTATTACTTCAAGGAGGAAATGAAGGTCCCAGTAGCAAAGCAAATTTTTCTTACCTAGAACTGATGACACTTTGGAACAATTTTAACATCAGAGGCTAAACACTGCAGGGTAATTTTAGATTATAATATAAACCACCTGGATGGTTATAAAAGGCTGGAGTGTCTTCGCGACTTCGGGAATATCCTTAAACCAAAATTCGGAAACTGAAAGGGTCAAAGTCTCGCCTCAAAAACTCAAAGATTCACTTATAACCACACTTGATATACTTCAGTAACTCTCGATTTGTTTTAAAAACTACGAATATCATAGAACTGTGATCAATAATAAAAAATACGGATAGATTAAAGAGTGAAAAACTATCAAAGGTTGACTAACAAAAAGTTCCCGAGCTCACAAAAAAATGTTTGGGTTTTTTTTTAAACTGAATTTCGGTTGTTGAGTTTTGAATACAAGTCGACATCGGAGTCGTATTTTACAAACCAGATCCAAATACTTCCCAACAAAATAAACGAAATATCAAATTTGAGTAAGGGAAAAGGCCAAGTTTCCTTTCAGTAGGAAAGTCTCCTTCCACGCGACACTAGCGCCATCTCCCGGGAGTTGGTGCAACGACTGTCCATTTGTCTCTATTTAGGGCGATTTATCTAAAGACTGATGATCTTATAGCAGGATCAGAGCGACTATGAGCTTAGCATTTATCTTAGGCGGACATTCTCTTCCACCTACAGGGCCTCTGGTCGTCCCCTGAAGTCTTAAAACCGAGGTTAAGATAAAAGAAAATGAGCCCTGTAAATAATGTTCTTTCTTTTGTTTCGGATACGACCTGTTTTAAGTAATGGACGCTAGTGTGGAGGGATTTGGGGGCTTATGCCCGTGAAAATGAAGCTGTCGTTCCCGAGTTATCCTGAAGTAACTTTAATAAATTCGCACAAAAACTTAATAATGGTTTTTCTTTGGTTTGGTGTCATCTATTTCAACTTTGTGGGGTAAAAGTTTTGGGGGATTGGGTCTAATTTCTTAACGGATGACCCGAATAATGGGATGTAGCAGTATATCGGAAAAGATTGAAGAAGTTTGCTTGCACAAATGTATTTCCAACGATGGTTGTCATTTCTTGGCTGTCGCTGTATATTTGTTAAACTTACTTTTTTGGGCTTGTAGGAATCAATTCAGTAAAATATTTTAAATTTGGAGTTATCAAAGACCATTGAAGATCAATTAATTCCAGTCTAGTTCGAGAAACGGTAGCTCCTAGTCCTAGGTTAGTTGGTTTTATGACGCTAGACTCATGGGTGGTCAGCTGCGCCATACAAAATTGGGTTTAAAACATACATGGCTGATTAATATTGTAACTCAATTTATCTATAGACTGATAAAGCAATGTCTACGTAACGTTACTTTTGTTTATTACTTGTATTTATTCAGTATCAATTGTATTTTTCATTGTCCGGTTGGGTTGAGGACCTTATGTGGGTCCAACACAATTCCACCTGACCATCTCTCGTGTATCCATACGCTCTCTGGGTTGGCAGGGCAATTAGGGTCTTAGAAAAATGAAATCAAGTAAACAGACATCCACGCACATGCAAACTGACACATAAGAGATAAAGACATCAAAGGAGGATTCAAATCTGTGCCGCCTACTACTCCGGAAGCAGAAAGTGCTTAAAAGTGCGACGTACGACGCAGTTTTAAACACTTTATCGAACAATTTTTTAAGCAGTCTTTATAGAACAATTTTTCTTTCTTTTTATCAAGATTTTGTCCGATATTTTTTAAATATAAGTTACGATGTTCTGCAGTGCAAAGCGAGCTCCTTGGCACACCTTTTTTCTTTTCTAGCTACGAAATTTCCTACACCCTACACCACCCAAATTACCACAAACACTTTATATAAATAACACATCTTCTATATCAATGACAAAATACTTAACTTCAAAAGTTATCGACAGAATTTCAACTTCTGAAAGTATGCCTTGGTTTAAATAAATTAATTAATTTTGATGTTTTATTACAAATATATAATACTTATTTAGCCGATGATTGTGTTTTACGTCTGGTTTTGATTTTACTGCAGTTTTCAAAATTCGAACTAAATGCCTTCAGAACAATTGCAATTGCTTGGAGTTGTGTTGCAGAACATAGAATATAATTCTGCACTTAGGCCTACTACTTGCAGGTTGTTGGAGCAGTGGGCAAACCCAATTGACCACAGCGACCCCTTTTAGACCAAAGATCAGATTGTTGTAGCCAAATGTAATCTTGCAATAAGGGTCCACCCTAGTCTTATGAAAAGAAACCTGACTTTCACAGACACATTGTAAAATACCAATGATTCTTCGATACCAACTTACACCTTTTATCTTGTTATTTCATGGACCTTCTTTTATTTGATTTTTAGAAAATGCAGCCCATAATGTTTTTAACCGATTAATGTTTTATTTTATCTTGTCTTGTACGATTTTTGCAGACCGCATGTTGTGCCACTCGGCTCTATTGTAAATATAAACATTTTTTTATTTCATAATGTACAAATTATTTACTTACGTGCGTGTATTCATCGCAGCCCAATGCACAATTACGTAGTTGCAAATTTCAGATATAAGAAGTAATTGGTCACACTTCGTGTTAAAATAAATTTTAAAGTGAAACAATATGATTATTATGTTTGGGTTCTTTATAATTGATCTCATAGAACTCAAAATAATAGGAAGATTTTTTTCGGAAGATATGTATATCTGGGAAACTTTGGAGCTCAAAGATTTACATACAAAAAATAAAAACACTGCTCTATCAAAATTATTTTAAATGATTCGAGATTACACTTTGATATATAATCGAAATTTGGTGTCAAGGTTGGGTTGTCGTTAGTGAAAATTAGGACGTTTGGAAGCTGTTTGATTTGGAAACGGTCTTTGCTACAAATGTTAAGCATATAAGCTTATAAAAGACCTTATTCCCTATCCAGTGACACATTTGAATTTGCTCATCAATGACCGATGCACAAATAAAGGAGGTCCTTTATTGTAAATCTGTACACATTATACAATACCAAGTTTTAATGAGTTGTTTTTGTATGAGTTAGTTGTGACCAAACTACAACGTCAAGGAATCATTTTCTATAAACATACTATTTTTATATATAAAATATTAAATGATGTACTTAATTTCATCACTTCAACTTACAAAATTCTCAGCATTAAAGAAAGCAGCTTCGTTTTTCCGATTGATATTTTGAGTAAGACGTAAGTCGTATCAGTAATCGAAGAAGTTTTACGAAAATGGAGACTACCGTCATAAGGATCATGTGAAAAGAATAGAACTTTGAAATACTGCCTCTATATTTTCTCTTTCAAGAATATTGTTTACCATGTCGAAAACTTTCTCCCATAAATTCGTAGAATAGATTTTATATAGAAAAGAATAATCTGTTTCCGATTGTATTCACCGACTATAACTTCCACAACCTTCAGATCTAAAACTTTTCAAATTTTTCCTTTTTCTTCATCGTTTTCCACCAAAAGAGGAGGAAAGGATAGATAAAACGGAAGAAAAATAATATCTGGGACAGATATTATATCTGAAAAATGATATTCTGTTTTATCCGCATTATTATTAAGACAAATCCGCAGAATAAAACCACAGTTGATATATGACTGCACAACAATGCTCGAAATCTAACCATGTTTTCTCCTCAAAAGGAAAAGAGGAAAACCCTCACTTCCTTTCAAAATATTTCTTCTGTATTGGAATAAAATAAGAGTTAAACGCAGACGATAGTGGAAAAAAAGAGCGCGGAATCCCTTCCACAAGAAGTTCGATGATAAAAAAGAAGTATGACAACCAAGCGATTGCTCGCTGATCCTTAAAGTTTTTATTCTTGAATTTTTTCTAAAGTTCCCCATGAGAGAGAGTTGGGTTCATTCGTCAGATGATATGTACAACTGGAAATTGCTGGTGTTTTCAAAACTCACGAGTCGGGGTAAAAAGCAGACGAGAAATCAATTGGACACCAAATCAGTTTAATACTTGGAGTGGAAGAATTTTGTCTCGGATCTTTTGACAGGGACTATTATTTTATAACTCATATTTGTTTTATAAAGAAGAAGAAATAAAACGGGAATTTGAACTCCACATTAGTACGGTTGGTATCATGTGAGTGAAGGGTACATTTCAAACCGAATTGCGTGTACTAATGAATTGGTTCCAGTTGGGTTCGTGGCTCATTGCTCGCAACTTGGCTTTCATAAAACCCGAAGAAGCGTAAGTCTGTTGACGTAAGCTAAAAAAAATAGAAAAGCTATGGGAACAGTGTTTTTTCTGAGTGGTTTAATATTTTTATTTATAAACGGATCGAGAACAGCGAAAGAACGAAATGTGTTTTAGAGTGGCCTGCTGAAGAACATTAGTTCAATTCAGAACATTCTTCATATTTGATTTCCTTTCGAATGAAATATGATAAAAAAAAAGTATGAAATTTATTTCATAAAACGTCTTTAATACTGCCCGTGCTATGTAGTAGGTTCAAGTATGTGGACTGTATATATAATTAAAACTTATTTATTTACAAAAAATTGTATGCATTAATCGAGGCAAAAAAATCTATATGCATTAAATAGGCTCTAAAATAACTTCCATGTGGAGCGCTTTCATGCTGTCCGTACAAATAATGCACGCTAAGGCATAGAGATCAACGATAAGCTACTCAAAGATACGAAAAGTTCTAACGATAACAAAAACAAAAATTCTAAAGATATACTTTAAATAGTACCACAACTGGCGGTCTAAAGAATAAAACAAAAATAATTAAGCTACTAGCTATTCCTAATTACTTGTGAGTCATCCATTGATTCCCTTCTGATTAGTCCACGTGACATAGAAATAAATTTTGTTGATTTCGCCATTTTTGTAGCCATTTTATTTAGATCCATCTTTAACATACACATTTTAATTAGATACATTTGATTCATACATCTACCCTGTCATAGATGGTATGTCGGCAAACCAGGTAATACCATATCGTCTACCCCAGTCAATTTTTCACGGAGTAGTTACTTGACTACTAGTGCAATTATTCCGATTTTAGGGAAAACCAAAAACGTTTGACAAACCTCCGGATAATAGTTCTAGGATTGTTTACACGTACATAGTAAATATAATAATGTAATTCTCAAATCATTTCCTCTTGCATCATAAATATAATAATTCTCGGATTGCTGAAAAATAAGATTGAAATAGGGTTCAAATTTGAAATATTCTTGTTGCGACAGCTACAATTAATCTCGATCTACGAATAGCGTCTTTCTATGTGGAGATGATCCCTGAAATTGAAACTAACTTTAACATTGAATATCTCGAAATTTATTGATTGTCAAGTCATGAAATTTTATATTTAGACTAACTTAAATATGTAAAATTTGATTATGGCCTCAAAACATGGTGTTTCCATTAAAAATTTTGTTGTTTGTTCAAAATTTGATTTGAAGACGTCCCCTAAGGCCCGATGCACACGTCCGGTTTTTCAACGTGAGGCGCCGTTGCGGTAACGCAAGTGCGGTCTGAGATACATTAGATCCAATAGAGTTGTGCACACATACCTACGGCGCCGTGCGGCGACGCACGTCCAACTTGCGTGAAATTTGTACCGCAGATCCCTACGGCGCCGCAGCTCGCCGCACGCGCTTCTCCTGTCTGAAAGTACCTTGTTTTCATAAATAAATGGAATATAAGTAATAATTAATAAATGGTTACCTCCAGTAACGTCTATTTTGTTTCAAAATATACTTTTTGTACACCAAGTAAGCGAAATAAACACGTTTTCTTCGATAGAATATCCATAGCAAATGGCTCGAAATGAGTGCTTGAATCATTTCACGGTTATGTGTGCATAGTTGGGCTTCGGTGCCGCAGCGGCACCGCACGTTGAAAAATCGGATGTGTGCACCGGGCCTTATGTAAATTTTTTCGATTTGAATTTGTAGAGGAAGTTATTCCTTATTGAATGATACCTTTGAATTTGCTCTAGTATGAACAGTAGGGATGCGACATCGATAGCAAAACATCGATGTTTTGAAACATCGATGTTCAAAATTAAAACATCGATGTTGATAATACATCGACCCAAAAACATCGATGTTTTTAAAATTCAGTGTATTTAAACTTTTTCCCCCATTTCTTAAAACTGGTTTAGCAACTTGTGATGCTACATCGACAGCAAAACATCGATGTTCAAAATTAAAACATCGATGTTGAGAATACATCGCCCCCAAACCATCGATGTTTTTAAAATTCAGTGTATTTAAACTTGTTTCCCCATTTCTTAAAACAGGTTTAGCAGCTAGTGATGCGACATCGGCTCCAATACATCGATGTTTTTTTTTTCTAAAACATCAATGTTTAGAAAACATCGACATCGATGTCGCATCCCTACTTATTAGACCCTTCATCCTTGGTCACTTTGGTCTAAAATTATGTTCAATTTGCTGATTAGAAAAATTATGCTACTTGGTTATTTTAAAAATTTTTATAACGGTACTTTTTTCATTTAAAAATAAAACATCGACAACGTAAAAACATCGATAAGTATAAACATCGATGTTACCAAAACATCGACCCCAATACATCGATGTTAAATACATCGATGTTTTTAAAAAAACATCGATGTTTTGAAAACATCGACATCGATGTCGCATCCCTAATGAACAGTGCTCGAAGTAAAGCAGGTGATTCGGTTTTTTTTCCGCGACTGTACATTACTTAGTCATTTGTTTGGTGTTTGGTATGGTAATTTTAGTTAACGTCGTACTAAAGCAACACAACGGGCTATTGATGACGGTCCGGGATCATTCCCTTAAGGGAAAGATCCGAGGACAACACCTCATAATTTTGAACAATGGCCAGATGACGAAGCAACGCCTGAGCTGGCACCCCACTCTCCAAACTTCCACACTAACCCAAAGTGAGGACTTTCGGCCACGACAGATTTAAGGTGCACCAGCCGCCTCTTTGGAGATGTTTGGTATGGATTGAACGCTCTTTCACCTGAGCTACTTTCAGTTATAGAATTCAACTTAAAGAGAAGTTACACGGCTTAGGATGTCGAAAGCATTCTATTATACAAAAACATTTAGCAAATAAAAAATCCGTTAAGAACATATTACGCGCGATAAACAAAAGGTGGAAGTGCAAAAAAACAGTTTGGAGAAGCAAAAAATTATTTGTTAATTTTACAGAAGTGAACAAAAAATACAAACTTTTTCCATTTAGAACAGTAAGCGATGAAGTAAGATACCTATTCAATGGAGGTTCAACACCAAAATGTCGTAGAAGATTATTGCAAAAATGGATGAAAGAAATTAATAAAGATAAGTTCGGTTATACGAAAACTTTAGATTTTTCAGCTCTTACAGGATATAATTAATGTTGAAGCTGAAGGAATTCTTTCACTTTTAAGAAAACAGCAAGAAAAACAATGTCTGCTCTTGGCAGATTTAACCCTCCTGGTGGTTGTCATGACGAGGAATATCTCGTCATTATAAAAACTAATCATAGTTTGCTGGACGAAATATCTCGTCAGTATCGAAACTAATCAGAGCTTGATGGACGAACTATCTCGTCATTAGAAAAAACTGACCAGATCTTTACCTCGTCATCATAAAACTCTGTAATATCTTGATGGCCATTAGCGAAATTGGTGAGATCTTTATGGACGAGATATTTCGTCGAAACTACTTGGAGGATTAAGCTCCAATGAGAGTGGCTTTGTAATGACGGTTTTGCAAACTGCCATTGACTTGTGAAATCCCACTCAAAAATGTAGTGGATGGATGAACCTCAAAACCCTAGATGAATTTCGGTTAATGGTTCTGTAGAGGCAAGACTACATCGAGGTAACAACTCAAAATCTGCCAAGTAAAAAACATGCGTTGACGTCATATGTTCGATTCTTCAGAATGGTCTCCAAATTGACCATCAATGCCAACCATTCTTTGTGTTCTGACGTTCCGATCGGAGCTTCTAAAGTTCTTGTGAGCTACGAACTTGTGTAAGAACAAAAGAACGAACGTTCGTTTTGAGTTTTAGAATCATTCTAACTTTCTGCCTCGCAGGCTTCGGTCGCGATGACTGGAATTACATTAAATTCTTGTCGATGTAAATAAGCTAATTCCTGGAGTTGTAAATATGTTATGGTTAAGCAAGTTTTATCTATTATGATGTTATGTCTACATGTTTTTTCATTACTTACGCAAAACTGGCGTTTGATACAAACAAACCGCCAGAGCTCAAACCAATCAACTAGATACATAGACCAAGCCAACTTCGGTATTTATTTTTACAGGCCACCACCCCCTCCGAATACATCTCTGTTCTTGACATAAACAAACCATCGTTTTTGCTGTTTCCAGTAGACAATGCAGTAACTCACACCATTTGATATTACACTACGAAGGGTTAATTCACTGGCATTCCAGGCCTCCTATCTGTGTCCGAGCCAATCACGTACGGGCTGTCAGGGACCCGGGTACACGTCATAAACTACCCCTCGCGTATATGATGGCTCGCGTTGTTGAACATTGAGATTCATTGTCTCGCGTTGATGACGCGATGTCATTTATCATGCGACCGGGAGTGCTCATATTCCAATATCAGGCATATTGCGCAATTACTCACTGACGCTCTGGAGCTCCCACTTGGGTTAACTCATTCCGGAAGCACGGCCGCTAACTAGCAGATAAAATCAGTCATAATAACGCCCGTTGGTTTTTGCAGTAGGTTGCACAAGCGTTGCAGGGATTTTATTTATAAGTGGGCCCGAAGCAGATGCAATTGTTTACAGTCAAGCTCGTTATTGTTTTTGGTTCTTCGACTATGAAATTTAACGCTCTAAATGGTTTCGACGTCTCGTCCATCCAGATATCTCGTCCATTTCGATCTGACCAATATTGCTAGTGACGAGATATTTCGTCTATTCAGATCTGACCGATTTTGCTAAAGATGAGATATCTCGTCCATTCAGATCTGACCAATATTGCTAGTGACGAGATATCTCGTCCATTCAGATCTGACTAATTTTGCTAAAGATGAGTTATCTCGCCTATTCAAATATGACCAATTTTCCTAATAATGAGATATCTCGTCCAATCCGATCTGACTAATTTTGCTAAAGATGAGATATCTCGTCCAATCCGATCTGACTAATTTTGCTAAAGATGAGATATCTCGTCTATTCAAATATGACCAATTTTCCTAATAATGAGATATCTCGTCCAATCAGATCTGACTAATTTTGCTAAAGATGAGATATCTCGTCTATTCAAATATGACCAATTTTCCTAATAATGAGATATCTCGTCCAATCCGATCTGACTAATTTTTCTAAAGATGAGATATCTCGTCCAATCCGATCTGACTAATTTTAGTAAAGATGAGATATCTCGTCCAATCAGATCTGACTAATTTTGCTAAAGATGAGATATCTCGCCTATTCAAATATGACCAATTTTCCTAATAATGAGATATCTCGTCCAATCCGATCTGACTAATTTTGCTAAAGATGAGATATCTCGTCCAATCCGATCTGACTAATTTTGCTAAAGATGAGATATCTCGTCCAATCCGATCTGACTAATTTTTCTAAAGATGAGATATCTCGTCCAATCAGATCTGACTAATTTTGCTAAAGATGAGATATCTCGCCTATTCAAATATGACCAATTTTCCTAATAATGAGATATCTCGTCCAATCCGATCTGACTAATTTTTCTAAAGATGAGATATCTCGTCCAATCCGATCTGACTAATTTTGCTAAAGATGAGATATCTCGTCCAATCAGATCTGACTAATTTTGCTAAAGATGAGATATCTCGCCTATTCAAATATGACCAATTTTCCTAATAATGAGATATCTCGTCCAATCCGATCTGACTAATTTTGCTAAAGATGAGATATCTCGTCCAATCCGATCTGACTAATTTTTCTAAAGATGAGATATCTCGTCCATTCAGATCTGACCAATATTGCTAGTGACGAGATATCTCGTCCATTCAGATCTGACTAATTTTGCTAAAGATGAGTTATCTCGCCTATTCAAATATGACCAATTTTCCTAATAATGAGATATCTCGTCCAATCCGATCTGACTAATTTTGCTAAAGATGAGATATCTCGTCCAATCCGATCTGACTAATTTTGCTAAAGATGAGATATCTCGTCCAATCAGATATGACTAATTTTGCTAAAGATGAGATATCTCGTCTATTCAAATATGACCAATTTTCCTAATAATGAGATATCTCGTCCAATCCGATCTGACTAATTTTTCTAAAGATGAGATATCTCGTCCAATCCGATCTGACTAATTTTGCTAAAGATGAGATATCTCGTCCAATCAGATCTGACTAATTTTGCTAAAGATGAGATATCTCGCCTATTCAAATATGACCAATTTTCCTAATAATGAGATATCTCGTCCAATCCGATCTGACTAATTTTGCTAAAGATGAGATATCTCGTCCAATCCGATCTGACTAATTTTGCTAAAGATGAGATATCTCGTCCAATCCGATCTGACTAATTTTTCTAAAGATGAGATATCTCGTCCAATCAGATCTGACTAATTTTGCTAAAGATGAGATATCTCGCCTATTCAAATATGACCAATTTTCCTAATAATGAGATATCTCGTCCAATCCGATCTGACTAATTTTGCTAAAGATGAGATATCTCGTCCAATCCGATCTGACTAATTTTGCTAAAGATGAGATATCTCGTCTATTCAAATATGACCAATTTTCCTAATAATGAGATATCTCGTCCAATCAGATCTGACTAATTTTGCTAAAGATGAGATATCTCGTCTATTCAAATATGACCAATTTTCCTAATAATGAGATATCTCGTCCAATCCGATCTGACTAATTTTTCTAAAGATGAGATATCTCGTCCAATCCGATCTGACTAATTTTGCTAAAGATGAGATATCTCGTCCAATCCGATCTGACTAATTTTGCTAAAGATGAGATATCTCGTCTATTCAAATATGACCAATTTTCCTAATAATGAGATATCTCGTCCAATCAGATCTGACTAATTTTGCTAAAGATGAGATATCTCGTCTATTCAAATATGACCAATTTTCCTAATAATGAGATATCTCGTCCAATCCGATCTGACTAATTTTTCTAAAGATGAGATATCTCGTCCAATCCGATCTGACTAATTTTGCTAAAGATGAGATATCTCGTCCAATCAGATCTGACTAATTTTGCTAAAGATGAGATATCTCGCCTATTCAAATATGACCAATTTTCCTAATAATGAGATATCTCGTCCAATCCGATCTGACTAATTTTGCTAAAGATGAGATATCTCGTCCAATCCGATCTGACTAATTTTGCTAAAGATGAGATATCTCGTCCAATCCGATCTGACTAATTTTTCTAAAGATGAGATATCTCGTCCAATCAGATCTGACTAATTTTGCTAAAGATGAGATATCTCGCCTATTCAAATATGACCAATTTTCCTAATAATGAGATATCTCGTCCAATCCGATCTGACTAATTTTGCTAAAGATGAGATATCTCGTCCAATCCGATCTGACTAATTTTGCTAAAGATGAGATATCTCGTCTATTCAAATATGACCAATTTTCCTAATAATGAGATATCTCGTCCAATCAGATCTGACTAATTTTGCTAAAGATGAGATATCTCGTCTATTCAAATATGACCAATTTTCCTAATAATGAGATATCTCGTCCAATCCGATCTGACTAATTTTTCTAAAGATGAGATATCTCGTCCAATCCGATCTGACTAATTTTGCTAAAGATGAGATATCTCGTCCAATCTGATCTGACTAATTTTGCTAAAGATGAGATATCTCGTCTATTCAAATATGACCAATTTTCCTAATAATGAGATATCTCGTCCAATCCGATCTGACTAATTTTGCTAAAGATGAGATATCTCGTCCAATCCGATCTGACTAATTTTGCTAAAGATGAGATATCTCGTCTATTCAAATATGACCAATTTTCCTAATAATGAGATATCTCGTCCAATCAGATCTGACTAATTTTGCTAAAGATGAGATATCTCGTCTATTCAAATATGACCAATTTTCCTAATAATGAGATATCTCGTCCAATCCGATCTGACTAATTTTTCTAAAGATGAGATATCTCGTCCAATCAGATCTGACTAATTTTGCTAAAGATGAGATATCTCGCCTATTCAAATATGACCAATTTTCCTAATAATGAGATATCTCGTCCAATCCGATCTGACTAATTTTGCTAAAGATGAGATATCTCGTCCAATCCGATCTGACTAATTTTGCTAAAGATGAGATATCTCGTCCAATCCGATCTGACTAATTTTTCTAAAGATGAGATATCTCGTCCAATCAGATCTGACTAATTTTGCTAAAGATGAGATATCTCGCCTATTCAAATATGACCAATTTTCCTAATAATGAGATATCTCGTCCAATCCGATCTGACTAATTTTTCTAAAGATGAGATATCTCGTAAAATCCGATCTGACTAATTTTGCTAAAGATGAGATATCTCGTCCAATCAGATCTGACTAATTTTGCTAAAGATGAGATATCTCGCCTATTCAAATATGACCAATTTTCCTAATAATGAGATATCTCGTCCAATCCGATCTGACTAATTTTGCTAAAGATGAGATATCTCGTCCAATCCGATCTGACTAATTTTTCTAAAGATGAGATATCTCGTCCATTCAGATCTGACCAATATTGCTAGTGACGAGATATCTCGTCCATTCAGATCTGACTAATTTTGCTAAAGATGAGTTATCTCGCCTATTCAAATATGACCAATTTTCCTAATAATGAGATATCTCGTCCAATCCGATCTGACTAATTTTGCTAAAGATGAGATATCTCGTCCAATCCGATCTGACTAATTTTGCTAAAGATGAGATATCTCGTCTATTCAAATATGACCAATTTTCCTAATAATGAGATATCTCGTCCAATCAGATCTGACTAATTTTGCTAAAGATGAGATATCTCGTCTATTCAAATATGACCAATTTTCCTAATAATGAGATATCTCGTCCAATCCGATCTGACTAATTTTTCTAAAGATGAGATATCTCGTCCAATCCGATCTGACTAATTTTGCTAAAGATGAGATATCTCGTCCAATCAGATCTGACTAATTTTGCTAAAGATGAGATATCTCGCCTATTCAAATATGACCAATTTTCCTAATAATGAGATATCTCGTCCAATCCGATCTGACTAATTTTGCTAAAGATGAGATATCTCGTCCAATCCGATCTGACTAATTTTGCTAAAGATGAGATATCTCGTCCAATCCGATCTGACTAATTTTTCTAAAGATGAGATATCTCGTCCAATCAGATCTGACTAATTTTGCTAAAGATGAGATATCTCGCCTATTCAAATATGACCAATTTTCCTAATAATGAGATATCTCGTCCAATCCGATCTGACTAATTTTGCTAAAGATGAGATATCTCGTCCAATCCGATCTGACTAATTTTGCTAAAGATGAGATATCTCGTCTATTCAAATCTGACCAATTTTCCTAATAATGAGATATCTCGTCCAATCAGATCTGACTAATTTTGCTAAAGATGAGATATCTCGTCTATTCAAATATGACCAATTTTCCTAATAATGAGATATCTCGTCCAATCCGATCTGACTAATTTTTCTAAAGATGAGATATCTCGTCCAATCCGATCTGACTAATTTTGCTAAAGATGAGATATCTCGTCCAATCCGATCTGACTAATTTTGCTAAAGATGAGATATCTCGTCTATTCAAATATGACCAATTTTCCTAATAATGAGATATCTCGTCCAATCAGATCTGACTAATTTTGCTAAAGATGAGATATCTCGTCTATTCAAATATGACCAATTTTCCTAATAATGAGATATCTCGTCCAATCCGATCTGACTAATTTTTCTAAAGATGAGATATCTCGTCCAATCCGATCTGACTAATTTTGCTAAAGATGAGATATCTCGTCCAATCCGATCTGACTAATTTTGCTAAAGATGAGATATCTCGTCTATTCAAATATGACCAATTTTCCTAATAATGAGATATCTCGTCCAATCAGATCTGACTAATTTTGCTAAAGATGAGATATCTCGTCTATTCAAATATGACCAATTTTCCTAATAATGAGATATCTCGTCCAATCCGATCTGACTAATTTTTCTAAAGATGAGATATCTCGTCCAATCCGATCTGACTAATTTTGCTAAAGATGACATATCTCGTCCAATCCGATCTGACTAATTTTGCTAAAGATGAGATATCTCGTCCTTTCAGATCTGACCTATTTTGCTGATGATGAGATATCTCGTCCATTCAGATCTGACTAATTTTGCTTATGATGAGATATCTCGTCCATTCAGATCTGATTAATTTTGCTAATGATGAGATAGCTTGCCTATTCGAATGTGACCAATTTTCCTAATAATGAGTTATCTCGTCCATCAAGATCTAGTCAGTTTTGAACTAATGTAAAGAATGAGACAACCCCCAGGAGCGTTAAAGGTACTACGAATATCCATGCTGTTGACCACTGCATCTGTGGCATGGAAAGGCACCCGGACCTCTATATTGACTTCTTTTCCACCAAAATTTATCCCTACGTCATAAAAACCGCAGTAGTTTGCGTAGGCGTGAGAGATACGTGACATGAGAGTTGGCCAATTTCTATTTCTGAATGATGGAAACGAGAATGTGAAATTTTGCACAGTTAAGTGTGTTGTTATTTTAGGTTATCCGAATATGAACTTTAACCCTCTCAAAAAGGAACACTCATCTCACTAGCAAAATTGGTCAGATGTTAATGGGCGAGATACCTCGTCATTAGAAGAAAGTCGGCAATAGCTCATCATCAGCAAAATTGGTTAGTTCTTGATGGATTAGATCTCTTTGTGAAATCATTTAGATGGTTAGAGATTACTAATATTCATGAGTCCGCTATGTGTGTCATGGCACACACACACACACACAGAAGACCCAGATCACTATATTAACATCTGTACCATCACAATTCATTTACACGTCATGAAATCAGTCAAACAGAAGTAGGTTGCATAAGCGTAATAGATACATTACATAAGCATTGAAAATATTTTATTTCTGAAGGATCCAAAGAGGATAGAATTATTTGCACTTGAGCTTGTCTTTTTTTTTTTTAATAATCAGACCATGAACTTTATATATGTTACTAATATACATGGGGATGACCGCTACATCTGTAGTATGGAAGCCAAACCCAGTTCACTATATTTACACATATCCCATCACCATTCATCTACGTATCATGGAATCCATCCAACAATTAGTAGGTTTTATGTGTGTGACAAATGCATGATATAAGCATTGAAAGTAATTTATTTCTGAGATGTCCAAAGAAGATAGAATTTTTACACTTAAGCTTGTCTTTATTTTTGGTTATCAGATCATGAACATACACTTTAAAAATGTTACCACTATTCAGATATTACTAATATTCAAGGCAGTGACTGCTACATCTGTAGCATGGAAGCAAACCCAATCCACTTCATTTACACCTGTTCCACAATTCATCTCTATATGAGGTAATCAATACAACATTAGGTTTCATAAGCGTGTGAGATGCATGATATAAAAAGTGCAAGTATTTTATTTATTAGAGGCCGAAGATAATGGAATTTTTTACAGCTAATTTTGTTATTTTTTTTTGTTATCCGTTTATGAATTTTAAAGGTCCTACGAATATATGTGGAATTGTCCGATGTATGTGTGGCATGGAAGCAGACCAACCACAGTACTAACATGTCCCATCACAACTTATATCCCCATCAGAGAATTAGTCCCACAGCACTACGACGATTTGTGTAAACGCTGGGTAGTATTAACTGCAACGTAAAAGTGAGTCATGTTTTCTTTACGCCTAAATATTTTCACCTCAAAATAACAACACTTAAATTAAGACTTGCCTCTAAAAGTTCCAAGAAAAACTTTTTAAAAGCTTGAAAATTTTCTTTGAATTAAAATGAAATATTCTTCGTTGTCCTGTAGACATCTTGTTCGCTGTGAGGTATTCTTTACCGCAAAACCTTTAGCATAGTCGATAGAATCTCAATATTTTTATCTCACCTTCTCCAAAATTCCCAAATTAAGGTTTATTTTAGCATGAGTATTCAACTGTTTAAGCAGGAAACTATCCTAAAAATTTATATAAATTAAATTTAAACATTGTGTATTCCTCTAACCCAGTGTTTCCCAAACTATTTTGGTCGAGGAACCCCCAAATTTGTTGCCAATGATCGCGGAACCCTGAATATTTTTTATATAACGACTTTTCAAAATTTAATATCTGATATTAAATGAAACAAGAATTATTTTGGTATTTCGGATTTTATTGAATTAAACGAAACGAAAAAAAAATTATTATAGAAATAATTAATAAAAATACAAAACATCAACTAAAATAAATGAAAAAACTTTAATTTGAAGAATGCACCTGCTTCTTTGATTCTCTTAAAATTGGGCGTTATGTTTGATAACTGAACTCGCATATCTAGTGCAGCATCAAGTTTGTTACGATATTTGGTTTTTGTCGCAACATATTTTAAAAACCCAGCTTCACACAAATAAAAACGTAGTAAACGGCAATATAATTCGAATACTTTGATAAATTTGGATATTCATCGAATACATCTGACCAGAATATTGTTAACGAAACTGTTCTAAATTTGGTTTCTAATTGTGTATCCGAACTCAATTCAATCAATTTTTCATAATCCATGGAATGAAATCCTTTTGGTTTTTCTTTTATTTTGAAAGGATTTTGTACCCAGTAATTATCTTGATTCTCTAGGTTTGGAAAGTAATCACTGAGTGATTGCTGTAAACTGGACAGATATGTTTTTATACCGTCGCGGATTTCCATATCTAAATTCACTTCAGATTCTTAGAGAAAATCACTAAGCGTCTGGAAACACTCGAAGTTGTTTTGCTCCACAGCTGAAATCCAATATTGTATTTTCCTGGAAAAGGCAACCAATTTATCTTTTGTTTGGAATATGTTGACTTGTTTTCCTTGAAGAGCCAAACATAATTCGTTCAATTTTCCAAATATGTCAGCAAGGTATGCAAGTGTAGATAGCAAGTGATATTATTTAATCCTGTCTGATAATTCAAATTTATGACCAATATAATACGCCATCAGTTCCTTTCGCAATTCAAATATTTTTTTTTCTAATGGCGGGCACATTTGACCTAAGTCATTGGCCACTACAAGGCCGGAAGTGATGGACACTTGTGAAGGAGCACCCAGTGGGAGGACCATCATTGTCCCTAACAACTTATACTTCGTAATTTTGAACTATGTTCAGATGACGAAGCAACACCTGAGCTGGTATACGCTTACAAACATCCATGCCCGAACCCGGATTCGAACCGGGGACCTTCCGATCTAGAGGCTAACACCTTAACCACTATACCGGTTGGTCGGCGCAATTCAAATATTTGCACAAGCATTTTACCTCGCGATAACCATCTAACATCCGTATGAAGAAGTAAAGTGGTGTGAAGACTACCCATATCTTCGCAAATGTCTTTGAAAATACGTGATTGCAATGGTTTACTTTTGATAAAATTAATAATCTTCACTGCTTCGTCTAAAACAGATTTAAATGTCACCGAAATCCTTTTTGTTACTAATGCATATCTGTGAAGAATGCAATGAGTACTGTTACAGTTTTTTGCAACATTTTTAATCCGTGCTACAGCACCACTCACTTTTCCTGTCATTGCTTTTGCTGCATCGCTGCATACTTCAATACATTTTTCCCAGTTAATTTCATGCGTTGTCATAAAATTATCAATGCAGTTAAATATAATTTCCCCCGTGGTGTTAATGATCACACTATCAAATAAAAGCAAATCTTCTTCAATTTTTTTATTAAAATCATACCGAATGAAAACAAGCAAAATTGCTAATCTAGCAACGTCTGTGAGCTCATCTAGTTGTAATACATAAGCGTCACACGCCTGTAACCATGAAATAAGTTCTATTTAAATGTCACCGACAATATCGTTAATACGCCTTTCTACAGTATTGTTAGAAAGAGACAAACTTTCAATTTGTTTGCTATACTCTTCGCCGAAAACACACGAAACGATGTCTTGAACGCAAGGTTTAATAAGTGATTCACCAATAACATGCGCCTCGCCTGCAAGAGCAATACGGCAAGATACTTTATACGACGCTTCCGTTATCTTTTGATTATTGTTTTGAAATTTTTTATCATAAAACTCTTGCTTTTATTATGGTTTTCAAGTTTTCTTCTTAAAAAAAGAAATATCTTTGCCTTTATTTGTTGGGTGATTTTTTTTCAGTTGCCTTTTTTTAAATTTTAAATTTAATGCGTTGGTCGATTGTATACTTTCCAAGGAAAATGTGAATATATTAGACGCCATTCTTATTTTTTTAATGAAATAAAATTTGTCACGCGGAACCCCTAAATTTTTTCGTGGAACCCCAGGGTTCAGCGGAACCCACTTTGGGAACCACTGTTCTAACCTAATCTAGGCTGAATAAAATATTCAACGTTTTATGAAATTACATAGAATGAATTTCGTGATACTTGCACAGACAGACAGAAGTTTCTGAATTCAGTCGCTAAATAAATATAAGTACTCGAAGAATACAAAATTTCATGAAAATATACCTATCCATTTAGAAGCAATGCGAGCACACCATATGCAGACAGACACCAAATCACTGATTTTGAATTATAATGGTCCAAAACGGATAAATAACTTGAAGCGGGGTGAAAATACTCAATGTACAAACAAACACTCCACTTTAATTTTTATTTGTGATCCATCAAGTGAGACAATGTGACAAACTTTAACACATTTCTTCATGAATCTCTATAGAGAGAAAATGGGATAAGGCCCGTTTTTATGGTAACAGACGCAGATTTTATGCGGAAACAGTCCCGTGGTTGACAGTACTTTGCCTTTGGAAAAGTTTGTATTTATCGGTTATTTAATTCCGTTATTGTTGTTGTTATTGTTGTTGTTAGTGTTATTATTTGTTTAATCGTAATACAGTGATCTCTCACTTATACACGCTCTCTTTTATGCGCGTTTTTCAGTTATACGCGTTTTTTTCGCGGTCCCGGCCATGAATATAGGAAAACAATGATAACTCTTATTCATTTATACGCCACAATAAAAAAGCAGCTCTCACTTATGCGCGTCGCAAAAAAATTTTCAGTTCAAAAGTAGTTTCCTCAAGTCAGGTGTTGCTTATCGCAAAAACTTTTCCTTTTTTGTTCTGCTTCTAGGAATGTATTCCCTCGCCCTTCCCCTATTGTTTGGATTCCCGGAACATATTCCTCTACCATATACACGGGTGTACCGGAGGGGTCTTGTGACTGACGGCAGTAAAAGTCGCATTTATACAGCAGCCAATTAGAGTGGTTAGTACGGTAAGTACCACGTGGCATTGATCGCTAACGAAAGAACCTTCTTTGGAGTTCGGGTTAGATGGTATCGTTTTAAAACGGCAAAACGGACAAAATTGTAGCTTTCGTTTAAAATGGCTGTTATAAAAAAATTCGAAGAAAATCTTTGCAACTCGATAAAAGCTTTAGCGAAGCATTTTAATGTTCCAGAGTCGACATTGAGAGGGATTTTAAAAAATCAAGAGGCGATTATAGATTATCGAGAATGTGGAATTCAGTCGAAGAAAAGAAGCAGAATTCAAGGTGGAAAGTTCGAAGAATTTGAGAAGGTTTTGTAGCTATGGTTTAAAGAAGCTCGTCAATCGAACATTCCTGTTAACGTTGAGCTTCTAAGGGAGAAGGCCGTACAATTGTCAAAGAGTTTTGAAATGGAAAACTTTTCTGCATCACATGGATTGTTTGAAAAATTCAAAAATAGGCATGGCTTGGCAACTCGTGTCCTTTCTGGGGAAAGTGCGAGTGTCAATGAAAACACTGTAGAACAATGGAAAGAAGACTTGGCTACTTTATTAAACATCTACAATTCTGACGAAACTGGACTTTTTTATAAACTGATGCCCAACAGAACCTTAACATTCAAGGGAGAACCATGCCATAGTGGAAAAAAAGTAAAGAAAGACTAACTGCCTTGCTGTGTTGCAACGTTGATGGTTCAGAAAAATTCCCGCCATTGGTCATTGGCAGATAAAAAAAACTCGCTGTTTTAAGAACGTGAAGAAGCGTCCTTGCGACTGCACTAGCAACAAAACAGCGTGGACGACATCGCATATTTTCTTGGATTTCCTTCAAAAATTCAACAGGAAAAGGCAAAAAGCAAAACGGAAATTTCTGTTATTCATGGATCAGTGTCCTGCTCACCCACAAGATCATCCAACTTTCAATAACACGAAAGTTGTGTTTTTCCTGCAAATTGCACGTGCAAGATTCAACCTTTGGATCTGAGTGTCATCCGTTGTGTGAAAGTGCACTACAGAAACACTTTAATCCTTCGACTTCTGGCTACATCAGAAACAAAACGTGCATTAAAAGACGAATTGAAGCAAATTACCGTCCTTGATGCAATTCATACGTTGTGTTCATCATGGAGAAACGTTACTGACAAGTGCATTAAAAGCTGCTTTAAGAAAGCAGGATTTTGTTTCCAGCCGAAAATGAATGTGAGGAGCTAGAAAATGAAAGTGAAAACTGTGAAAATGACATAAACGAAGAAGATTGGCATATTGTATCTGGTGGACTCGCTACGTGCACTACTTTCAACGATTTCGTTGATGCAGATGAAAATTTAATCATAGCTCAATTGCGGGAAATAGGAGACATTGCAGCCGAAATAAATGGTGGTGACGAAGATGAAGAGGACGACGATGATGAAGATGTTGCAAAAGTTCTCCCAACTCACTCAGTAGCGTTTGAAGCTTTGGAAACTCTGCGTGACTATTTTCAGTTCAATTCCGGAAGTATATACATAGTATTAACAATACACTGTATTGATTTTTCACTTTTAAGCTCCCTTTTGTGGTTTTTCACTTATGCGCGTTTTTCACTTATACGCGTTTTTTCGCTGTCCCCAACGCCCGCGCATAAGTGAGAGATCACTGTAATTTGAAAAGTAATTCGGAAGCCTTCATCCCATCATCTTCGCCATTTTGTAGTCTTTTTATTTTTCACATGATTCAATTTTGCTTGGAATGTTCTGCAAAGAAGATTCTAGGTGTGAAATGTTCTACATGGAATATTCTAGATGGATCACACAGAAATATGTACAAACGAGTAACAGTAGCAAACTATTGTAAAACGAGTTTTTTTACATTCAGAACAAAGGTCAGGTAATACCTTAGTTTTTTAGACGCCAACTTCGTTCTTTCTTTTTGTATTCGTATTCTGAGTGTGTGGGGAGACAGCAACGTGCTTCGCAATCCATGATGGATTTTGGCATTGGGTTACAATACCCTTTTGTATTATAGTCTTCACAGGGAAGAATTGTCCATGTTGGTGATTAAATTCATGATTCAACCATAAATTTCATGCAGCCCACTATCACTAGTCATGTGTGTGAATTAACCTACTACCTAATGAGCTTCGACGAGACTTCATTACTATTATTATCATTATTTTTACTGTTATTATTATTGTGATATAGAATAATATTCATTATTATTATTATCATTATTTTTACTGTTATTATTATTGTCATATAGAATATTATTCATTAAATTCTTTACATTCACCATCAAAAACTTTAGTTTCTTGAAACTGCATATTTAATGTGAATGCTCTCTTCATTTTCTTTATTCCTGAAAACACAGCCATCCAAAATCCAAAAGTCCAAATTATATCTTACCTTTCAAAACAACTTTCACACATAAAGATATTTCAAACCCTTTTTAAACAAAGCGTCAAGGAAAGGGCGAAAGAAAGCGCATCAGAAGACGGCACACCTTTCGTGTTACTGAAAAGGGTAAGAGATTAAGTTGTACTCTAAAGGAGAGAGGCTTTTTTACCCCACAAAAGTGCGGTGTGTTAGCAAAAAATATAAAAACTAAATAGAATTCTGCCGAAATTGCAAAAGAAACATTACCTTTTCCCGAAATTTATTTTGCGATTCCATTCTTTTTTTATAAGGGAGAAAAGATTGGAAAATGGGATAGAATCTTACGAAATTGGATTTCGGCCATAGATTTCTAGGCAAAACGTGCTTTTTTTGTAAATCAACCTTTTATTTTGCGTTTTTTTCTTCCTCCAACTCTTTGCCCGGCCCGAAATTCGGTTAAAAGCACCCAACAGAGAACAGCATTGTCTTTCACGGGTCTTTTTTATTTTCTTCCCGCATGCGTTGAGGTGCAAGAAATATGCGATTTTAACTCGGCAGAAACGGAAAGTTGTTAACGAAAAAGAACTCGATTGAATCGAATCGGTCCATACTTTTTCACCGGGATTGAATGAAGTGAAAGAAAAAGACGTATATATTCCTCACCTCTTCCATCAAGGGCCGAAATAGAATTTCGCTTTTCAGCTCTTGTGAGATGTAAAGAAACTTTTTAACCACAGGTTAAGACTTTTGTTACCGGGCTTTATTGAAATCCGAACTCTTCGTAAAGGGTTAGAATGGCTTCACAGGAACGCGACTGAACTTGCATGTCTTTGTGTTATCGGAGTTCAGAAGTGAGGTTTTTTTTTATTTCCTGCAGTTTTGGGAAACAAAGGCTTCATCTTTTCAGCACAGTCGCCTTTGTACTTTGCGGTGCGGAGCGAAGTAGGAATTTTAATCTTTTGAAACTTTTATCTGTCTCGAGTTTCGAATGGAACAGAAACGCACAAAAATCAAATGGTTTGATAGAAGTGGAAAAATAGAGCGTTTTGGAAAATGGAATACGCTGATGCGTGCTATGAGGTTTTAGATCAAGGGTGTTCAATCTTATGGTTATCCTGGGCAGCACTGAGTGAAGAGGAATTGTCTTTTGGGTCGCATATAAAATATATAATATAGTTGATATAATATAAGTAACAAATTTCTTTTTCGTATTTTCATTGACATTGAAAAAAGACCGCAACATAGTTGATGTAAATAAGTAACAAAATATCCTTTCTTTCTTTTTTTTTTTTTTAGTATTTTTATTGTGACCTTGAAAAAAGACCACAACATAGTTTATGTAAATAAGTAACATTTTTTTTTCTTTCTTTATATTTTTACTATGACCTTGAAAAAAAGAGCAACATAGTTAATGTTAATAGGCAACATTTTTTTTTCTTTTTTAAAAATTTGAGAATGACATTTAAAAAGACAGCAACAAAATTTCGTTTCTATTTTATATTTTTAACATGACATTGAAAAACGACAGCAACTTAGTTAATGTAATAGAAGTAACAAAATTTCCTTTCTTATATTTTTTATGTCTTAGAAAAAAAGACAGCAACATCAAACTGTAAATACTCGGCTGGGCTAAAGGAACCTTTTGCAGCATTATTCAACTCGAGCGCCGGGCAACTTACGAATATGTGTGTGGGTGGTGGATTAAAATAAATCGACAGGACTGCCTGGTCGTAATTACTGCGATTTATTAACAGCAATCATTGACTCTATATACATGAAGGCCGCGACTGAGTCGGATCGCGTCTTTTTCACATCAAAGCGTCACATCACACTTCACTTTTCGTACATCCGGGGCTCCCTTGAAAATACATCTGCGCAACTTAACTGCGCATTGGAGGAGGAACCTCCCAGGCGCCATCTATTGGTCTCTTTCGAAACCAACAGTTGGGTGCTTAAAACATATATGTTACATACTCCCCCTCTGGTTTCGCCGACGTCCCGGCAAGGAACCAGCATGCTTTCGCTTTGGACGCCCACGCTTTCGTAAGGGCGCCAAAGGCCGAGCATCGGAATCAAGGCAAGGTCTTAAAGCCGATGAGTGATAAACTCCCATTGAGACTTCAGGAGAGTCTGGATTGGCAATTTGATAAGTAGTAGGTGATCGCTGAGTGAGAATGACATAGGGACCGTCCCTCCGAGGCATGAACTTGCTTGTTCGTTTCTTTTTGGCATTACTAACAGGGTGGAGTGTCACCCAAACAGAATCGCCCGGAGAAAAGCTCGGTCCTGAACTTCTTTCCTTATCCGCACAGGCTTTTCTCTGGTCTTGTCTTTGGAAGGTTGCTGGTGCGTTTTTCAGCCCGAAAGGCATCCTGATAAAACGGTAAGAGCCAAATGGACAGGTGAAAGCAGTCTTGTCACGGTCTGTAACTGCCACGTTAACTTGATGGTAACCCGCTCGCAAGTCAATCGTTGACATGTAGGATGTATGCTTTGCTTCGTGGAGTAAGTCGTCAATGAGTGGAAGAGGATAGGTATCAGTCTTCGTAATGGCATTCAGTTTGCGATAATCAACGCAAAATCTGTAGGTTCCATTTGGTTTTGGGATCAGAACCACAGGAGCCGCATATGGTGACTCGCAGTCCTCAATTATGCCTTCTTCCAACATTCTCTCTATCTCGTTTTTCATTATACTTTTCTTTACTGGGGAAACTCTGTACGGAGGTACTGCAACAGGTGGATGGTCCATAGTGTCTATCCGGTGTTCAATGAAAGGGGTAGCCTCTCCCCCTGGATGAAAAGACCTTTCATACTCGTTAAGGAGACAGTTCATCGTTTCACGCTGAGTTGACATAAGGGCAAGGCCTTCCACCTCTCGAAGTGAGCACGAATTAATTTTAATCTCGTTTCCGAATTTCTTAAATGACACAGATTTCATTTGTTCTGCAAATGGGTATTTGTGGCGAGGACTATCGCCGAAAAACCAGTCTCCTTCTTTTATATTTAGAACTACGCCAGATATCTTCAAAAAATCCGTTCCCAAAAGTGTTCGGTTTTCTTTGGCTTCGGGTAATGCAATCAAAGTGGTTGAAAAGAATCTTCCTTCAAGCTCCACGGTCACAAGGGTAGTGTAAACTGTCATTTCCGACTTGTGTCCATCCGCGAGGGATATGCTAAGATGAGTAGAAATAAATTCCGCTCCCTGCTCTCGCAAGAGGTAGTACAGTGCTTCACCAGCGATGGAGTGACTCGCTCCAGAGTCAGCACATGCTGTTTCACATATTCCATTGATGCTCACTCTCAGCACTGCAACTGGAGATGACTCAGCTGTACTAGAATGTAGTTGGACGCAACCAATTCGAGCCGGGTTATTCTGCACAGATGGATTACACTTTGGGCATCGGGCTTTTATATAACCTGGTTCATTACATCCATAGCATCTTATAGCAGGTCGCTCCTCTTGGTTCGTTTCTTGCCTCGGCCTTTCAAACCTTTTCTGATAAAACTGGTTCTTCGAATTTCCCATTCTGGAAACTTCATCCTTATGTTTATTGAAAACTCTCTTCTTGAAATCAGGATTAGGGTCCTTCTTCATATTACTTCGCAAATTGTCGAACGACTCTAGTTTTTCTGCAAGTTCCTTAGGGGAAGTGCAGTCGGCCCACTCATCAAGGAAATGTTCTTTAACTTCTGGAGGGGTTTTCCTCTTCATCTGGTCAGATATTATTAGATCCTTGAGTTGATCAAAATCCTGGATGTGCAGTTCAGATAGCCATCCCTCAAAATAAGTCCTCAGCTCGAAGTAAAAATCTCTCCAGGTGCTCTCATGTGTCTTTTTATGTTGAGAGAACAACTGCCTGAATTTTTCGGCACTGAGTTTGTAACGTTTCAGAAGCATTTCCTTGATGTATCTGTAATCTCTAGACTCCTCTTCTGGCTCTCTTGCAATCAGTTTAGCTACATCTGGTGGTAGGGCTCCTATCAGATAAGCCACCCACTGATCCTCTGGTACTTTTATGAACTTTAACTGTCTTTCAAAAATGTTAAGGAAGAGACCCATATCGTCATCTTTTGGGTTGAAGCTAGGAATTAGTTTTCTCAATTCCCATTTAGGGTTTTCACTTTCCCTTTCGAGCCCAGTTTCTGTGGTCAAATTCACAGACTGAGCTTCAAGTTGCAACTTTATCTTTTCGTGTTCAAAAACTCTTTCCTTTTCGGCTTTCTCCAGTTCAAAAGTTCTTTCCTTTTCGGCTTTCTCCAGTTCAAAAGTTCTTTCCTTTTCGGCTTTCTTCAGTTCAAAAGTTCTTTCCTTTTCGGATTTCTCCAGTTCAAAAGTTCTTTCCCTTTCAGATTCTCTGTTCTCTATAATTGTTTTCAGGAGTTCTTTTGCGAATGTTTCTTCATAATGCTCTGAATTGACAATAATATCCTTTAGCTCAAAGATTTTTAGATTTTCTCTTAAGACCTCCCCTAGTTCCTCTGCTAGGATCCTAAGATCCTCCCGTCTACCTTTAGCCAAAAATGTCATTTTTGTTTTCAAAACCAGCTTTTAACCAATTAGAGGTTCCTCTTACAATGAATTTTGAAAATAAATTTTTAAATGACTAAATGAAAGTACTAGATTTCATACAATATATATGAACGACAAAAATATATGCAATAAATCCTATACTCTAAAAGAGAACACACAATACTAGCACTAAATCTTATACCCTAAAAGATAGAACACACAATACATATGCACTAAATCTTATACCTTAGCCTCATATATCATGTAACCATTATAACTCATATAATTCAAAATAATTGAGATTCATATGCGATGCAGCATTTCTAATTAAAGAGAGAACACAAAAATATTAACACTATAAATCTTACTCCCTAGTCTCTCATATATCATGAAGCAATTTTAACTCAAATAATTCAAAACGAATTCCGATTCATATGCGATGCAGCATTTCTAACTACCAATTTATGCAAGTTGAAGTTAAATCGAAACTTGAATCACACTAAATCGATAAATTTTCAAGCTGAAGTTAAATCGAAACTTGAATCACACTAAATCGATAAAGTTTTTCAAGCTGAAGTTAAATCGAAACTTGAAACACAATAATTGAGATTCCTATGCGATGCAGCATTTCTAATTAAAGAGAGAACACAAAAATATTAACACTATAAATCTTACTCCCTAGTCTCTCATATATCATGAAGCAATTTTAACTCATATAATTCAAAACCAATTCCGATTCATATGCGATGCAGCACTTCTAATTACCAATTTATGCAAGTTGAAGTTAAATCAAAACTTGAATCACACTAAATCGATAAATTTCTTCAAGCTGAAGTTAAATCGAAACTTGAATCACTCTAAATCGATAAATTTTCAAGTTGAAGTTAAATCGAAACTTGAAACACACTAACTTTACAAAGTTATACAAGTTAAAGTTAAATCGAAACTTGAATCACACTAAATTCACAAAGTTAGACAATTTGAAAAATCAATCAAATTTCTTATCTGGGTCCAAGAAAGACGATGTTCCGGATTATCACTTTCCTGTAGAATGGCTCTCTTTCCACGTGCGACGACTCCAAGCGACCGCTTCCCGTCAATTCCACGTGTAGGCAAATCCAAGCGAACGCTTTTCCCGATTTGCCGCGATCTCCAGACTGTAAAGTGTTGCTTCTGCGGAACACTACCAGCGATTTCCAGGCACCATTTCCGTCAATTCATCAATCCGGCCACTGGTTGGGCGCCAATGTAAGTGCTCGGCTGGGCTGAAGGAACCTTTTGCAGCATTATTCAACTCGAGCGCCGGGCAACTTACGAATATGTGTGTGGGTGGTGGATTAAAATAAATCGACAGGACTGCCTGGTCGTAATTACTGCGATTTATTAACAGCAATCATTGACTCTATATACATGAAGGCCGCGACTGAGTCGGATCGCGTCTTTTTCACATCAAAGCGTCACATCACACTTCACTTTTCGTACATCCGGGGCTCCCTTGAAAATACATCTAAGCAACTTAACTGCGCATTGGAGGAGGAACCTCCCAGGCGCCATCTATTGGTCTCTTTCGAAACCAACAGTTGGGTGCTTAAAACATATATGTTACAAAACTATTTTTCATCTTATTTTTCGTGAAGCTAATGCATCAATGTAAATAAGTGTAAATAAGTAACAAAATATCCGTTCTTTTTTTTGTGTATGAAGCTAATGCATCAAAATCTGGTTCGATGGAAGTAGTTTTGCAATTCTTAGTAGTTCTCATCTGAAAATTTTTATCGAATTTTATTCTTCGAGAGTGTTTTAATCTTAAAAATAGTTGTTCATAAATCTATATACTGTCTAAAAGCGATGGTATGAATAAGGCATGATTGTAAAGCGAGACTGCATTTTTCTCTAGGATAATAGGTGTTCAAGACATGAAAAATACCGCTTAAAAAAATATATTAAAAGATAGGTCCTTGTTTATTCCTACCCAAATCTAAAATAAACTAAAACTCCAATCCGAATACAGACGGTATGGTAGACACTAGTATCGTTTGATAGCGCATAAATAATAATTAGTAACAATTCTGTACCTTGAAAGAAAAACGGCCAATATCCGAATTCGCTGATTTTGAGTCGTGTCCAAATTCGCTTCACGGTAAAGAAAGTTACAGTAGAAAGAAAGTAACAATGTCCTCCTGTCAATAAATTATGAAAGTATCAAAGCATTGGAAAGTATTTTTTGTACCCTGTATTGAAAATAAAAGTAGTAAAAATTACTAATCATCTGTTCGGCCCAAACTTGCGAAATTGACATTGACTCTTTTTCTTACAAGGTACAGAATATATAAGAGGTGGGGCAGGAAGATCGACGAAGTTCATGTCAGCGCGCCGAAGTGGATGATCATTTTTTTCCCCTCTGCGCTGTGAGTGTACAAGAAAGGGTACAATGTTCAATTCCTGTTGGTTACTCGACGAGGTATCTCGTCATTGGCAAACCTGACCAGATCTTGATTTACGATCTTGATCTCGTCTGTCTACGCGTGCGCTGACGCCACGTCGCTGGTTTTCGTAGCTCGCGATTCTCGTCGCTGATTTATTTATGAGCCAACTGTCCATTAATTAACATTTAGAATAAATGGTACAAGTGAGGCGAAATCCACTTCAGCAACGGTGGAGCACTAAACAGTACATACTACTAATTAAAATTAATCTTTAGAATATAATCTTTAGAATATGATCTCTAGAATATAATCTCTAGAATATAATCTTTAGAATATAATCTTTAGAATATAATCTTTGAAATATAATCTTTAGAATATAATCTTATTTTTTTAGAATATAATCTTATTTTTAGAATACAATTTTTTTAGAACATAATCTTTAGAATATAATCTTTTCTTAGAATATAATCTTATTTTTTAGAATATAATCTTATTTTTAGAATATAATTTTTTTAGAACATAATCTTTAGAATATAATCTTTTTTTAGAATATAATTTTTTTAGAACATAATCTTTAGAATATAATCTTTAAAATATAATCTTTAGAATATAATCTTTAGAATATAATCTTATTTTTCGAATATAATCTTTAGAATATAATCTTATTTTTCGAATATTATCTTTAGAATATAATCTTATTTTTCGAATATAATCTTTAGAATATAATCTTATTTTTCTAATATAATTTTTTAGAACATATTCTTTAGAATATAATCTTTAGAATATGATCTTTAGAATATAATCTTTAGAATATAATCTTATTTTTCGAATATAATCTTTTTTTAGAACATAATCTTTAGAATAAAATCTTATTTTTCGAATATAATTTTTTAGAACATAATCTTTAGAATATAATCTTATTTTTCGAATACAATTTTTTAGAATATAATCTTTAGAATATAATCTTTAGAATACAATCTTTAGACTATAATCTTTTGATTATAATCTTTAGAATATGATCTTTAGACTATAATCTTTAGAATATAATCTTGAGAATATAATTTTTAGAATATGATCTTTAGAATATAATCTTTAGAATATAATCTTTAGAGTATAATCTTGGATAACAAAAAAAACGTCAAAACATTTCCTAGCGTCGATTGTTAAAAAAATCTGTTTAAGTTTCTTAAAAACTTGTGTGTTTCTACAGGACCTTAGTCGTCCGCATCGTCAAGAGCAAAAAACTGATCGAATCTTGATCTCTTCATCCGAAAAAAGTCAGTAAAATCTTGATTTCGAGGTATCTCGTCATTAGCAAAATTGCTCAGATGATGAACAAGATATCTCGTCGAAGCAACTTAAGAAGCACAGCGGATGAATCCACTTCCGCCTTTTCAGGATTACTTTTACACAACGGTTAACCATCCAAGTGGTTTGGACGAAATATCTCGTCATCAAGAAATTGACAATTCTTTTGACGATGCCTAGATCAGAAACTGATCAGTTTTCTTCTAGTGACGAGAGACGATGAGATCTTGGTAAACGAGATATCTCGTCCATCAAGATCTGGTCAGTTTTCTTAATAACGGGAAGTCTGGTCGAAACAACCACCAGAAGACTTAATTGACATTAGTGAAAAACGGATAAAATGAGTCTTAAAAGTTAATACTAAAATACGTAACTCATCACTTACATTTTCCAGTCGAAAATATTGATAAATGAAACATTTATAAAACCGTAGGTAAAATTGAAAGAGTTATCACGAAGTATATTAATGATTCCCCCCAAAAAAAATCAATGATTTTCAAAGTTAATACACATTAAAGAAAATACAACTACCTTTCTGAAATAGTTTCATTATTAAACTTCTCAATAAAAAGCTCGTAATTTCAGTTTGCGGAAGTTTGAGAAATTGGAAAAGAAATATGAACTTTAACTTAAAAGAAGTTTCGATTATTTTCATTATTAATAGAAACTCTTTAAAAGAAGTACAAAGAGAGGAACGAACTTCTTCAATTTTCCTCTCGTTTCTATTTGCTTTAGAAATCCTTTCTACCATCCAAAAATTGAAGCCCAATGTATTGACCACTATAAAAATTACCTATATTTTCCACTCAAATAACTTTTTTATGAAAACATCTGTAGCTTTTTCATACAATGTCACAAAAGCAGCTCTTCCATAAGATGTTTAACCACATTTTCAATCTATCTGACTCCAAAATAATAGAAATTTAATTGGTTACATTTATTAATTTAGGGTGGAAAATGATAAGGGTCACAGTAACCCGGTTGAAAGAGTAACGGATTAGCAATCGGAGGGTTGCTAGTTCGAAATTCGGTTAAACAAAATACCATCGTGTACAAGTGGTTGGTGCACGTTAAATCTGTCGTGGCCTCAAGTGTCGTTAAGTTGACGTGGCGTGGAAGTTTATAGAGAGGGGTGATAGCTCAGGTGGTGACCTCGTCATCTGATCGTGGTTCAAAATTACGTGATGTGTTCTTCGGATTTCGCCGGGATGATCCGGACTGATTCCTTTGAGAATTGATCCCAGACCGTCACCAATAGCCCGTTGTTTTGCTCCAGAGCGACGTTAATTAGTTGCCATTATCTTTGCCAAAATGATGAACTACCTCAAACATAAGTAGAAGTAATAAAACTGGGACAAAATAAAATAAACACTGTGAAAGCAGTAAACCCAAATATCACGAGTTACTCCAATGTTGTTGTTGTTTCTAATGCCTACACTGGCAGACCAGAGGAGTGCCAGGCCCGTCGAAGACGGCAAGAGGCGAGGGGGTGCGCCTTCCATGTTATTGAGCCCCATTGGGAGGAAGTCCGACTTTGCTCGGCATACATGACACATCCGTTTTACAGGAAGGTCCCTTTCATACATCCATTCACTCACACATATCGTAATTTAGATCCCAATCAGAGGCCGATAACCCCAGAGGTATTGATTTGGTAGGGGAATATGGGGGACTTTGTGACCACGACCTATTTAACGTGACCCAGTCACCATTAGTGAACCCGACGGTCTTTAGCCAGGTCGAAGCGCCGATCTCGAAATCATCATAATTGTAGTTTTCATTACTAAAACCGATTTGAGAATCCAACGTTTAGGTAGTTTGTAAAATTTCCGAACTTTCAGAATGCCCAATGAATGAAATCCATTCCTGTTTATAACTCCATTTAGCCTGGCTGAAGAGATTTGGTACTATAGTTGTTGTTGTTGTGCGGGCCATATATGGCCCAATTGGGGGTGCCATTGCCCCGGAGGGTTGGACTTCATGCACGACACATCCGTTTTACAGGAAGGCCCTTTTCATACATCCATTCACTCACACATATCGTAATTTAGATACCGATCAGAGGCCGATAACCCTATGATCAGATACCCCCAGAGGTATTGATTTGGTATGGGAACATGGGGGACTTTGTGACCACGACCTATTTAACGTGCCCCAGTCACCATTAGTGAACACGACGGTCTTTAGCCAGGTCGAAGCGCCGATCTCACAATCATCAGAATTGCAGGCTCCGCCGAGGACAGAACCCACAACCCTTCTGATGCGAGCCCGACGCTCTACTGACTGAGCTACCGCGGCTCGCGTTACTCCAATGAAAGGGTTTATTGTAAGACTAGTGTTTTCGTAACCTCTTTTGCAACTTGTGGCTTACTCGAATGCAATTTCAGTATGTCGTCAATGAGAGGCCTTATGTAAAGCTAAATATAGGTGGTGCAAGTGTTTTGTGGTAGAACTTTATTCTTGTACCTATCATGGAAATGGCGTCATTTGTCTATATTTAAATGTAACTCCGTTATCAACTGTCTGAACGGGCTTCACGAAAGCGAGGTATCCAGTGATATATTCTTTTCCCGTAGGGTTTACTGTCTCTGGGGGTTGCGATCCAACTATGCCTCTACTTTCTCTCCGTCCTTTCATTTCACGAATTTTAATATATACTGCCTTATGTTTGTGCAGTTTGTCCAAATATGGTCATTGCGCCATAAAACTCAAAACCAACTCACCATTATCAACTGGGTGAAAGCAGGCGATTGCTTTCTAAACACGTCCTGGAGTCACCAATCTACAGAACGAGTTGGAAGACAGAACTACAAAGTATTCTATTGTTGCTATCCCTTGCAATATCTTACAAGCTAACGTAAGCTAGTTTTTCCAGTAGTCGATGAGTCTAAATGGGTGTAAAGGCACCATCTTATATATTTTAAAACACGTGTTCGAATCACGTTCGTTGCTTACGCTATAGACCGAATTTATGCCTGCCTTATGTTTGGCGCAGTTTGGCCAAATATGGCACCATGCGCCATAAAATACAAAACCAACTCACCATTAACAACTGAGAGAAATCAGGCGATTGTTTTCTAAACACGTCCTGGGGTCACCAATGTAAGACGAGTAGTAAGACAGAACTACAAAGTACTCCATTGTTGCTATCCATTATCTTACAAGCAAACGTAAGCTAGTTTTTCCAGTAGTGGGTGAGTTTAAAAGGGATGTAAAGGCACCATCTGACAGATTTTAGAACACGTGATCGAATCACGTCCGTTGCTTGCTACGGAACGCTCTAGACCAAATTACTTCAGTCTTAAAAAGTACCTTATGTAAACTATTGAAGTTACAAATAAGTTCAATTAATCACAATGTAATCTGGAATGTTTGACGGAAGCACTTCAATGAACCACAAGTACTTCATAGTTGACATTCCATGGCTTCATATACTATTGTGATGTAATTTAACTATTATACAAATAGGAAGTTCTCCATAAGTCTATCTGCTTAACCTTCCAAGTGGCTTCGAAAAGACATCTCGTGAAAAAAGATCTGACCCATTTTTGTTAGTGACAAGATATCTCGTCATCATTAAATTTCCGTTTTTTTTTTTTTTTTTTTTAGTAAAAGATCAAGATTTGAACAGTATTCTTCTAATGACGAGATACTTCATCGATGTAACCACAAGGAGAGTGAGACTTTAATGCACGCTGCAAATTATAAATTATCTTCCACAGTTTTAATGTCAAGATTTTACAATGCTGTTACAGCAGAACTTTATTATAATACTACCGTGTTCGTCTAGAAAGCAATATCGTCCAGCTTGGTCTTCAGGGTTAACTTTCGAAATGAGAATCCAAATGAAATTGAGAATCCCAGTTCAGAACAAAATGGTAATTTCCTTTGTTCCCAAAATAGGAATAAAAGTTTGTCCAATTTTGCTGATAGCGAGATTAAGATCTGGTCATATTTCTTTTCCATAAAGAGATACTTTATGGATATAACCACCAGGAGAGTGAGACTTGAATGCATGCTGCAAATTATAAATTATCTTCCACAGTTTTAATGTCAAGATTTTACAATGCTGTTACAGCAGAACTTTATTATAATACTACCGTGTTCGTCTAGAAAGCAATATCGTCCAGCTTGGTCTTCAGGGTTAACTTTCGAAATGAGAATCCAAATGAAATTGAGAATCCCAGTTCAGAACAAAATGGTAATTTCCTTTGTTCCCAAAATAGGAATAAAAGTTTGTCCAATTTTGCTGATAGCGAGATTAAGATCTGGTCATATTTCTTTTCCATAAAGAGATACTTTATGGATATAACCACCAGGAGAGTGAGACTTGAATGCATGCTGCAAATTATAAATTATCTTCCACAGTTTTAATGTCAAGATTTTACAATGCTGTTACAGCAGAACTTTATTATAATACTACCGTGTTCGTCTAGAAAGCAGTATCGTCCAGCTTGGTCTTCAGGGTTAACTTTCGAAATGAGAATCCAAATGAAATTGAGAATCCCAGTTCAGAACAAAATGGTAATTTCCTTTGTTCCCAAAATAGGAATAAAAGTTTGTCCAATTTTGCTGATAGCGAGATTAAGATCTGGTCATATTTCTTTTCCATAAAGAGATACTTTATGGATATAACCACCAGGAGAGTGAGACTTGAATGCATGCTGCAAATTATAAATTATCTTCCACAGTTTTAATGTCAAGATTTTACAATGCTGTTACAGCAGAACTTTATTATAATACTACCGTGTTCGTCTAGAAAGCAATATCGTCCAGCTTGGTCTTCAGGGTTAACTTTCGAAATGAGAATCCAAATGAAATTGAGAATCCCAGTTCAGAACAAAATGGTAATTTCCTTTGTTCCCAAAATAGGAATAAAAGTTTGTCCAATTTTGCTGATAGCGAGATTAAGATCTGGTCATATTTCTTTTCCATAAAGAGATACTTTATGGATATAACCACCAGGAGAGTGAGACTTGAATGCATGCTGCAAATTATAAATTATCTTCCACAGTTTTAATGTCAAGATTTTACAATGCTGTTACAGCAGAACTTTATTATAATACTACCGTGTTCGTCTAGAAAGCAGTATCGTCCAGCTTGGTCTTCAGGGTTAACTTTCGAAATGAGAATCCAAATGAAATTGAGAATCCCAGTTCAGAACAAAATGGTAATTTCCTTTGTTCCCAAAATAGGAACAAAAGTTTGTCCAATTTTGCTGATAGCGAGATTAAGATTTGGTCATATTTCTTTTAATGGTGATTTGATTCAGTAAAATATTAATTTTTTAATGTCGAGAGAGATGCCTTGCCCTGACAACCACCAGGGAAGAGAGTGAACAATCCCAGTTCAAAACAAAATTGGAATTCCCTTCCATTCTACCTACTTCTAAAAAGCCGTAGTAAACTGAATGGATTCACCGCATACCTTAGTCACTCAATCGATACGTGCACACCGGAGAGGACTCAACCCCCGTTTTTTCTCCAGTTTCGAGGGAAATATCCCAGTTTTTCCCTTTCCTGAAAGAACAGCTTAATGCATACTGATGGGTTGTAAGACGGGTGGAAACCAGAGCCGGACAACATCTGTAATCTCTCACGTGGAACCAAAAAGCGGGGAAGGAGAAGAACACTCACCTCTTTTTAGAACGATTCGAACTTTGGAACATAGTGGAAATCTGACATCTTCATTCTGTGCTTTTTTTTTCCTTCCCTTTCGTAGATAACTTCACAAGCTTTTAGAGTGAAATATTCATCATGGAAATTGTAGAAGAAAAGGGGAACGCTTGCTTAGAGAATAATTCTAACATTTTCATACGTGTTTAGTAAAAGCATGGGTTGGTATCGTTTTTGAATTCAGATACCAAAAGTAAGCATACATCAAAATAAAAATCGAGTTTTCTTGCTATCCTAAGGGATTCTGAACTTGTTTTAGAGTATATCACCCTTAATCACTAAAATAAATAATGGTTGAACTCTGACATCTGTGCTTTTTTTTCTTCTCTTTCGTAGATAACCTCATAAGCTTTTAGAATCAAATACTCACCGAGCAGATATTGTAAAAGAAAAGGAAGATCGGTTGCTTATAGACAATGAGGTTAACATTTTCATACACGTTTTAGTAAAAACATGGGCTATTATCATTTTTGTATTCAGACGCAAAAAGTAAACATGCATAAAATAAGTCAAGTTTTACTTCCATCCTAAGGGATTCTAAATTTGTTTTCGAGTAAACCATCATTAATTGCTAAAATAAATACAGTACAAATCTTGCATCTTCATTCCTTGCTTTTTCTCCCTTTTCTTTCATAGATAACTTCACTAACTTTTAGAGTCAAATATTCACCATGCATCAATTGTAAAAGAAAAACGGACGGGGTAGGGTTGCTTCGAGAATAATTCCAACATTTTCATACACGTTTAGCAAAAGCATGAGTTGGTATCGTTTTCGAATTCAAGTTCCAAAGGTAAGCATGCATGAAAATGAAAATCTAGTTTTATTTCTACACTAAGGGATACTGAATTTGTTTTCGTGTAAATCATCATTGATCACTGAAATAAATTACCTGTTTTGAATTAGCGTGAGAACTGAGGTTACAAAAGCAATATATTTTAGGGTACAGCCTCAGTCTACGTAAAAAGCGATGGCAAAGGCCTTTGTGTTTTTTTTTTTTTTTTTTTTTTTTGTTTTTTTTTTGGCGCACTTTAAAATTTGACAGGGAAAGAATTATTTCAAATGAACCAATGAAATCAAACGACAGTTTTACGGATTTTGAAAGAACTTTCTAGAATATTCAAAATAAAAATTTAAACATTCCGCTTACAGAGGTTGCCATAAAAACGGCAATAAACGTTATACCGATGGGTTGCCTTTACATGCCATAACTCGCTACTAGAAGTGCGCCAAAAAAAAGCGCCAATGCCGTCGCCACCGCTATAAACGTAGACTGAAGCTGAACCTATTTTAGTGTTCAGTCTTGCTGAATGGGGTTGGTTGGATTACGTCTTCATATTCTCTGCTATCTATCTCTATTCTCCAAATCAGAGTCGACAATAATCCCAGAGATGGGTACCTACTTAGGTGCATCACCAAACCCTACATTCTGAACAATCATTGCATGTCACACACACACATGGGTCTGAAAATAAAATAAAATCAAACGTGTTACCTAGGGGGAAGTATGTTACATTTTTTACAAAAATTTCTTAGATTATCTCCGTGTTTCCCCATGCAATCACTAGGGCTTCTTTGTTTTCGTGAGCCGCTTTGCATGTGATGAATTCCCGTGCAATATTTTGTAACATCGTTACATTAACTGCCGTTTTAAATTCTGAGGCAAATCTGATGAATGACGAAATTCGAATTAGTTTATACTACAATAATAGGCCTACAGGTAGTTAAATTTACGTTGCACTTGAGGTAACACGACGGGCTATTGGCGACAATCCAAGATCAATCCCGAAGGAAACGAGCCGAGGACTACACATCGTAATTTTTAGCTACGGTCAGATGACGTCACTTGAGCTAGTACCCCACTCTCCAAACTTCCACACCAAGCTAACATGAGGGCATTTGAGGCCACAAAAGATTTAATGTGATCCAGCCGTTTAGTACACGACGGTCTGGTTCGATTTGAACTCGCAACACTCCAGTAGCTAAACCGTTATTCATCCAACCGGGCTACCGTATCCCTGGAAGTTTGGAGAGTAGGCTGCCAGCTCAGATGTTTCAAACTCGGTCCAGCCAAAGTCCGTCGTGTACACAAGGCTGGTGGACGTTAAAGCTGTCATGGCCTAAACATATCCTCAAGTTGGCGTAATGTGAAAGTTTTGAAAGTGGGGTGCCAGCACAAGTGTTGTTCTCGTTCAAGGCCCCGTTAGTCATAAAATGTCACCTTAATTTCCGTGAATAAGAATGAACGCTCTCGCGTTCCGCTATTTAAAAAATAAGAAATATGTATGACCAACTTTTGATCGCATCGAATTTATTTATTAACCAATTTCAAAAATAATTGGACAATCTTAGGTATACTGCGATGTTTTCAAATTTAAAAAGTAATAGTAATGTAATAATCGAGTTCACACACAGTTCCGGTAAACTTAATATTTAATAAAAAAGGTGAAGCTGATGACGAGACACAAAAGTACGAGTACAAAAGCAATGCCCATCTGGCATGTCTAAGCCACAAACAGTTATAACGGTGAGCACGTATTGCTCATTCAAGTCCGATCCGAACCATCAGGCCGATCAACCGGTATAGTGGTTAAGGTGTTGGCCTCTAGATCGGAAGGTTCCTGGTTCGAATCCGGGCATGGATGTTTGTAAACGTATGGTGTAGAGGCGGCTGGTGCACCTTAAATCTGTCGTGGCCGAAAGTCCTCACGTTGGGTTGGCGTGGAAGTTTGGAGAGTGGGGTGCCAGCTCAGGTGTTGCTTCGTCATCTGACCGTGGTTCAAAATTACGAGGTGTTGTCCTCGGATCTTTCCCTTAAGGGACTGATCCCGGACCGTCGTCAATAGCCCGTTGTGTTGCTCTAGTACGACGTTAACTAAAAATTACCATTTTTTTTTTACCGAACCATCAGAGGAACGTCTTTCCTCTTTTATGTTTGACTTGCTTCTCCTCGTTCGCTGCTCGCCATAAGAGGTAGAGGGTGCTGGTGATGATTAGTGGGGGAGGTTTGTAGTTTCACCCCTACAGTAATAAGATATAGATATGACGGTTTTAACAAAAAAAATAACGAAAATGTCCCGATTTTTCCCGAATTTTAAAAATACTTCCAATTAACGGATTTCTGCAAATGAGGTATCGTTATAAAGAGGATAATTCAAATTTTCATTAACAGCTAAAATCTCAAAAAATGATTTTTTTTTTTTTTAATTTTTTTTTTTTTTTTTTTTTCGAATTTTTAGGTGCCGGCCACCTTTAAGGCGACCCGGCATGTTTCGGTCATAATTTGAGTATAGGAAGCAAACACCTCCGCTTCGGTTTGGTTGCTTGTGCTGAAAATAACTCACAACTGAAAATAACCTCGGTGTTTTAAGCCGCGTTTACACATACATTTCTCTCCCTTTTAGTGGCGAGGACGTTTTACGTTCCCCTACGCTGACCCCTTTTCGTCCCTTTTTTCGACCGACTCCGGTGTAAACGTTTTGCGGACTTTATCGGCTACCATCCGAGCGCACTCTTCTCACCCCTTTATAGAAATAGTGATCACTTTTCACCTCACCAACTTCATTCCAGGCATTTTGTTTCTGTTTTTGTCTTTGTTCTCGGGTGTAGTTTGGTCTCAGAGGACAGGCCTCTCTCTAAATAGTTATATTAATGTTATTACCAGCTCTTTCGTCGACGCCATTTTCATCGAATAGGCAGTTTGGCGGGAGATGTGGTCAAGGCAAGCGATGAGGGCAAAATATCACAGAGAACGAACAAAAGACGAAGTGAGCGACCACTGGGAGCCGAAGGGCAGAGGGGAGCGGTTATTGTCAAGCAAACATCTCGGAGAAATCTCCCCAAAAAATTGCAACCTTTTGATTTTTAACCAATTCATGGTGGAAAACAAATTTGGCTCTGCAAACTCTCCAAATCGCCAGCCCGACTCGAGATTTTGACAATAAAATATCCGTTCCCCGGAATAGCTTCGATATTTGGAGGGAGAGAAGTTGTACAAATCCGGTATAAAAACTCGGCTTAATAGTGCATCAATTTTTTAAAATATTTAAAAATACTTCCAATTAACGGATTTCAACAAATGAGGCATCGTTATAAGGAAGACAATTCAAATTTTCATAAGCAGTTAAAATCTCAAAAATAATTTTTTTTTTCGAATTTTCAGGTGCCGGACAGCCTTAAGGCAATCCGGCGTGTTTCGGTCAGCATTTTGAGTATCGGAAGCAAACTCTCCGCTTCGGTTTGTTCGCTTGTGCTGATAATCTCTCACACAAACACGCCCGCGGAGATCTAATAATAAAAAAAATACGTCCCAACACCCACATTTCTCTCCAAAAACCACACAGTCTTATCACTTCCGACACACAGCATGCCGTGTTGCCCTAGCCTTCTCCGAAAAGCGCCCCAAACAATCCCGTGACAACCCTCAATCCGCAAAACAGAGCAGTACAAATCCGGTGTAAAAACTCGGCTTAATAGTGCATTTTTTTTTAAATATTTAAAAATACTTCCAATTAACGGATTTCAACAAATGAGGCATCGTTATAAGGAAGACAATTCAAATTTTCATAAACAGTTAAAATCTCAAAAAGGATTTTTTTTTTCGAATTTTCAGGTGCCGGACAGCCTTAAGGCAATCCGGCGTGTTTCGGTCAGCATTTTGAGTATCGGAAGCAAACTCTCCGCTTCGGTTTGTTCGCTTGTGCTGATAATCTCTCACACAAACACGCCCGCGGAGATCTAATAATAAAAAAAAATACGTCCCAACACCCACATTTCTCTCCAAAAACCACACAGTCTTATCACTTCCGACACACAGCATGCCGTGTTGCCCCTGCCTTCTCCGAAAAGCGCCCCAAACAATCCCGTGACAACCCTCAATCCGCAAAACAGAGCAGTACAAATCCGGTGTAAAAACTCGGCTTAATAGTGCATTTTTTTTTAAATATTTAAAAATACTTCCAATTAACGGATTTCAACAAATGAGGCATCGTTATAAGGAAGACAATTCAAATTTTCATAAACAGTTAAAATCTCAAAAAGGATTTTTTTTTTCGAATTTTCAGGTGCCGGACAGCCTTAAGGCAATCCGGCGTGTTTCGGTCAGCATTTTGAGTATCGGAAGCAAACTCTCCGCTTCGGTTTGTTCGCTTGTGCTGATAATCTCTCACACAAACACGCCCGCGGAGATCTAATAATAAAAAAAAATACGTCCCAACACCCACATTTCTCTCCAAAAACCACACAGTCTTATCACTTCCGACACACAGCATGCCGTGTTGCCCCTGCCTTCTCCGAAAAGCGCCCCAAACAATCCCGTGACAACCCTCAATCCGCAAAGCAGAGCAGTACAAATCCGGTGTAAAAACTCGGCTTAATAGTGCATTTTTTTTTTAAATATTTAAAAATACTTCCAATTAACGGATTTCAACAAATGAGGCATCGTTATAAGGAAGACAATTCAAATTTTCATAAACAGTTAAAATCTCAAAAAGGATTTTTTTTTTTTCGAATTTTCAGGTGCCGGACAGCCTTAAGGCAATCCGGCGTGTTTCGGTCAGCATTTTGAGTATCGGAAGCAAACTCTCCGCTTCGGTTTGTTCGCTTGTGCTGATAATCTCTCACACAAACACGCCCGCGGAGATCTAATAATAAAAAAAAATACGTCCCAACACCCACATTTCTCTTCAAAAACCACACAGTCTTATCACTTCCGACACACAGCATGCCGTGTTGCCTGTGCCTTCTCCGAAAAGCGCCCCAAACAATCCCGTGACAACCCTCAATCCGCAAAACAGAGCAGTACAAATCCGGTATAAAAACTCGGCTTGATAGTGCCTTTTTTTTTAAATATTTAAAAATACTTCCAATTAACGGATTTCAACAAATGAGGTATCGTTATAAGGAAGACAATTCAAATTTTCATAAACAGTTAAAATCTCAAAAAGGATTTTTTTTTTCGAATTTTCAGGTGCCGGACAGCCTTAAGGCAATCCGGCGTGTTTCGGTCAGCATTTTGAGTATCGGAAGCAAACTCTCCGCTTCGGTTTGTTCGCTTGTGCTGATAATCTCTCACACAAACACGCCCGCGGAGATCTAATAATAAAAAAAAATACGTCCCAACACCCACATTTCTCTCCAAAAACCACACAGTCTTATCACTTCCGACACACAGCATGCCGTGTTGCCCCTGCCTTCTCCGAAAAGCGCCCCAAACAATCCCGTGACAACCCTCAATCCGCAAAACAGAGCAGACTTAACGCAATAAGCGACGTCACGCCACCTCGTGCTGCCCCTCGCAAACACTCCGTTGCTGCTTAATGGACACCATGAAAATGTTTTTTTTCCCTCCGCTCTCTCACTGGTGGTGGGAAATTCGGAACCTCGCGACAAATGTTGGCGTTTCGGTTCATTAATCGGAGCCCCCACGTGCGAAGAAATGGGAAGCGGGAACTGTTATTTAAGTGTGACGTGCTAAAAGTATACAACGGGGGTGTTCTCGGCGAGGTACATGTCTCGCGACACGCTACGGTTTCTGGTGGGGTGGTTCTCGCGAACGTGAGAGCGTTATCGAGCAGCGGGCGAAAATGCTCGTGTGTCCCACTGTGGGGGAATGTTCCTTCTGTGAATATCGGTGGCGTGGTCGCCGTAGAAGCCCAGAAAAAAAATACTGGCCATCCCCTTATTTAAATCACGTTGGGTTGGCGTGGAAGTTTGGAGAGTGGGGTGCCAGCTCAGGTGTTGCTTCGTCATCTGATCGTGGTTCAAATTTACGAAGTGTTGTCATCAGTTCTTTCCCTTAAGGGACTGATCCCGGACCGTCGTCAATAGCCCAATTTTTTATTTCCAATGGCAAGGCTGGGTACAGATTGCAAAGACAAATACAATACATGATACAATACAGAAATACAATACAGTACAGAATTGACCGAAGTCATTGTAGCCTTATACAAGGCCAGAAGTGATGGTCACTTGTGAAGGGGCACCCAGTGGGTGGACCATCATTATCCCTAACAAAGGACAGCACATTTTACATCCATGCCCTGACACGGATTCGAACAAGGAACCTTTCGATCCAGAGGCCAACACCTTGACCACTAGACCGGTTGGTCGGCACGACGTTAACTAAAAATGACCAATTACCCCTTATTTAAAACAAAAAAATTCTATTGCAAAACAAAAAACCTCGAAAAAACCAAAACCATATTACGGTAAGCCTGAATGAGAAGACAGTTTTTATTTTAGCGCCCTTAGAGAGCAACATGTAATTTTGAGCATTAGAGTAAACATGTAAATTTGAACCATGGTTAGATGAGGCAACACCTGAGCTCCAACTTCCTCCAAACTCCCACACCACGTCAACGTGAGGACATTTGAGGCCACATCAGATTTAACGTGCATCAGCCCACTTTGTTTGCGACGGTGTTCGTTGGATTCGAAATCGCAACCTACCGGTGCTAAACCGTTATACTTCCAACCGGGCCACCGTGGTCAGTAATGGGGGAGTCAGTAATTATCCGCATTACCAGTATAAACTTTGTTTCAATTTTAAAAAGTTAATTTATCAATCTTGTGGTTTGGATTGATTAACGTGATTTTAGTTTGTGTTGTTTAGTCCTTCATATAATGACCTTTTTGGTGGTTAAGGTGTTAGCCTCTAGATTGAAAAGTTCCTGGTTCGAATCCGGGTCCGGGCATGGATGTTTGTAAGCGTATGGTAATGGTAATGGTAATTTTAGTTAACGTCGTACTAGAGCAACACAACGGGCTATTGACGACGGTCCGGAATCAGTCCCTTAAGGGAAAGATTCGAGGACAATACCTCGTAATTTTGAACCACGGTCAGATGACGAAGCAACACCTGAGCTGGCACCCCACTCTCCAAACTTCCACGCCAACCCAACGTGAGGACTTTCGGCCACGACAGATTTAAGGTGCACCAGCCGCCTCTACACCATACGTTTACAAACATCCATGCCCGGACCCGGATTCGAAGCAGGAACCTTCCGATCTAGAGGCTAACACCTTAACCACTATACCGGTTATTTGTAAGCGTATGGTGTTGAGGCGGTTGGTGCACCTTAAATCTGTCGTGGCCGAAAGTCCTCACGTTGGATTGGTGATGACGTTTAGAGAGTGGTGTGCCAGCTCTGGTGTTGCTTCATCATCTCACCGTGGTTCCAAATTACGAGTTGTTGTACTCGGATCTTTTCCTTAAGGGATTGATACCGGACCGTCGTCAATACCCCGTTGTGTTGTTCTAGTAAGACGTTAATTAAAAAATTACCATTGCCATTAACTCATATAATAACCGTTTTGGTGGCTAAGGTGTTAACCTCTAGATCGGAAAGTTCCTGCTTCGAATCCCGGTCGATGCTTGGATTTTAGTAAGCGTATGGTGTAGAGGCGGGTGCACCTTAAATCTGTCGTGGCCGAAAGTCCTCACGTTGGATTGGTGTGGACGTTTGGAGAGTGGGGTGACAGCTCATGTGTTGCCTCGTCATCTGACCGTGGTTCGAAATGATGTAGTGTTGTCCTTGGATATTTCCTTAGGGGATTGATCTGGGATTGTCAATAGCCCGCTGTGTTGCTCTAGTAGGACGTTAATTAAAATTACCTTACCTTACCTTCATATAGACCGTAGTTGCACTTGTTGGTAGAGTTGAATATTAGTACCGGAGGGTTGGGAGTTTCAGACTCGATCCAACCAAAGACCATGGTGTACGTGGGAGCTAGTGCACTTTAAATGCATCGTGCCCACACTTTGCCGTGGTGTGACAGCTCAGATGTTCTCGTTGTCTTACCGAGGTTCAAAATTTCGAGGTTCTGTGCTTGGATTTTTCCCTTCGGGATTCATCCCTGACCGCAGCCAATACCCCGTTGTGCTTCTCAAGTGCGACGTTAATTAACTGCCTACATAAAACCTAACATAGAAGCCCAGAATCCCCTTACTTAAAAAATAAATAAATTCGTTGGTAATTTGGAAATTTTTAATTAGCGTCGTACTAAAGTAACACAACGATCTATTGACGACGGACGGGAATCAATCCCGTAATTGAGATTCGAGGACAATACCACGTAATTTTGAACCACGGTCAGATGACGAAGTAACACCTGAGCTGGCACCCCACTCTCCAAACTTCCACACCAACCCAACGTAAGGACATTCGGCTATTACAGATTTAAGGTGTACCAGCCGCCTCTACACCATACGCTTACAAACATCCTTGCACTGACCCAGATTCGAACCAGGAACCTTCCGAGCATCGATGTTGTATGTTATGAACTTTCAGATAATGTACCACACACAAACAGCTTTAAAATCCACACTCACATTTTCTAATTTCCGATCCAATTCACAAGCAGTTCCTAACTTTTGAATATTTTTACGAAACATCGTTTTACTTTTGGATTGTAGTTATGCAGTAAAGGAAAGCTCTGGTGGGAAGATGGCCTTGGTTGAATTCATTTTTAGAATGGTAGGTCACTGCTATTGCTTCTGGCACCGAACGATAAACCTTGGAAATGATCTTGTTTGCTTTATTAGTATAAACGCATGTTCTTGAATCGAATATCTTACACCAAGCCATGTGAAATTTCTTATTGGTGTACCTACTTTGAATGGATAGATTTTTACATTCATCTACTAGCAACATATTTTGATTAAATTAGTGGGGTCTGAAAAATATGGTAATAAGCCACAGGATAAAAATTTCTTAATGAAAAAATTTAAAACAAAATATTTAAACGGATTAAAAGAATTTGTTTATTTGAATGAATATGTAACACTCGAAAGTTTAAGGAACCTTCTTAAATAGTTTTGTGTCGTTCGATATTCTGAACAGAGGGAGTGCCATGCTAACTTGATAAAAAAAAAGTAGATTAATGAATAATTAACTTATGACTGGAGAAAGCAAGTGGATTACATGTGGGGGTACATCCATCAGCCGTGTTGGACCTTGTTATAATTCCGCGCAAACTGTATAAATAAAATCTGTCTTTTTATACGTACGAAAGCATTTGGTACACTGAATCCTTGAGACAAACTGCCAAAAATGGATAAACCATTATAATTTTGGAATTAAAACTTGAAAGTTGCTGCCTTAAAATTTTGAAGAGACTCATCACTACGTTGCAGGGAGCTCATCAATTGTATTCTCATCATAAAGGTTAACAGTCTGAATCCAATCTCAGAACTTAGAACAAACTGAAGGTACACATCCATTTAAGCAGATAGGGCTAAGGAGAACAATGCTAAAGATGAGATATAATTTGAATTAGAATTTTCTACTTAAAATTAATGGGAAACTTTCTCTTCTTTAAATATTATATTATCTCTGAAACAAAACCTCTTTAAGAGTCTCTTTCCACTAGGTAACTTTTCCGTACAAACCAATAAATTTTACTTTTAGAGCAATTACTAGGTCCAAGAGTTTCGTCCACGTTTTCTTCTCAGCATCGTCTTTTATGTTTTTAATTGCTTTATATGATCAATTATTTTGAAGACTGATTTTATGTACAGTAGAACACCATTATATGAACTCCAGCTATCCGGATAGCCAATTATCCAGATCGCTTTGAGAAAAAAATGAAATAAACAAAATCTTTTCGGTGAATGATAAAAACGAAGATGACAAAGTGTCAGTTCAGGACATAAGAAACAACATGGCGAAAAATCCTGGATGTTCCGAGTGCGGTGTAAAGGTCGTAGGCGAGTGGCTGGTAGATACTTCGGGCTCTGGATTTCAAATTCTCAGTGACGATGAACTCATTCAAAGTTTGAGAAGAGGGGGTAGGGGGTTGATGACGACAACATTGCTACTCAACCAGACGCGAAACCATCCGCTAGAAAGGCGTTTGAGTGCCTTGACACAGCTCTAAAATGGATGGAACGGTTGCCTAAAGGAGACAATCTACAACTACTGATCTCAAGTAGGGATGCGATCATCGATGTCGATGTTTTAAAACCATCGATGTATTGGAGTCGATGTTTTTGTAACATCGATGTTTATACTTGTCAATGTTTTATTTTTAAAATGAAAAAAGTACCGTAATAAAAATTTATAAAATAGCCAAGTAGCATGATTTTTATAATCAGCAAATTGAACATACTTTTAGACCAAAGTGGACAAGGGTGAAGGGTCTGAAAAGTAGGGATGCGACATCGATGTCAATGTTTTCAAAACATTAATTTTTTATAAAAAACATCGATGTAGTGGAGCCGATGTCGCATCACTAGTTGCTAAACCAGTTTTAAGAAATGGGAGGAAAAAGTTTAAATACACTGAATATTAAAAACATCGATGTTGTGCTGTCGATGTCGCATCACTAGTCTCATGCACATACGAGACTTGGCTGCACTAAAACGAGTAAAGACAGCGAAACAACTGACTTTGACCTATACACTACCGTACAATAATGGACCAGACAACAAGATTTGATGGTATAAGGGAAAGAATACATGCTTTAATAGAGGAGTGGTCCCCCACATGCTGCAATTACACTAACAACCCTTCTGGGCATACTTTCAACAAGGTTTTGATACACAGTTATGGGTATGTGTGCCCATTCCTGCTGCAAGAATGTCGCCAGCTCAGCTGTAGATTTCGGACGTGGTTCCCTGGTCCGTAAGCGTCGCTCTAACTCGTCCCACAAAAGTTCTATGGGGTTTAGGTCGGGACTCTGAGCAGGCCTGGGAGGATGTTTTACATACATACCTTGATACCACTGCTTGACAGAGGCTTCAACATGACATGGAGCGTTTTCGTCTTGGAAGTAACATTCGTCCATTCCATCAAACTGTCTGAGCGTAGGAAGAACCTGATTGTCCAAAATGTTCATGCAGGCGTCTGCGTTCAATTGACCATGAACAACATGCAAATCCATGAAAAACACCCCCAAACAAGTAGTTGGATTTTATACAAATCTGCTGGTGTCCGATCCATTATTGTAGGGTAGAGTATGATCAAGCAATGATACATGAGTATGTAAGTATAAAATGAAATAATATTGTTTTCAGACACTAAATTAAATTACATTACATATTAAAGCAAAGTTCGTATTTTTTTTTACTAAGAAATAAGTTTCATCGTGAATTATCCGGATATTCGATTATCAGGATGGGTCTGGTCCCAGTTGATCCGGATTGTTGGAGTTCTACTGTAATAGCAATTTTGTTTGAATTCCCAAGTAATATTTAATAAAAATATTACTCAAAAAGAAAATTGGAATATTCTTAAAATCAAAAACATTCTTAGACTGTGATTCTAGTCAAAAACTAGAGAAAATATATAATGTGTTATTTTATTTCTTGTTTTTTATTTTAATAAGCAAATTTTCATTTCTATTGGATGTCATTTCATACAGATATATGTGATTTATTTTATCATTTATTAGTGATGTAACACAAATCATTAAAATAATAATACAAACATGTGTAGTGTTAATATATCAAACTGTAAATGCATTTGAGTTCATTTAAATGTACAAATTGAGGATGGATTGCATGTGTAGTTTTATCAACATTTATTATACTTATAAAAAGAAAACTGTACATTTTTAAATGTATGAACACATATTTCAAATCCTTATACTCCATTCAGAGTTTTCTTCAAAACCAGATCTGAAAAGAAACATAAAAATGTACAAAATTAACTTAAATATGCATTAAAAAGCTATTTTACAATAATAATGCAATGCAAAACAAGGAGTGTATTTTGCAACATGCTCTAGAACCATGTTTTTCAATCCTTTTCATATCATGGCACACATAAACAAAAAGTAAAATTTTGTAGCATTGTATTGCATACTAAGCAGACAAAAGAATTTGTTTGATTTTTAAAAAAATTGTCATTACCTCTTTTGATCCAAAGTAGTTTTAAAGAATATTTCTAAAACACTTTGAAATAATACTCAAAATTATTTATATGGGTATCACTCGAAATAATTTGTGAAAACTCTTCAGAAGTTCAAAACTGAAACATTGAAAAGATAATTAGGTAATTTTTTTAGTTAACGTCGTACTAGAGCAACACAACGGGCTATTGACGACGGTCCGGGATCAGTCCCTTAAGGGAAAGATCCGAGGACAACACCTCGTAATTTTGAACCACGGTCAGATGACGAAGCAACACCTGAGCTGGCACCCCACTCTCCAAACTTCCACGCCAACCCAACGTGAGGACTTTCGGCCACGACAGATTTAAGGTGCACCAGCCGCCTCTACACCATACGTTTACAAACATCCATGCCTGGGCCCGGATTCGAACCAGGAACCTTCCGATCTCGAGGCTAACACCTTAACCACTATACCGGTTGGTCGGCAACAACATTGAAAAGAAATAAATCTGATACAATTTAAACCGTTTCACTATCCGTAAAACACACCAGTGCCATTTTGGACTCTGGTGGCATACCGATTGAAATTGCCCTAGAGCATTGTTAGAGTTAGAAAAATCACTGTAGAAATCTAAATAGTTTTAATAAAAAGTTTTCTTCTCACAAATGTTCACTTTACCATTGACTTCAATATTCAATCAGAAAGGAATAACTAATTTCTTTAATAACTTATTTCTTGGAGACTCCGAGACATGGTTGTCCAGTTAGAGGAGCAGTGGCTTGGCAACCAGAGGGTTGTGAGTTCGAAACTCGATCCAACCAATGACCTTCAAGTCAATGAAAGCTGGTGCATATTAAATCTGTTATGGTCTCAAATGCCCTCGTGTTGGCATGGTGAAGAAGTTTGGAGAGTGGGGTGCCAGCTCAGGTGCTACGTCGTCATCTGACCGCAGTTCAAAATTAAAAAGGCTTATCCTCAATCTTTCCTTTTGCTATTATAACCATCGTCAGTAGGCGGCTGTGTTGCACCAGTGCGACGTTTATTCAACTACACCCTCGCTTGAAAACTTCATTCATTGTGTTAAAAAATACATAAATATTATATTAAATAAACTAGAAATTGGTTTAATTTTAATTAATTGTTGTTAAAAGTTCCAGTTTTCCTGGTTAAAAGAAGGATTTACTTTGTGTGCAATGTGACTACTTATGTAAATTTTTGAGTGCCTTGATTATAATTGTTCGAATGAATAAATCCAATGAACCCCTAAATTTAAATCACTTTCCTCGGGAAAGTATGATTATAGTAAATAAATAAATATAATGATGTTAGGGAATCAAAATACAGAACATGAAAAGATGCATTCTTTCTCATGCATTTATTTAATGCATGATATCAAGTGTTTTAAAGATATAGTTATCTACATAATGTCGGCTACAAGTGAAGCACATTAAGTCATAAAAACAGTACTGAAAGAACAAGGGGGAGGGGGGTGAAATTCCACTAAATGTATTTCTCAAATTTAACCTTCACGCAAAGAAACAATGGCTTCGTCAACTTCCAGTCTAAAGATCAGCACATTCTGGTCTGGAAAAAATCTAAAAACTTAGCATCTTGAAAATTTTGACTGGGTGTGTTTCACTTGTGCGACAACAAAATAGACCACACTAAAATTGTATATTTTTTTAACATTTAGGGCCAAGGCAGAGCTTAGAAAATAGTATATTAAAGTTGTTTTTTAATAAAAGTTTAATGCCTATTAATGGATTTAAAGAACATAAATACTTGCATTGGAAGCATAATAAATTGAGAAATAACTATTTCATTAATATATATATTAAAAAATAATTCTCATTATACCATATACCTATTTTAAGATGAAAGTCCTAATTTTCATAAAAATAAAATGAAAAAGTTCCCTTTTTTCAGTGTGAGTTAATTTATTTTATTTGAAAAGCAGTTCATAGGTTTTAATGCTCTTTATGCTACAGGTTATAAAACTTCAATTGCAAGAAACTTACTAAGACAGAAAATGACAGTGATTTACAGATCTCTCGCAATTCTAGTATAACACACTAAAAAGTATGAAGAGTTCAGATCAAAGATTCTTTGTAGGAGAAAGAGGTTTTTCAATTTGATTTTCCAAATTCAGAAAATTACAATTCTAAGTTGGTTTGTGTTCGAGACAAAGAACATGACAAGCTCTAGCAGAAAAATAATAAATGAAAAAATTTTTATATCTAACTTGTTATAAAAAATGTTTTAAGTTTTTACACTTGTATGGATTTTTTTTTATTTAGAAATTTCATTTAAAAAAATTTAAAGTTTAATTCTGTGCTCAGATGGCAAAATATCACTTTTCCCAAAAAATTGACTAAGTCCCATCCTGGAGTCTTTTTTGTTAATGTTTCCAAGGTGGCAAAATGTCATAGGTCTTTTTCTTTCAGGAGAAAACAAAGGTGGGAAAATTGAAATAAATCAAAAACCACAGATCCACATGTTGAATCTTAAAATTATTGTCACGAAAAATTAAAAAAGTGACTTATAACATTTTGCCATCTGAGCACAGAATTAATGTTACGAGAAACTTTGACAAACAAAAATGAAAAAGTTTATTACCACAGACTGCAAAACTTGAACAAAATGCAAAGAAACAAAACAGAGCAAGACTTCAATCTGTCCCAAAATACTTTTGTCCAAAGTGATTTGGTGCCACAGGATGAACTTCTGAGGTTAAAATGGTCATTGCTGGATATGCCTTCATCACAGAATTAGCAGCTGAAGCAGTGTAAGATCACGACATAAAACAAAAGAAATCAAGTTTTAAAAATAGATTTTCAATAGTCAGGTGTTGAACAAAGGTTTAAATAACCTTAGCAAAACGGATAAAACTTTAGAAACATGAGTAATAAAGTTGTTTAAAAACAAAACTTGTGCTATGAGTGTTGTTTTTTTATTCACCTACATAAGTATCATGAGTCTCTAAACAGTGACACAAAAGGAAAAAGTTAATTTTCAAAGCAAAGTATGAATTTATTCACTATATTATTTTATGTAATTCATTTTGTAAATATTTTCAGAACAGCTACCTATGATAAAAGATAATTATACATAGATCCAATAATTATTCACTACTGAGTATATACAGTAGAATCTCATTATAACAGACCCTATTATAATGAAAATGTTTGAATGTGACAGACCATTTACATTTTGTTATACAATATGTTGAATGATCAGCAAATGAAAATGCGTTGGCATATTATGAACACTTGTGGCACATCAGTCAGTTATTAACTGAAGAAATAAACAGCGCACAAACCTAGAAGAAAATCATTTCTTTTTCAAACCAATGAATGTAAGCAAACAGCAATCTTCCTTCAATTAACAATTTAACCTACTTGTTCTACAGATTAATGCGGTGTATACATACACATCTTTTTAAATTCAACCTATGTTGAAGGCTGTTTTTAATTTGATAGATAATAAACGCTTTTTATAGCTAACTACTAACTTTCATGGATGTACACTCTGTTGCATTACACCCGTATAAGAATTATTTGTTATAAACCGGACTTTCATTAAAACGGACAACCTTTAGCCCCTATTACTCCGTTCTAAATGGTTCTACTGTATATCCGTGTACAGTCGCAGAAGAAAAACACAAAACCACCCCTCTTCAGAAAGAAAAGATGAAGAAAATTCAAATGCATAAAATTTGCATAAGGGGTTGTTTTCATATTAAATTGAGCACCAACTTCATAAATTCCAACAGTAACCCCTCTATTTCAACACACAATTTCCAATCAATATCAAAATTTAACTTTAGATACGAAATTTTATGTCATTAGGTCCTAATGTTTCGAAGTTATGAGTACAGAAAGATTAGAGCTCGTAACATTAAATCAGTTTCTTAGACATATATGCTGACATTTTATACCATGCTAGTTAAACAACCCAAACTAAATTCACCAAATATTTTATTTTGAAAACAGTTTTTAGTATGCAATAATTATTAAATAATTATTTGAAAAAATTATGAATTGAAACCTTATTGTACACTACCCTACAATAATGGACCGGATGCCAACAGATTTGCATAAAATCCAACTACTTGTTTGGGGGTGTTTTACGTGGTATGGCCTGGGACCTTTGCATGTTGTTCCAGGTCAATTGAACGCCATTGCCTACATGAACATTTTGGACAGTCAGTTTCTTCCTACACTCTGGCAATTGTATGGAATGGACGAATGTTACTTCCAGGACGACAACGCTCCATGCCATGTTGCAGCCTCTGTCGAGCAGTGGTATCAACCTATGGATGTAAAACGTCTTCCCTGGCCTGCTCAGAGTCCCAACCTAAACTCCATAGAACACTTGTGGGACGTGTTAGAGCGACACTTACGGAACAGGGAACCTCGTTCGAAATCTACAGCTGAGCTGCTGATATTCTTGCAGCAGGAATGGACACAAATACCCTTTGCTGTGCATCAAAACCTTGTTGAAAGTATGCCCAGAAGAGTTGCTAGTGTAATTGCAGCACGTGGAAGACCCTCCCCTTATTTAAGCATGTTTTCTTTCCCTTATGCCATTACATCTTGCTGTCCAGTCCATTATTGTAGGATAGTGTATTTTGATGGAAATTGATTCAGGACTTCTAGTATAGCCATGCAAAATTTCAGCTCATTCCAATTAGTTTATGAGCTACATTAAGTTTTCCTTGTTATTGCAATTTTAGGGTCAAGCAAATGTTTAAAAAACGTCTGACAAACCTCGGATCATTCTTGGATCGTTTACACTTGCATAGTAAATAGAATGTAATTAAAATTTTCAAATCGTTTGCACCTGCATAACAAATATAATAATTTGGATCACTTTAAAAATATGTTTGAAGTATTGTTTAAATTTGAAATTCAGGTAGCTATAACTACAATTAATCTCAATCAACAAAAATTTTTTATGTCAAGATGATCCTTGAAATTGACACCAACTTTACGAATTAATGTCTCCAGATATAAAGGTAGTAAAGCCATGAAATTTCATATTTATACTAACTTAACAATGGAGAATCTGATAATGGCATCAAAACATGGTGTTTCTATTGGAAATTTCGTTGTTTGTGCAAAATGTAATAATTTGATATGAAGATGTCTCATTATGCAATTTTTTGGATTTGAATTCATAGAGGACGTTATTCCCTATTGAATGATACTTTTGAATTTGCTCTAGTATGAATAATTCTCAAAATAAAGGTTGTTTGTTTTTTCCATGACTACATATTAGATATCCTTATACCTTCCGTGACTACATATTAAATATTCCAAAAACTATCCCTGTAATTATTCAGTGCAATTGTGTTTATGTTGGTAGTATTGTTTCCTCATACATTGCTATGCGAGGTTTCAGTCTTTTTACTGCTGCTCTGGTATGTAAGTTGCTAGATCAATTCCATTGTCTTTGCTATGAAGTAAACAATGAACATTTTTTTTTCCATTTAATAAAAAGATGTCAGCATTCAGTTATCTGTTTTTAATGTTCAAAAATTTTAGAGTTCCATACAATTCTAAAGAAATTCCTATAGAAACGCAATTTCGTTTCTACAGAAAGAATTCTAGAGAAAATGAGCTCTGATTCTACAGAAATGTATTTCTATACAATTCTATAGAGAAATTCTATGCAAAAGAAAAGTTGTGAAACAAAACAAATAAACGTATATAGAATTCTATGAGGTTTCTAGACATTCGATAGATTTTCATGAATTTTCTATAGAAGTTATTTTATAGAGCTTATAGAAAAATGGGCTACAATTCTAGGCCATATTCTATTGAGTTTTATAGAATTCTATAAATGAAATTTCCTAAGGAATCAGGAGCTGAAATCCATCAGACTTTAATCACAGTACAGGTATAGTGTTATGCCATAATTAAGTGTCTACAAATGGATTGAAAAGTTCAAAAATGTCGGCACAGTTGTGACCCATGAGGAAGCCAGACGGTGAACTACTATTCCAACCTGATGACATGGTTCTGTTCCACAGACAAGCGATTATCATTGATGAAGTTACCAATTAGTCATTTCCTATGAATTTTGGAAGGAGTGCATTGTGTGCCTCTCAGTTCAACTGCACACTTTTTTTTGGTATAAAAAGGGACAATGGTTAATTGAGCAAATGCATTGAAAAGGAAGGGGGATTGATTTATTTGTGGTACAAGGGCAGATCTCGCCACATTGGATCAAACAATGTGTATACAGGTAACCCTCGTATAACATGGTACTTCTATAACACGGTAACAAAATTGCAGCATCCCTCACATAACACTCCTAGGTTCTCCATATTAAGCAGTTTACACTAACAATGATAATCTATTTATGTAAATAAGAATGGACTGTTTGATTGTACATTGAATATTTTCGACCCATTTCAAGTTTTATATCCGTTTTGAACCCTTGATTCCAAATCCGCCTCTTGCGCATCTGTCTGTCTGTCTGGTCTATCTATCTAGGTTCTCCATATTACATGGTTTACAATAACAATAATAATCTATTTATAAAAATAAGAATGGAGTGTTTGTTTGTACATTGAATATTTTTGACCCATTTCAAGTTTTATATCTGTTTTGGACCCTTCTGATTCCAGATCCGCCTCTTGCGCGTCTGTCTGTCTGGTCTATCTGTCTGCAATTTTGTGCCCTATACATGTCCACATGGTATAATATATTTTCATGAAAATTGTGGTTTCCATATAACAGTGTACGTATTATCAAATATATATGACCTCTGAGTTTTGATTAACACAGTTTCCTATATAGCACTAATATCCTATAACATGATTCCCATATAGCACAGTAAGCAATATCAAAATTTGCGGGACTTGTAAGTTTCGTATAACACGGATTCTCTATAGCACGGTACCAATTAACCATGCTATACAAGGGTTACCTGTATTTAATGCTCAGCATTTCTTAAACAGAAGCTTAAATCTAAACAATCAAATATAAAACACAGAAAATTAAGAAAACAAAGGGAGTGTGTCGAAAAGTGTTGTCATTGTGAGTTGCCTATTTCATAGAAATAAAGTTTGGAACAGTATTACAGATAATTATTTCCTCAACCTCCTAAAACAAAACAAAACTCGATATTTGAAATTAGCTACTGGGCTAGTTGAGCTCACAGATCCTGTATTACCTACTAGGTAACTACTGGTAACATCAGATTATTTAACTAATTTTTTTTGTCACCCTACTCTCTATTTTGGCTCACAAGGGATAAGAAGGCTTGAACCTGACTTAAAGTGGATTTCAAATCCCCTTATAAACATCCAATCTATGACTGGGATTTGAATCCGGGACATGGTAAAACAAAGACCATATCAGATGTTAGAGAAATTCTGAAAATAACTTATACATGTGCGTATTAATGTTTGACTGTAGTAAAATAAAAGTATCACTGAATCCAAACTCAAAGAAAATTGTTAAAATTAACTATAGTAACTAGAAGTATATAGGGGTTGAGTTAAAAAAATTTAAATGCATATGGATGAAGTATTTATAGCACACATTATTCATAGCCAGTAAAATTATATTTCAATGGCATATTTCAATGGCGTATAATATTATAAGCGTATTATATTCAAATTTTAACGTCTTAAAATTTGAATGCATTTAAAAAATTTAATTCTACAAAAGCCAATATTCACAAATAAAATCAGTATTTTTTATGAAAAAAAAAGTGACAAGATCAAATGTAAAAGTTATGAGTTAAAAATGTGAACATTGATTTTAAAAACTCAGAGTTAAAATTTTATGATAAATAGAAAAATAAAATGTTTTTTCATCATTTGTATAAGTAAAAACCATTTAAAACAATGAAGGCAAATAAATATATATATACTACCATGAGGAGTGCAGAACAGATTTAACAGAATAATATTATCTTCTTTCACGCCATGATCCTTTAGAATTTTAACAGACTTGATTACAGTGTTACCTGTACCTAAAATGATAAAGTTTATAAATGTAAAATAGTAATTCAAAAGCACTATTAAAAGTGCATTAAAAATATATAAAATAACAAGATTCACTATTTACCCTCTGAGCATCATGAGGTTTCGAAGTTGCATGATTTTGCTTTTACATTACATTTAAAATTTTTTACTTTACTTATTGCTTTTTATTGACTAAATAACTACATTTAGTTGAAAGAATTGTTACCACTAAAATTTCATTTACACCAGCGGCATGGTATATATCTGTGTAGGGTGGATGTTACCCCTCTTTTAAGTGACTGCTGCCAACAATCACCATTTACAAGCTGTCAGCAACTGACCTTCTAGAGGGTTTCTCCTTTTTGATCAGTACCCTACCCTGTTGACCGTGAGGTGTGATCGCTTTGGGGGAAAGGCAGAAGTTCACTCCGGTGATATCTCTCTAGCGCCAAACGATAGGCTACACAATACTATGAAAGGAAAGTGTCAGTCGCAAATGCCACTCAAGGCTCTATCACTCAAGTTAGGTATTTAAGGTAAGGGGTGTCGGAGATGCAAGTAAAAGAGCCGTTCTGTGAGACTATTGAAAAAAATCTAAGCGCTGCAGCGTAAAGGTTAAAAGCACTATCTACAGTATTTGAAATTCTACAGATAGCTTATTTTGCAAATCTAATACAGTGTGTCTCAATAGGTAGTCCCGTTCGGTAAAAGAGTCCCCAGACAGTCAATATCATTGACAATGTGATTGATAGGTGTTTCAATACAGCTTCAATCAACGCAACAAACTCCTTCAGTCAGTGTTTTTTTAAAAGGCTTGACGTGTTTCATTTTTGAGTTTCAAAATGGTTTTAAGTACAGATTTGGGATTTCTTACCTTGATTTGGGCTGTCTGCATTGTTTTAATGCCTCAACTATTATTTGCAAGTCAATACTTTTGTTCAACTATCAATTTGACAACTTTCCACAACTCAGGATAATTATGATACAAAGTAATTGTCACAAACTCGCGTTCCCCGACAGAATCGCTCTTCATAAGACCTGATGCATCCATCATGTTTGCTATCTTGAGCGAAATCGCCGTAACGATTGACAATTGTGTATTTTATATAACCAAATGGCTCGGTCAATTGCGCCAGTCAAAGTCCTTCAATTATAATTTCTCTCAATGTATATCCATCGATGAACAATCACGTCAATCGTTTTCTACACGATCAATTGGTTGCTTCAATGGTATCATTGACAACATAGTGGACCATCTAGGGACCTCTTAAGAAATCGTAAGTTAGAGACTCCTACAGCTCTAGGCAAGGAAAGGATACAAGCTTTATTCCTCAAAAAAAACATTATAGTTCTTTCCAGTAGACATCTTTGTAGATCCAGTCTATTAATCTTTATAGATGAGCATATAAGCCTCTTGATGTTACACAGAGGTAAACATGATTTAGGTTAAGGTCACTATACTCTAGACTTAGCCAGTTGGTCTGTCTGTTCATTGCCATATGTACCGCAGAAACATGGAATCTAGTGTAAGGCAACTGTTTCTTAATCTCCCCACGGTGGCTTAGTTTTCCTCTACATTGACACACAAGATACTATTCATGCATGTCAAAACTGGTTAGAGGACCTAAAGGAAGGATTGCATATTGCCAAACAACATATATAGGCATGTGTGCTCCTCAGAGGTTAAAAGTTGAACTATTGCATGAGGATGAATCAATTATTCGCAATGAAGTTATTTGTGTTTCTGCGGGCAGTATTGTTGTTTCTTGAGCACGTCACTGGGCGTGGTTTCTGTCTTGTCACTACAGCCCAGATTGGAAGTTGGTAGGTCAGTTCCATTGTTTCTGCTGTAATGTTAAGAATGGTTACCCCATCCTGTGATCCATTTAAAGTGATCTGGAATTGTATCAGGGGATGAAAGTCATGAGAACTTTCAGCTCAGCACAAGAACAGTGTTTGGCCACAATGGAGTGCCCACAAATGGATAGAAAATATCAAAAATAGTTGCCTAAATGTAACGCATCAAGAAGCCAGACTGTCTGCTATCACGACAAATGACAGCAGCGATTTACATATGCTTAACGGTTTTGTTACACAACACTGTGTTACACACTTAACGGTTTTGCTACACATGCCAGTGACTACTCTTCATGAAGCAGTTAATTAGCCAATTCAGTAGTTCAAGAATTAACAGAAATGGTGCACACATCTATCTCTGAACAGCTGAAAGTTTTTGCATTGATGAAACATGTGTATTGAAAAGAAAGGTATCGCTGAAAAATAATGTTATTGCAACTTGTCTATTTTTTTAAAAGTTGGTTGCTTTGCAGGTAATTGAATCACCCTCGTACTAAGCATATAATGAATTTTAAAAACTATACCACAACACTTTTCAATTAATTAGGCTACAGGGCTAACAGTGACACAGCCATAAGGAATTATTTGTGTCAAAATTTCTTCCATGGACTTCAAAACAAAATTTGTAAAAAAATATTTTTGGATAGAATGTACAATTTTTCTTGGATCTTTTTACAGGGATTATCATACTGGTTGGTTTTATGAATAACTAAACCTGCATGAGCACAGATCCCTGATATTATTTTTGCTATGCTCATCATTTTAATTGTTTTCAAAAATATTGTTCCCCTTGATACACTTCAATTAGTTGTTGACATAATGGAAATCTTCAGTCAAATATATAGTGCCATGCACTTTAGCTGAGGAAGGGAATGTAAGAATATAAGTAGCAACCCCTCTCTTACAAAATTTCTGGATATCCTACTGGGGAAATTGTTTAAGCATCAAAATATGGAGAACACTTGAGTCATTAAATGTCAAATGGCCTAAGGGTCTCTGACTAACCATCCCTTGATTTTGCTTAAACACCTTATATTCCTTAAGGTCCTGTATGAAATGAATGCCTTAACTGTAACCTGTATACCTATATTAGAAAACTGAGTTTTGAAAAGCAAAATTTTTCGGAATGATTTATGATTACCTCGAATGCACATACAATTAGTAAATAGAATAAAAATAACATTTACATGCACAGAATAATCAGTTAATACACTGGCTGTTTTTTTTCTCTACCATTGTTTTATAAATTGCCAAGGACTCAGGCAACTTTGCTGCATGCAGGATTGTGTTGATTAATTTTTATAACACTTGTTTCTTCCTTTATTCAGTAAGTTCTTTACAGCTGTTTACAAACAATATCTAGAGAACAGAAAAATACTATTTAACAAACCACTCAGTTGAAAAACCTTGTTTATGTCTCAATCTTTGGAGACTAACTTTAACTACAAACTGGTGACTAAAAACTTGTTTAATGCCTGTTTTGCAATGAAAATGTTTTATTTCGTAACTGCTCGGCTGAAAAATCACTTTTGCAGAAATCTGATGACTAACTCATGCTGCAAACTGATGGCTTGAATTCAAATTTGTAAAATATCTCATTTTTCCACTAGTAATTTATTGCATTGCATCAATGAACTGTAATTGTAATGAAAAGTACCATTCAACTACTTTATGATCTCCAACAACTTACTCATAATTGGGTACATCAATACTGGTTGATGCACCCAACCAATTGATGCAATCAACAATTTGGTTGCATTGCATCAATGAACTGTAATTGTAATGGAAAGTACCATTCAACTACTTTATGATCTCGAACCACAACTTACTCATAATTGGGTACATCAATAGAACTTTTCTTGATGAAATATCCTCTGGAAATTTCGCATACACTACATGAGCTTCATGTGTGTCTTCATCACTCTGGATGAGGATTTTACCGATTCGGATGGATCGGCAGCAGTCCCTCAACCCTTGCTCCATGGCCTCTCCTATAACATTGAAATAGAATGGTATTAAACTATGTTTCTCTGGAAGTAAAAACAAGTTGGAGCATAAATCTAAACAATCAAATATAAAATGCAGCAAATGAATGAGAGTTGTTTGGGCATTTTATGCGTTTTTTGCATTTGGACAAGCTTTACCAAACACAAGACATCAAGTACAAAATGTAACATGACCCTGTGGTGTTTTGGGGTACCCCATTAATGCAATGGAGTTGGACTAAGCTAAATACCTGATAGATATGCACCTGAGGGCAAATATGGGATAGTTGGTCACTCTACCTATAAGAGCAAATCTTAACATTTCAAGAATAAAAATAGGAAAATTATTTATAACCACCTTTGCTGAAGATGAGCCAATAAGTGTCACATTTATCATTCACAATTATCTAACTGATAAGCATTCATGATTATTTGAAAAAATAGAGTGGAATTATGGTATTTGTTTATATAGTAGAAATAAAGTAGAGTGGAAAAGGAGTTTGATATTCTACTTTCAAGACTCACAGCAGCCAATAGATGATTCAATTTCCCAACCTCTCATCTAATGAGCTAGTTCGTCATTGGATTGGATTCTGTCTATTTATTTGAAAGGGAAAGGAGATTTATGCATGTTATTTTGATTGGTTATAATATTTTAAGGCTTCCACTCTATTTGTTTGAAATTCGGCTTCAAACAAATAGTGAACTGTGAATTCAGAGTGGCAGTTTAGTTTTAACACAGATTTTATTAGTGAGAGTTTTTAGGTAGTATTACATTTTTAAGTATTTTATTCATGATCATAAGTAACATTTTATGATGCCCTTATTAATACATTTCTAGCTTTATAAGAAATCATTATCAATAAGGTAATCATTATCAACCTTAGGTATTGCTCGATTTTCATTGTAGGGATTCTTTATTCTCTTCTGGTAACTCGTCTCTTATTCTTCCTGCAATGAGAGGTCAATAATCCACTTGCCATAATCCTATTTTTCGTGAGTAAGAATAAACGTAGTGCAATGCTTTTATTATCCAGCTTAAATTCTTTAGTTCAATATTACTCTTGCCTTTTATTTCCTCTTCTTCGCATTTCGTTTCAACCCTTTCATTTGAGTAATACTGTGTCAGTAATAGAATTGTCACCTGTAAATTGGCAAATAAGGCCAGAACAGGATATTAAATTAATTTCACAAATACTTCCCAAGGATCTCTTTGATAACAACTACAGCCCTGTAGACATATCACATAAAATAACTTTTTTCTGGCCCTGACCCAATTTTGTGAAGACATCAGAGACAAACTGCTTGTTGCAATAAGGAATAGCACCATCATTCCAATATTTGTCCCGCAACCGCAAAACTAATTTCTTTAATAAAATTATAAATTTAAAAACATGTTCATGTCCAATGTCTTTAAGCATGATACAAATGCATCCAAATCTTATCATCTAGTTTGTTGAAATTTAAATACAATACAAAGTCTAAAATCCTCTGGACATCGGCCATTCTGGTATTCAAATTATTTGCACAGTTTTTGTCAAAAAAACGCTAATCTACCCACACACACACATGCGAATTTGTCCATGAGTTATTTACATCAGAAACACATTTGCAATACTGAAATAGCATAGATATATAAATAGGAATATTTTTTTGTAAAGAAAAAACTTTTTAATACAATGCACTAATTTTACTCACAAATCTTCTAATTTTTCTGCGAGGTATTTACTTGGAACATGTCCATTATTTTGCACTGTTTCATCAATTCGGTCCAGGTTGAACGCCTTGTTAATTAAAAATTGTAAGAATGGTGAAGAGGCGGAAGAATAGAAAAAAGTGAGAGAAATATGCTGGTTAGCTAAACGTCCGGATTTTGGAGAATTCTGGAATTCAGATGTCCGGATTCAGGACTTTGTACTGTATTATCTTTTAAAGGAGAGTTGTTATGAAACTTGCCAAGAGAATGTATCTACCAGTTATAGTTTTAACTCCCAAACTACTAGTTTTAATAAAAATAAAAGCAAACTGTAGTGAAATCTAAGTAAATGAAAATAACTCAATTTTCATGGCCTGCTGGATGTTATGAATATTGAATATATAATGTCTTCATGCGGTTGATTATAAAGACTTGTAGGAAACCTCATTGTAGCATCTAACAACCTGTTGAACTATTTCTACCGATGCTATAAAAATTGCATTTAGTGAAAATCAAATTAAGCAATGCTCACATTTATTACATATAATTGAAAATCAAAGTAATATTTACCACTTCGTACAATGCTAACACCACAATTTCCTTTTAAATACTTTAATCCTTCATATGTACCACCTGAAAAAATTATTGTTTAGAAAGACCATTCATTGTTGAAAATACAGATATTCCATATAAAATCAAACATTTTCAGATTTTTTGGAAACAAACTTTCAAAAACAAATTAAAACTTTAATATTTTGAACTTATTTCTGCTTTTTTTTCCTCCTGTAAAATTTGACTCACGTTTAGCAATTATCTTCTAGTTTCATAATTACCTGTTGGTGTAGTAATTGAGCATCGTTTGTAAGGTAATTGATTCAATCCTTCTTCTACAACTAGACGTATCTGTGGAACAAGTAAATAAAATTCATTAGGAACCAGTTTTATGCTAGTTACAAACTTTAATAAAACAGCAAACATAATTTGCAACCTAACATATTTTGTTTCATTTTCAAAATGTTAAACCTTTATAAAAATATTTTTTTTATATTAGATTATCTACCTTTTTATAACAGCACTCATTGAAAGTGAATCACTGTTTATATCCTAAATGCTTTGACAGCCAAGAAACTTTTGATAAATGCATTCTGTAAACAGAAGGATTCAAAATTAACAGTTGTTTTCATATTTTTTACACTGCAGTATGTTTTGATGATGACAGGGTTTCGGGATCTAGTCATCATTTGGGATGCTTAACTTTTCTGAATTTTTTTGCAAGTTTGTTGCTAATTTCAACTGTTAATTATTTTTTCTGACAGTCTGTAGTAGTCTTTTAAATAGGTGCACTAGAGTTCATTCAATGTCCAGGCTCTAATCATTGCACTGTTTTCTATACATTCATGAAAACAAAATAAATTTAAAATTGCAACCAAACAGAACATTTTGTCAACTAGGGAAGAAAGTCTTTGGACATTACTGATGCAACAGAAAAAAAAAATTTTAAGTGGATTACCTCCAAAGCAAAAACATTTTAATTTTAAACCATTCTTTCACACAAACATATCAAGTTAAATAAATAGCTATACCTATTCTTATATATTAGTTAGAAAGAATAGTTCATCTGGCTAAGGGTGATTTGCAGCTTCTTTTTATTTCGAGGAACCACTTGGGCAGAAGACTGACTTGACCTCTGAGTTCGCTTGCAGCCGTTAGCTGAGCATAATGGAACGGTAGAACCGGGAGTTTTGTTTTCATCAGCAGCGCTGAGGACAAGGTTAAATGCAGCATCCGAAACCCTGACCATTGTTCAGTCTTTAGATCGGAGATCATAGCAATTGGTGCAGCCCTTAATTATGCACAGTCCACGAATAAAAATTGTATTTGGATTTTGACTGATAGTAGGAGTGCTATACAGTATTTCAAAAATTGGCCAAAAATATTTGATATCTCAGACCAGAATATTCTGAAGCTTCTCTGCGAGATTGGCCTTAAAACACCAATAAGCTTCCAATGGATTCCATTGCATACCAGGGTGTATGGCAACGAGACAGCCGATGTACTCACCAAGAATGACTGTGATCTCCCTATGGACTGTGAATCGTCTCACTCCCACTGAGGTCTACTCCCTGGGTAAACAGCATTTGCTTTCCGTGTGGTGCCGTACGCCATCCCACCATTGGTATGCTGGCAATTGCAATGGACTATCAATCTCATGCTGTGGCCCTCTGCCTTTCCAATCGGCCATGGCCAGATTTCGAAGTGGCCATCTTAAATGTATAAAATTTCAGAACGGGGAGAGAATTTTCCCTCCTTGTTCCTGTTCCCTACCTGCCAGTCCTGATCACCTTCTTCTCTGTCTCGGCGCTTCGTATAAGCAGCTGTTGGTTGATTAGGACTTTTTACAAGTATATGGAGATCTGGCACGAAGGGGCTTTCTGGACCTGGTGTAGGCTTTCCTACACCAGGGGGATGTGCAACAACAACAACAGAAAGAATAGTTTTAATATCACACATACCAAGGGCAACCTAGACATGAGTTTGTTTTAGTAACCTTAGGTAACTTTCTGTAACCAAGGCAAAACTTTTAAATCCTTGGTTAAGTCAATAAGTCATCAATACAACAAAGTAGAATCAAAATTAATCTTGAAACTGGACAACTTGTTGAAGTAATGTAAATAAATGACACTCACCAAACGATCAGCATAGAATACGAAGTCACTCCTGTTTGTATTTCTAGAGGAAAGAATATTTAAACTGTAAGAAAAATATTTTTAAACACACTATTCATTTACCAAAGTTGAAGTTTATCGGATCATCCAGCAAGTTCTGCGCGTTTTTCAGGATAAATACCAACAAAGCAGTACAAAAACATAAGAAAATTAATTTTATTGAATCACATAAGCCCCATTTTGTTCTATGACTTTCGCCATCTTTCTGGCAGCTGTAAAATTCCTTTTTAAAAAAATCATTAGGCTTATTTGTAAAAAAGTTATTGAAGTACTGTTTGACAGTCTCCAAAAAATTGAACTCCAGGCTGTTCAAAGAATTTTGAAGTGACCCGAAGAGGTGAAAGTCTGAGGGGGGGCGAGGTCTGGTGATATGGGGGGGGGGGGTGACACAAAACATCTCAGCCATACTCAATAAGTCTTTGTCTGTGAGGCCGAGCAGTGTCATGCTGGAAGACAACACCTCGACAATGGGTCCGTTCTGGCCTCTCTGCTTCGATTTCTGCTTTTAATACTGCAATTTGAGAATAGTATTTTTCCGAAATTATTATCTGATTTTGTGGCAACAATTCATGATAAACAATTCCTTTCTAGTCACACCATACAGAGAGCATTACTATTTTGGGATGCAATCCAGAGCGGACATCATCTTCGAGTCTGAAATTTAACAAATCACTTTCGAACTGTGGCCTCAGAAACAGCACTATGTCCATATACAGCACACATTTTACCAGTAGTCTTAACATTTTTTCCTTTCTTAAAATAAAAGAGCATAATATGACGAAAATGAACTTTCTGGTTCTCCATTCTTAGCACTGCAGAGAAACAAAAATAATGCCACAACACATGCTATAATTATGCAGTGTAAGCACAAAAGACTGAATTTAAATATTCAATCACGATCACTCCTTATCAGTGGTAGCAAAATAATAATAACGAAGCTAGCTTTGATTTGAAAATGCGCAGAACTTTCTGGATGACCAAATACAATTTCAATGGTATCTTTGTGCATTTATTTCTTTAAAATTATGTGTAACAAAAGTGTTTTTGCTTAGTTTCTCATGAGAAATTTTAACAAAATTGATATTTTGTAACAGTTTTACTTATTGTTCACATTAAAAAAAATTCAAATTTAGATTACAATCAAAACTAACCTATAATTAATCTAACCTAAAAAGGAAGATAAGGTTCTTTGTCCAGAAAAGAGTCTTACGAGCATTGCATGAAATGTCTTAAGTTCAATATTTTTATTGATTGGTTTTAGTTTCATTTCTTTAGTTTACAACACAATATAAGCCTATAATATCAAAATAAGGTAAATAATTTATGTTTAACTACTTTCATCCTTTTGAGATGTGAGCAAACTTCAAATCCATGACAGGTTGCTAAGAGTACATTTTACAGAATCTGATGTCAGTTTATAGTTGAGAGAACTTTGCGTACATACAGCACAAGAACCACAATTTCTGATTTCTTGATGTCTCCAACTCAAGATTACTGCTCAGAACTTTTACTCATTGTGAACAAGTTATGAAAGTGGAAATTTTTCTTCTTTAAATTGAGTAAACAAATTATGCAAACAAGTTGTGCATAAATAAATGCCTAAAAAGTTGATTTTCAGTGGCATATTAATCTTATTGTTCAGTTTAGAAGATGGATCAGAAATAATGTGTGCAAAAAATCACCAAAACAAACCAGAATTTCTTTTAAAAAGTTTGAAATAGCACAATTATTGTAGGTTCATTAATCGAACAATACTCCAAGACTTTCATTGAATTTTTCATTGTCAAGATTGCACTCCAATATGCAGACCACATCGAAAGGCATAATACAAACTAGTCCTTTCAAGACATCGTAGCAAAATATCCTAAATTCGGTAAATAAATTATTATTTCTAGGATCTGATTTCAAAAATAATCGCAATGTTATTACGTAACCAGTAGGTAAATTTTCAGTCGCAAAAACAAAGAAATGTAACAAGCTAAGAGCAAACCAATTATACATACTTATCACGTATGACTGTCTGCAATTCCCGAACCTGATCGTTAATAAGAATTCCTTTGAAATTAGGCCCAAAATCGTCGGTTTTAATATCGGCATTAAAATTAGCTTGTTGGCTGGGTTTCAAAACATCCGGTACAACGTCCGCCAGCATTTTAAAGAAGTGTTTAAATAAAATTATAATACTAATAACAAATAACACTTCAAAAGCAATTATTTTAAAGTTATTTTTTGATTAAATAGCGATTATCATCATTTAACCATGAACTAAATTTCTCGACACGCTTCACAGCTGAGCTTTGATTTGGGAAAAGGTTTGTTGTTGTTATTGTTTTGAAAGCTACGGTTAACGTGAAATGTGGAAACTTAAAGTTAAAAGAAATCCGCATAATCAAGGGCCGCGGTCATAGACCTCGTCACGGTGGCTCGATTGAAAGAGGAACGAGTTAGCAACCGTAGAGTGCCTATATACTAAGAGTGGCGACATACGGGAAACACTTTCTGATTGGCTTAGAGACCTTTTCTACCGCCCGAAGCGGTATTTTCCCAGCTCCCGTAGACTTAACATGGGAACTTTTTGTGTGCTCGAGAAAAACGTGTGTATATTAAATTAAAAAGAAAATATAGCTTATTCGTGTTCCATTTCGTGTTCTAGAATGTTTATTTATAATTATTTTAGTGTTTTGTCAGTGTAAATTTGAAGACTTTTTAAGTAAATAGCTTTTTTTGAACAACATGCTGTTTCCAGCTACTTTGGCGATGTAAACATCGCGCCAAAGGCAGTTAGCAAGTTTTAAACTTTTGATAATGCGTTGTTTTTTTAGCTGTTTCCTTATTATAGGTTTTCAATAACCTAAGCCGAATTGAATCATCAGAAAAGCAGAGAGTAAATTGTAGCAATGCTTTATATAAAAAGAATAAAAGAAATGTTTATATAAAAGTGTTATTTTTGATGCAAACTTTCATCTTTATTTTGCTGCTAGATCTCGGAACAAAACCACCACATCAACATTTATCTGTGAATTTGGATATAAATGCGTACAAATGCTGTTATATATTTTCTATCTTGAGATTATTCTTGTATGTTTAGGCCAATAATTGCTCATTATTTAGTTTCAATCTGTTAATTCTATTTTTCATATGAAAATGTGGTAGATTTTTTAACAACTGTGTACTGATGGTGTTGATTATTTTTGAAATTACATGTCTTTTGACTTGTATAAATGGATGAAACTTAAAATTAAATTTAAGTGGGTTAAAATTTTGTGTTATGCATTAAAAAGGTCAAATAAAAATGTTCAGTATCTTTTCTGGTTCGGTTAATGTAAGGACAGAATTAATCACACTAAAAAAAGCTACATGTGTTGAACAGTTGGTTGAAAGAAGGTTTTATTTTAAGGAACTATCCATTAATAGTAGGACATTTCAAATCTATTTTTTATTTAATGTTGTAAAATTAATGCGTAAACTTCTATCACACAGCATGGAAAGAATTTAAAGAAAAAACTTGTGCCTGAGAGAAACAACACATCAGATCTTATTTTATTTAACACTGAAGTTATAAGCTTAACTTTATTCATTTTCTTGTTAATATTCACGAAAACAAGTTCAATAAGTCGTGAGCATAAAACGGGACATAAACACTATCGCCAAAAGAAAGAGAGAGGAGGAAATGTGGGAAACCGATGGAAGAAACATATCCGCCCAGCAACCGATTCTGGTAGAAAAATGGCTGCCGCGCATGTGCAGTGGGCCAAATTTGGTCCCTTGTCGCCACTCTTACTATATAGGCACTCTAAGCAACCGGACTGCTGCGAGTTGTTAGATCTGGCCAGGCCTCAAATGTAGCCACATTGGCGTGGTGTGAAAATGTGAAGAATGGGGTGCTAGCTCAAGCGTTCTCGTCATCTGGAAAGTTGCTTTTGTTTGCGAAATGCAGCACATGTGTTACTACATATATATTTCGTCGTTTTGGCACACTTAGAACAAAATAATGTATCTGGTGCATAAAAGGTCCATATACACTCAAACATATTGGGCTCGACAGAATTCAGTTCTAGCCCGACTCCGAACGGAACATGCTTGCGGTTCCCAGTACACGTCCGAACGTACATGGCAAACATTAATTAATAAGCTGTTCGTAATACGAAATATGATCCCTCGGGATCAATTTCTCACAATTAGAAGGATCCGATTAAATTCTAGGACTGATATGATGGTGCAAAATAGTTGTGTCATGAAATTTGCATGTATGCTTCCAGAAACAGCAGTCACAAACTGCTGTTTGACATTTTTGAGGAGCAGCATAAGTAATTGCTAGTGATAGCATATACTTGTGTCCTGTTTCCATGGAACACCTAAGAGATATTGTACTCTTGTTTGAAACTGTGTGTAAAACCAGCAACAGAAACATTCCACATATTTAAAGAAACATGGCGAGATACAGCATTATCCTACTGCCCATGGTGTTTGATCGGGAAGCGTGTTGTTTCATTGACGACCGGAAGTCCATCAAGATGATTTCAGAAGAAAATCTATCTGGCATCGGCTCAAATAAAACGAAAAATTGAGAAAGCGTGATGAAATGGATTTTTAGCTGGATTGCAATTGCTGTGTGTGGGCTATAGCAGTATCCAAGTGTGAAAAAATGATGTTGCATACCCATAAGCATCTTTAAGTATGTGGTATATTTTTGTAGCTGGGGGTTTTATCCATTTTCGAACAAAAAAAGCAATGTCCCAGTGCTGTGCCTCAGAAATGTCATAGTTTTTTATGGCAGCTTGCTTATTGACAGTAGCTGTTGCTTCTGAGGATATTTGGCATTTTTTAACTAACGTTACACTAGAGCGTTGCTTCTTGGGAAGCACACGTTCAAATTTCCTGACGCACTTGTTTCGTACACTATCGTAACATTCTAAGAATCCGGGTTTGGACACATTGTTTTATGAAGCTTAAAATTTTAATTATTTGCAAATTTCCAGCCCTCCACAGTACATATATAATTTCAGTTTTCAATTTTAGACATTGTTGTACGAGTTCAACCAAGGAAGTACTGCAGCCGTAGAATACGTCACATTTATGGGGAGGATGCAATTGATGACAGCAAGTCGTCGATGGTTTTGGAAATTCAAGGAAGATGACAGAAGCTGTCAAGATCAGGCAAGATGTGAACGTCCTTCACTCGTTAGAGAAGAGGCTCATGATCAAGCCATAAAAAACAGCCAAAATCCAACCGTGCTAGATTAGCCGAAACGTTCACCGGACAACAGTGGAAAGACGGCTGGAAGCGTTGGGTTCCACACCATCTTACTGCAGATCAACCGGCGAATCGCTACCTGTTTCCCGTACAAAAAATGAGTCATCTTAACACGGATTGTGACAGATGAGATGTGGATTATATGCCATAATGTAAAACGTCGACGGAGTAAGTCGGCCTTCTGAACCATCTGCATCGACGTCGAAATCAGAGCTTCATCTCAAGGTTTTGCTGAGTGTGTGATGGGATAATTCACAGAGAAGTCCTGTCAAAGAAGACCAAACCATAAATGCCGCCTTCTACTGTCTTCAGTTAGAAAGACTGCGATCCGCATGAGTCGCGAACAGGCCCAGCGCAGGGCTCGAAAGATTTTGAAGATGGCAGCAAATATTGCCGTTGGCTTTTATAAGCTGGCATCAAAAACTATTCAGCTCATGGCAAAACCTAAAATTTTCGTAACAACGGTAAAGTGCAGTTGAACATTTTCGCTAAACTTTAAAACAATTGAATGGATAATGCAATGAGGAGAAAAAAATACTTCACTTTTCTTGTAAGCTTTCTGCAATTTCATATGCAAACCTAAAATATATCCGAGATAAAAAAATAAACACTCAAACAATATAGTGTATACACGTTTATTTCCTTATTATCAAGTTTACGAAGGCATTAGGCATCAGTCAATAATTGGGCTAGATAAAATTGCAGTTTCATAACTTACATAGCTAAATGCTAGGTGTACGATCACATACACGAAACCATTTCTGAACTGCTCGATGAGCCTTAAAATCTGAAAGCGAAGGACCATCCACACTTATTCTCACTAAGTACACTGTTTTGTTTCTTTAATGGCTGGTATTTATTTGAAAGAGAAATAATGACACATTCGGTTTCAAATACTCGCCAAGAGAACCGTTGATTGTCGTGGCATTTTAAGCCAAGCTCGCGGCATTCGCCGCAACTTATTTCGAGCCCTGGCCCAGCATCGTCAATTGGCACGGTGTTATCCTCCATCACAATTACGCAAGGTCCCGTGCTGCTGTCATCACTCATAAAAAATATTGGAGTTTGGTTGGGAGATTTTACGCCACCCTCCCAATTTGGCGCTTGCCGACCATCATCTGTTCCGTGCTTTGACCAACTCTTTCAGCCGAAATATCTTTGATGATATGACAACTGCCATCAAAGATTTTTTTTTTCACTCCAAACCTCAGGACTTTAAATCGACGTGGGATTCGTCAACCAGAAAGGGGTCATAGATAATAATGGTGAATTTGCACTCTTAGGTTATATCCATAATGTTGTGTTCTTTGCACTTCTTCATTGTCAGAAAAACGGGTTGAACTTTTTTACTTAACGTTGAGACCTAATATAAATAGAATTGGGGAACCTGAGTTTGGTTCCACAGATTCTACAATAAAGCAGCGATTTAAACTATTGAAAATTTTAATAGTTCCATTTCAAAATTTTCATAGGCATAATTAATAGATGAAAATAATTCTATTGTATCAAAAAATAGTGTAACCTACAGAACACACCTAACCTTTAAAAAAATAATCATTCATCAACATGCAGGATTTTGTATCTTTTTTTTTATTTGTCATGGACAGTTATTCGAGGTGATAAAAGGTGTTTTGTAAAAAATTGGTATTGAGGGCTTTGTTTGAGCATTACTCAGCTTTCACGATTCCTTTGAAAAATTATTATTGTTTTTTTTTTGGCCGTTTTAAGGATATTTTTTGTTTTTAGGATTGGGTTTTTCAATGAATTTTCTTGGAATTCTATATTTTATCCCCAACGGGAAATACATGGTTCCCACACCTTTATCCAAAAAAATTTCAAGGAATTTTCAAAACCAAAAAAATATTTTTCAAGGACCTAAAATTGTTTATAACTACCTAAAACAAGGTACACACAAAAATTGTCAATTAAAAAGAAAAATGCGAAAAATATTTTTAACTACAAATAGTCAAAAAAGAAAGGTTATTATTAGTTTTGATTATAATTTTCTTTTCTCAAAGAACCTGATTTTTTTCTTTCAAAGTGGCTTCTTGTCTAAATGCTAACTATCAGGCTACTAGCACACATATCGATTTCGGTCTGCGATAAAATATTGTATGATAAATTCTTTTGGTGGCACGAAAAAGAGTACAGCAGCTTGCACATTGTTCGATCTACAAGACACAATCTCCATTTTGCTGTCGTCCATTGTCTACAACAGATGGCTCTCATGGTTTATTTTGTTTGAGAAACAAATCAAAGCAAAAGTTTTGAGTAGTGTTGGGGCTTTTTTATTCTCTAGTCTAAGTTTCTATCTTTGCGATCATTGAATTTCAACGGATTTGAAATCTGCAGAAAATTCCAACAAAAAGATACCTTAAATGTGATTTAAAAAAAAAACCTTTTTATTGTAACTTTTATATTTTTACACTAAGAATTTGGCATAATTTCTTTGGATGCGTGCCAGGTTTCCAGTAACGTCCCGACTGCTAATGCTAGTTTCCTAAGAAAGCGGTGCTGTTATCTAGCGGCCTTGATACGTCATGATGTGGTGGGCATAACAAGGCGGCTGTCTTAATGGAGACCAGAGGTGTCAACTTAGACGGACAGAATACTGTGGAAAATGGACGATCTTGACGTAGCATTATTCGTATAACACGTAGTGTCAAAGCGCATGACACCGGTTTCATTCAGAATGATGCACCTGCTGTGGAGGAAACTAGTCTGGACAAGTTCCAATACAAGACGAAATTAAACAAATATGTAACTACTAGTTTAAAAACCTAAAACTACTAGTTTTAGGTGTTGGCCTCTGGATCGGAAGGTTCCTGGTTCGAATCCGGGGTCAGGGCATGGATGTAATTGTGCTGTCCTTAGTTAGGGGTAGTGATGGTCGCCCATGGGGTGCCCCTTCACAAATGACCATCGCTTCCCGGCCTTGCAGTGGCCTATGATTAGCAATCGAGTGCCCGCCGTAATTAAAAAAAAAAAAAAAACTAGTTAAAAAAAAACAAGTACTCTCAAGGACGTTTCACCAAAATCCGTAATTTTCAAGGACTCCTAGTTAGGATAAAAAAAATTCAAGGACCGTGGGAACCCTAAAATATTTCCCCTTTGTGAAATTTCAGGTTTCAGAAATTTGTGTAAAAAACACAAAATGCTAAACTAACTTCCAACACATATTTTATATTGCTGCAACCTGCTCTGTCATTCAGAAAAATTTGCATTCCATGATTGAGCAGTATCACATTGTTGGTTACTTCACCAGGTTTCAATCCAATTGGACATACTTTGCAAAGTTTTAAGTTTTTTTACATTCCTTCCTTATTGTATGGAAAGTAGTGTATTCAGAGCATGCTAGACTTTAACAGCAGTGGCCTGTGGCAACAAATAAAGCCATGATATTAGTGGGGATACAAATTCTGACATCACTGGATTAAAAAAGAATTTACAAACAAGCATTTCCATAAGTGTAACTATCGCCATAATCATTTGTGGAAATTTAATTATTTTATTCAAGTTGTTTTAAGAAAATTTGTTTTTAAAGTATTTTATAATCTTATGTTATTTTTTTTTTAGAAGTCTACATATTTAACTGCAGGTTAGAGTTAGTTATTACTTGCCACTTCCATATCATTGCCATTATTTATTTGATGATTATTAAAATTGTACCCCATTAAAAAATAGAAAATTTAACTTAAATAAGTGACCTAATCAAGAGAAAACAAGATCCATAGTCATCATGCATCAATATTTTATAAATAAAAGTTAAAAATTAAAGCAATTCAACATAGAATTCAATTTTACTTAAAAATAACTTTTAATTCATCCAGAGTAGTTATGTTTTCCTAATTTCACAGGAATGTATCCATTTAAAGTGTTTTTTGTTGAATACATAGTTCTTAAAATAAGAATCTTTTTAGACATTTTTATTCTACAAAAATATATACATACTATACAAAATATGAAGATAAAAATCACAACTCATTAGATAATTTTTCGGATTAAAATAATTTATAAAATAAATCTTAAGATTCTATTGTTGTTTACACTCGGGCTCTCCGCTAGAGAACAATTCTAATTGACGCTTTGTCTCCTCCACCATATCTTTTTTACCTAAAGAAAAAATAAATCATTTAAATTCCCATGTGAAACTACAATTACACCTACCTGAAAAATAACATTAGACATTTAATGCATTACCATGCCATGCAGTCAATAAAACAAGCTGCTATAATACAGTTGTTTTGTTTGTATGTAAGGGTACCATTTTTATTTTATAACTTTTTTTAATAAAACACTTCTAACATATTTACTTAACAAACAACTGCCTCTGGCAATGCCACAAAAAGATTATTCAATTTTTTCACACTTCATTTTGACATCAGTGGATATGTAAACACATAATACAGCTGTTATTGGGATCAGAAATTCGTTTTAAAATTTTAATTCACAAATGACCTTATCTGGAACTGTAAAGTAACGAATCCTAACTATTTCTGAGGAAGTATCAGACATATTAATTCTGCTGAATTTATATCTATTGCTGTTGGTGAATCAACTGATATTTCTGAAACAGCCTAGTGCTGTAATGTGGTTAAATATATCACATCGTACGGTATTCAAGACTTGTCACTTGAAAAACATACTACATGTAAAGATATTTCAGACAACCTCCTAACAGTTTTACAGAATATAAATATTGATAATATACCGACGGCACACCTGCCATGATTGCAAGAAACAAGAGGCATGTTAAATTATTTTCTACTCATATTTCTGAAAAAATTATCTCATTTCATTATATTTTGCATCAAAAAGCATCAGCTGCAAATTTTTTAGGATTCAGCTGAAAAAGTGGTGAACGTTGTAGTACCAATGATTAATATCACTCAATCTAAACGTTGCATTACCGACTTTTTGATGCATTATTAGAAGTAGGTAGTCAATGTACAGATTTGGTTGCATTTACGTCTGCAAGAAGGCTTTTCAAGAGGAAAAGCATTAAATAATTTTTCAAGTGTTTGAAAGAAGTAATAATTTTTTTTTAACTTTTAAAAATTACAGCACGGAACATTTATAGTGGTCATACATTTAACTACATATCATACATACTACATCATCATCATACATTTACATCGCAGGCTGGGAAATTAAGAACTTTTGTTTTTCTGTACTTCAGTGGAATGCAGGCAGATTATAGAGTGGAAAATTCTCAGAGTTAAAGGTCATAGTTAAAGAAAACATCGATATTCTAATGATCCAAGAGGCAAACATTATAGAAAAAAAAAATTGAAAAACTTTACAAAGGAAGGACTTTACATTCCACGACGCCCTTCTCAAAAGCAGACAGATAGCATGATCGGATATTCAGAAACAACCAGCCTCTCTCTGATCACACACATCTTCGCTAGCTAACTCTTTCTAAAACGTTTTCTTGAAGAATAAAGTTCGACAATGTCATGCGACTCGATTGAGTGAGACATTAATTTAAATTGTCAGTGCAATTCTGTATAATCGTTTTTGTCCATAATATTCGTATTTTACCCAATGACAGATATTTTCTACTGAAATAACTGATACGTAAACAAAGTACACTTATGTTTTATTCGCTATAAAAGTACTATTTTCTAGCACATGATTAAAATGTTAATCATTTTAACAAACTCATAAATTAATAACGAAATAAATGTTTGCTTGACCAGCAGTATTTAATGGGCTCAATACCTTGTGACAAAGATGTTGCTACTGTGCTTTCAAATAATGTTCAAATTGAATGGAAATCCCACCAATTCTTGCTTTGAAATTTATGGAACATCGCCCATGTAGAAAAAGTAATTGGTTGTCATTCTAAGAGATGTAAAGATTTTAATTCAATTTAAAAACCAGTTTTAGAATTCAGTCAGACAAAAGATATAAAATGACTATGTAAATTTCCACATCAAGTGAGCACCATATGCAAAACAGTCTCCAACATTTTAATCTAATTTCAGTATTCTTATAGCGCTCAAGCATGGTTCCCACACCTTTATCCAAAAAAAATTCAAGGACTTTTAAGGACTTTTCAAAACCAAAAAAATATTTTTCAAGGACCTAAAATTTTTTATAACGACCTAAAACAAGGCATACACAAAAGTTGTCAGTTAAAAAGAAAAATATAAAAAACAAAAACAAAAATAATTTTTTTATACAACTGTTAGTCAAAAAAAGGAAAGGTTATTGTCAATTTTGGGAACAATTTGGATTTTCTTTTCTCACAGAACCTGATTTTTTTTTTGCAGAGTGGGCTTCTTGTTTCAATGCTAACTTTCAGGCTACTTGCACACATATCGATTTCCGTCGTGCGATAAAATATCGTACGATAAATTCTTTTGGTGGCACGAAGAAGAGTATGAGAAGCGGCCGTCTTAATGGAGACCAGAAGTGCCAACTTAGACGGATAGCCATACTGTGGAGATCTAGACCTAGTATTATAAGTATATCACATAGTGTCAAAGCGTGAAACACCGGTTTCATTCAGAATGAGGCTCAAATGGCACACATGCTGTGGAGGAAACTAGTCTGGACAATTTCCAATGCAAGACGAAATTACACAATTATGTACTTGTTAAAAAAAAATCAAGTACTTTCAAGGACTTTTCACCAAGTTCCGTAATTTTCAAGGGCCCCTAGTTAGGAAAAAAAAATTCAAGGACTTTTAAGGACTTTTCAAGGACCGTGGGAACCCTGTCAAGTTTCCATAGGATTTTAGAAAATCACTACTTCTACGATAAAAAGCTTGTGTCACAAAAATATATTTACCAAATTTCTTTGTAAATATTGACTGATAAGATTCATTGCTTATTTTTGCATATAGTTTTAAAGATCACTGAAAAATCATGTTACAAATTTCTAGTTATGTTGTTTGGAATGATGTTATTTGGATAACATGGTAACTCTGTAACCATTTCTGCTGCGATTCCGTCTTTCACCACGTTGGTTACGGACACAGATAATTTACAAGAACAGTTGTTGTTGTGTTCTAGTGGATGGCATTGCATGTGTTTTGATGCGAATCAGAATATGAAATGTTGGGTGCTATTCTGAAAAAGAGCAGAAATAAGGACAGATTCGTTGTACACTTGAGAGGAGTGAGAAGTGTTCTTGCACTGGATGGTGCGGCATGAACATTTGAAACTTTATATTATCTCTACTATTATAAAAAGGAAGTGCTTGTTTGTCTGTTTGGGGCCGCAAAATCTTGACGACTCTATGGCACATACAGCAATGAGATTTGGCACCTGATTTTTTTTGCAATTTTTGGGTTGCAGTGAATTTTAAAATTTAATCTAGAACATTTTAAAATAAATTTAATGAAATGTAATTATTGTTTTCTTTGAAATGGCAACCGCATAAAGATATGACAGATTCTAAATTTATTTTTTCCGTTTTCATTTTGCAGATTAATGATTTTCCAGCAGAGCATAAAAAGTTTTAGCTTTAGTTATGTAGTTCTTTTTTTCCATCTCCTAGACCATTAAAGATAGAATAAAAATGTCAATGGATCAAATTTCACTTAAGATCGATACCTAAAAATACGATTTTCTTTAAGTAAATAATTTTTAAATTGAATTTATCTTTTATATTTTTGCAAGAGATTGTGACGTCACATAAACTTTCTCTTTCAAAAAAATATTGTATCTTCTGCCCTTTGCATTAAAAAAAAAAGAAGAAAGAAACAGATAACATTTCCTGTCCTATTTCCGTGAATGAGAGCACGAAATAAAAACAAATTGACTGGGATTGTTAAGTTTTTTTTTTGTAAAATCGGAATCGCTAAAGACATTGAAAATTTCAACGGATTTGAAATCTGCGGAAAATTTTACACCAGATTAATACCTTGCATCACGGCATTGCCCGTGGTGTTGGTTAGCGAAGCAACCAATTAGTATTGTAAATAAATGTCAACCTCCCATTTAGGTATACAATGCCCCTATGTTCTTGGCCACTACTACTACTCACACTGTCTATCAAATTAGACATTGCTTGGTCACTCTGACACATTCCTTCATACAAGATTCTGACAATAACTAAGGAAAGCTTCTTCTGTGGTCAGCACAAAAACCATTTGTGCTTCCTTGAGTCAGATTGCTGGGCGACATGCTTTAAGTCATTCCACCAATGATAACGAAATATACATCATGTTACCTCCTGCATACTCAGATGCCATCAGTTAAAAAGGAATTCAATAGTCACATTATAGATTTGTGTGACTCGCAAGATGATTTTTTGCGAAATTTTCAAGAGTTTCCCAGTATGACAGTAATTAAAATACACCTACCTGCATTTGAATCTTTGGAATCCTAAATGACCACTCCTACCCATGTAAACTGTTATGGGTTTCTCAGAAATAGGAGGAATGAATCTACTAGTTTCTCACTTTCAAATATATTTATTACTTCCTATAGAGAGCAGGAATTTCTTGAAAATTTCGCACAAAATCATCTTGCGAAGACATTTGAGGCCAGGACAGATTTAACATGCACCCCTTCCCCTTTGTACACAATGGTATTTGGTTGTATCGAACTTGCAACCCTCCGGTTGCTAATCTGATGCATTCAAATGCCAGAATAGTATGTATCTTTGATTAATACACTGATAACAAACTCCATTCTTCAATTCGAATTTATCATTCTTGAACTTGTTATCCTTTTGCATCAATTTCGTGAAGCAGCAACAAACTTTAAAAAGAAACCAGTCTTTTCTCTCCATTCTAGACTTTAACATGATCATCGTTCTGTTAGTCCTTTGCTACAGATCTGTCGTATCAGTCAGTTGTGCAGCCGATAATAATCTTAAAATTTCCTTGTGCTGTTATGATAGATGATGCAGATAGTACTCGTCATGATTTCTACTTTTAACTGTTTAAATTTGTAGATTAGGTGAAAAAGAAATATTTGGAGCCATACAAAAAAAATAGACGCAATTCTTTTTGGGTATACTTCGTCACAATGACCTTTCAAGTGAAAATGATGGCTGGCCAAGGCAAGGTCAGGTCAGGTTTACAATCTATCCTTTTGGATAGATGAGAACATTAAAAGTCAATGGCAATCAATGATGACTTGCATGATCAATCAATGATGTTGAAAATATTTAAAAGTGAATGGGAACCATGTTTCAGTTAATGTCTTTAATGTTTGGATGCCTGCCACATTCTGTGTTCTTATGACATGATCTAGGCCTTACAAGTAAATAAATCTTCAGCAATATATAGAGAGACAGAGCGAGAGCAAGAGAGTAAAACTACAAAACACAAAAGGACTTAACATACATACCAGGATTTCTACCAGCTTTCTTTGGAAGAGCTTTAGGTAAATCAACACTTTGAAGATTCGATGCCATAGGTTTTTCTAAATGTGTTGCAAATGAAATTGTATGTATTAGACAAGCACCTTAATTATCTCATTAAAATATGGAGTTATAATAAGGAAACCTACCGTCCACAGCATCTTTTTTCGCCGTCATAGCTGTCAATGGATTGTCTACTGGTTGAGATGCCTTATTTATTTCTTTAACTAAAGAGAAATCATCATATTTGACTATGAAAAAGTTAAAAAGTAAGCATTAAAGTACAAATTCACAAACACAAGTAACTACAAATGAAAAACAAATAAGTAATACGAAATTGATACGGAACAAAGTTTCACTTATTCAAACTTCTCATAAACTGGCATTTTTTTTTTACCATACAGTATGCTTATAAGTCAAAAAAATAAAAATTGTAAACATTCTGACAATGTTACTACACTATCTTTTACAAATTATAATATAACTATGCATTTCTCATTACCATGAAAAAAGCAATTAGTCTGAAAAAATATCAGTCACAGTTTCTGCTGTAAGCTGATGTAATGTTATTTTTTTTTATTAATACCTGCTAACCTCCAAGACAAAAAATCCGGAAGATAATTACAGTATGAAAAAAAAAATGCCAAAACTAACACAAAACATCATGTATTTAAACAAACTATACTATCAGATTAAAGTTATGTTTTAAATAAATGCCACAGGTGTTAACGACAAGGATGCAATGGACTATGACAATTCGATCTCAATCCCTCCACTTCCAAGTTTTCTATAAATGGCTTTATAAACTCAGAGAGAGAGAGAGAGGGCATCTTTTGTTGTGAGAAATTGTTTTACAGTAGGCTACCAGCCACTGTGGGTTCAAATGGAAATAAACAAGCATATAGCTTAGCTAAATGTCCATCTTCCTTATCACAACCTGCTTCACGTGTGACTCCCCGAAATGGCAAACAGTGGATCAAGAAAGTGAGTAGGGAGGTCGAACTTAAACAATGTTGCAATGGGCTATTAGCAATGGTCTGGGATCAATCCTGAATGGAAATTTCCAAGGACACATGACTTTGAAACCTGCTCCGATGAAGAGGTCAAAACCCAAGCTGGCACATGACAGATTTAATGTGCACAACGGTCAATGTCATCAATAGGATCATGTTTTGAATACACAACGCTCTGGTTGCTGATCCCCACACATCCAACAGGGCTACTGCAGCCGTGTGGATCAAGGAATATTTTTTCTGCCCAGTAGAGCAAAAGTACTTATTTTTCTGGTAGCCTTCTGGGAGGGAAATGGTAATGGTAATTTTAGTTAACGTCGTACTAGAGCAACACAACGGGTTAATGACAACGGTCCGGGATCAGTCCCTTAAGGGAAAGATCCAAGGACTACACCTTGTAATTTTGAACCATTGTCAGATGACGAAGCTACACCTGAGCTGGCACCCCACTCTCCAAACTTCCACACCAACCCAACGTGAGGACTTTTGGCCACGACAGATTTAAGGTGCACCAGCCGCCTCTACACCATACGCATACGACATCCATGCCCTGACCCGGATTCGAACCAGGAACCTTCTGATCTAGAGGCTAACACCTTAACCACTAAACCGGTTGGTTAGCGCCTTCTGGGGGGGGGGGATTGCATTTACGTACATCCATTCCACAATTACAAATCAAAAAATTTTATAAATTAAATTTCAGCAAACATATTTTTCCAATGACATTCATTCAATAAAACTTTAATCAAGTTAGCAAAAATGCTTACGAATATTTTTCGCCTGAAGCTTTGGAACTGTCCCAAGAGGATATGGATGTTTGGCTTGTGTATAGGTAGTAAAATCTTTTTCTTCAAAATCTGATGATCCTTTAACAGGTTGATTTTCATTTGCTTGACTGTAAATAACAAAATTTTAATGGAAAAATATATAATATGCAATTGTTTTTTTTTACAACGGCTAATTTTGTGAACTATTCGCGTGCCAACATGGTAAAAGTATACTGTGCATGGCAAAATGGCACTATCCAAAATCAGCGGCGTGGCACATGTGGTGCACCACGGGCTATAGATGACAGAGGCGAACGAAGGTTACAGAGATGCGTTTGGGCGAATAGATGTGCAACTGTTGAGCAACTGACCGCCCAGATGAACCAAGGGGCTACCAAGAGGTTACCACCTGGTTAATGCACCTATGCTGACTGCTGTTCATCAGCGACGAAGGCTGGAATTTGCACGACAGTACCGCAACTCAACATCCACAGAGTGGCGGCAGATGGCTTTTTCCCGATGAATCAGGTTTTATGCTCCATCGGACAGATGGATGTTGGCGTATACGGCGTGAAACGTCTGAAAACAAACACTCTGCAACAACTGCCATAGATCCTCAACCACGTAATCTAGCGCAGCTGGCCACGGCACTGGAATCGGCATGGTTCAACATCCCAGTGAACACCTTCAGAAACCTAATTGACTCTCTTCCTGCGGTCCGCTCTGCCAAAGGTGGTTATTCTGGCTTTTGACAGGTGGTCACATTAATATGACTGGACTGTGTATAACTATGAACAAGATCCAAGTTATATTCCAGTTTTCGTTGGCCTAGCAAGGGAGGATCTCCATAGAAGTGCTGATCTAGCGGATTCCTTAAACGTATATAGCTCATGCACTTGGCTAAGCTATTTACCAGAACCTGAAGAAATAAGCAACATGCAGAGCAAAATAAGAGCACTGGACTGAATACACATACTTACATTGCATTTCTTTTGGACGGATATGTCTTGAGCTCTGCAAGTTCCTTCTTGATATGCCTAAGTTCTTTATCTTTCAAGTTAAGTTGTCTCTTTAACATGCAGTTAGCCATCAAATTTGCTGGACCACTTCCACTAAGCTTCCCCCTCTCTTCTTCTAGAGCCTTCTCAAGTGCTTCTTGAAATTTTAAATATAAGATTTGACCTCTTAGAGCATGATCATAACATTTCCATTTAGAGAGAACCAAGAACATATGTTAAGATGTATGGCAACTGATTTTGGATTGAAAAGTTGGTAGCATTAATGCATATTTCTATGAATTTTTTCACTAATAACTAAAGTAAAAAAGGAAACAATTAAGGTAAAAACTTGATCAACTGAGTGGGCCGATCAGATAAACAAAAATGTTTCAAATTTCAATAGGGGAAAAGTTGTGTTTTGCCCTTTAAACATAGGCCTATATTAAAAAAAATTCTTGTCCAATGTCTTCAACAGCTAAAAACTCTTGTTCCATAAAACTGTTCGTCCAAAATAGTATATTCATGTACAAGTCCAAAATATACAAAAATCCTTAAAAATTAATACATAAAACCATCATTGCAGGTAGAATGGTACTTAATCACACATCACACTAATGAATAAACTCCTAAAATAAGTTCAAAGACCGATTCTTTCACAATATATAATCTTGGGAAGTGATTTGCTAATGTCAGCTATGAAACCTGTGAAATATTGCAGGTTGACAACTAGTAAAATTGAAACATTGTCAGGATAATATAGCTTTGCAAATTTTGTGTAAATGTCATTAATCTAGACTTGTATCCTGTTGGTCAACCTCAGATAAATCGCTTGAATTGTTAATTAAAATATTAAAAAAATTATCTTACAAAAAGTTCTTTTTCCTGTTTTAATCCAACATTATTTAATGCCCAGCAGAGGGCTAAAGATATAAAATAAGAGAATTGTAAATACAGGCATTTATTTAAGGATACAAGACATTTTTTCCACCCTATTGCAAAAGCGATTTCTGAAAGAAACTTCTTTGGCCCATCCTTGTATCCCTGTTATCCAAGCAACAATTTGTGAACTTTTTTAATCTTTAAATAAAGTTGAGCACCGGTGTGAATTTTGTTGTCCCAAGAGGCAAGAAATTGTTGCAAAACAGAAAACTTTACAGATAAGTTTGAGTTTAAAAGGTATAAAACTCATGTCCAGATTTAGCATAAGATTATTACAATAAACACATACTAACACAAACACAAGTAGATTATTCTTAATAGTTTTATAAATCTTGCAGTAGTTGTAAAATATAATACAGTAAATGTTTGGAATTTCATAACCTTTTTGTGACAACCTCTATTATCTAAGGCTTTATTCTATATATACATAAATATACATTACCTCAAAAAATCCAAGATCTTTATATATTGATTTTTAAAAATAGAATCCATTTTGTTTGAGTTATTTAAAAGAACTACTACTCTTACAGTGCAAATGTTTTAAAAATAATACATAAGGGTTCTTATGGCAGTAAAAAATATTGATTACTTTGAACTAGATCACTTTTTAGAACATCTGCTTCAGTTGGAAACACAATTTCTTTCCTAAAATGTTAAGGAACATATATAATTATATATATATAATGAATTTCAAATTACATTATGCATATGAATGAATCAATAAACAAGCCAAATTAGTTATATTTATATTTGTGTCTATTGTATCTCGTTTCTGCACACACATCTCTAGACCAAGTTTGTCTTAGTACTTTCACCTTTGGGCAGTAATGATAAGTCACTGCTTTCATTTGCATGGCTAACTGGGTTGAATAATTTTATACACCTATACCTCGCTATATGGCCGCTCTTAATACGGTCAAAAAAATGCTCTGTTAGAAACCTTCTGTTTAGTTTCAGCTTCTCGATTTAGACTCCACTGCTACATTTTACTGTGCCGTCGCTTTGTGTTGGTCTAACTCTATAGCCCACATACAAATTCCAGCAGAGCCTGTTACGTCACAACTCAAAGTTCTATCACAAGGCTACTTTTACGAGCTACGATACGAACTGCACAGTTCAGCCCAATGGATTTAGTTAAACGTAAGACACTTTTGTTATTTGTCTTATAATAAATATTAACAATGTTACGTTATTGTTGTTTAACATATGCCTTAACCTGTATTGCTATCACTTCAAAATTACCACATACAATTATTTGCATGTGGTATTTTTTGTTTTCCCAATTTATGCTAATCCATTTTCTAACAAAGAATGTTGTTACATAATCTTACTATAAAAAGTAGTTTAATGATCGTTTTATCAAATTTGATTTTTAATTCATGATTATCTATGCATATGGCTATTTTAAGCTTACATTGTTTTAGTTGCAAGGGTTACAAGTTTCAAACTGAAGAAATTATTACATTGTTTTGTACTTTTATTTTTATGTAAACATCTTATAGGAAATAGAAATAAAATGTTTTATGAACTAAAAACTATATTATTTTATAAAAAATTGGAACATATCCAATTGAATTTTTATGGGTTTTATACAGCTTTTCGCTTTATGGCCAACATTTTTCGGAAAGTATTTAGGCCGTAAAGTGAGGTATGGGTGTATCTATGGGCCCATTGCTACAGGCTAGTTTCTAAAATGATTCCTTTTGCAGACCCTCGTCAGAGTGGCAACAAAATTTGCAACATAATTCACACTAAAATGGCGATACAGATACAGGGTGGCAACAAAATCCTTGAAAAAAAGTTCCCTGATATTTCCATGATTTCCCTGATAGTCTCACAAAAATTTCCCTGATTTAACAATTCCCTTAAAAAATGTTGTGATCCGTGATTGGTATCAATATACAGAATCCACACAACACTATTTTTAAATATTTAGGGTCAGAGGGTGTAAAAGGATCATTCTCCACAAATATTTTGTATTTTTTTTCTCTACAGATATTTTAATTGCTATTGTAAGGGTTGGAAACCTTAATGTAACTCTTATAATTGCAATTGAATAAACTGGAGGAAAAATGCAAAATATTTTTAATTATGAACTTTTTGCACCTGACCCTACATTTTCATACTATTCAGTGAAACCAAATGCAAACATACAGAAAAAATTCTACAAAAATGTAATTGCAGACAAAAATAATTAATTTAATACACAGAAAACATCATTTGTTACACAAATTTCAAATTTTATCCCACAAGTCAAATCGCTAGCCTCACGGCGACCAAGACGCTGTAGCCGCAAAATAAATGGCGGTTTTCGTGGTGTTAAAAAATTACGACGCAATGGTTCTTTATTCGAATTACAATTTCGATGAATACGATTTATTCTATTCTCAAAAGCACTCGTAATCGCACATCTCTAAATAGGACAAAAACAATAATGGTAGCCATTTAAATTGTCAAAATTTCCCTGATTTTAGTAAAATTTGGAAATTTTCCCTGATCTTTCCAGAAATAAAAAGTTCCCTGAGAATTTCCCGATTTCCAGGTTCTGTTACCACCATGCTCGTTGAAAGCGAAATAGAAGATAGGTACATTTAATTATATTTCTGAAAAATTCCATTCTGTTCACACAATAATTATTTTCAGACCTTTTTATTTTGACAATAATTCCCTAAAAGTCTTCCCTAAAATACTTTTATAATATAACATATTCAAAATTCCATATCTGGGGTTTTTCATTTAGATAAAAATTTATGCTGAGATTTAGTGAACTTGAAATTTTTTATTATTATTCCCGACTCTTGATTTGGAGGAGTCTGGTTTGCTTCACTTTAAAATTGGTGTCTGCTTTCCAAAATATTAATTTTAGTCATTTGATTCTAAAATATTTTAAAAATTTGAATATTGAAAAAATCATTGTACAATGCATTTATATGATATAAATGTTTTCATTATCAACTTTTCCCAGAATGCAATAGTAAGAGTCAGCATTAGCGCATTGTGGCAGAAAATTAAAACTTGTGCTGGAACAAGGAATTTTTAAAATCAGTGTAATTTTTGTCAATCCAGTTGGTAATGCCCGGGTATTGTTTTCAACAAAGAACAGTGTTCAAATATCTGTTATTCGTGATCTAAAGGATATCATGGTTCCCACACCTTTATCCAAAAAAAATTCAAGGACTTTTCAAAACCAAATAAATATTTTTCAAGGACCTAAAATTTTTTATAACGACCTAAAACAAGGCATACACAAAAGTTGTCAACTAAAAAGAAAAATATAAAAAAAAATAATAATTTTTTATACAACTGATAGTCCAAAAAAGAAAGGTTATTGTCAATTTTGGGAACAATTGAGATTTTCTTTTCTCACAGAACCTGATTTTTTTTTTTGCAGAGTGGGCTTCTTGTTTCAATGCTAACTTTCAGGCTACTTGCACACATATCGATTTCCGTCGTGCGATAAAATATCGTACGATAAATTCTTTTGGTGGCACGAAGAAGAGTATGAGAAGCGGCGGTCTTAATGGAGACCAGAGGTGTCAACTTAGATGGATAGCCATACTGTGGAGATCTAGACCTAGCATTATAAGTATATCACATAGTGTCAAAGCGTGAAACACCGGTTTCATTCAGAATGAGGCTCAAATGGCATACATGCTGTGGAGGAAACTAGTCTGGACAATTTCCAATGCAAGACGAAATTACACAATTATGTACTTGTTAAAAAAATCAAGTACTTTCAAGGACTTTTCACCAAGTTCCGTAATTTTCAAGGACTTTCAAGGGCCCCTAGTTAGGAAAAAAAATTCAAGGACTTTTAAGGACTTTTCAAGGACCGTGGGAACCCTGGATATCAAAAGTCATTGACGAATTTTAACACAATATAGGAAATCCAACTGTCATGTGACAACTTGAATACAGTAAAGACAAGGGGAAAAACAAAACAGTCATTTAGAATTTTTTTTACCTTAATTCTAACGATTTAGTCTCTCTGTTGTCAGTGGTACGACGGGATTCTTTTTTCTGAAATAAAAATTCAAGCATTACAAGTCCACACAAATTAAATTTCAAGTTTCCTCTGCAATAAAATTCAACAATTTCCAGGTGTATACAAGTATGGATGGTTTAATTAAAAAAACTGACAGCTACTTTAATCCATCAGCGGCTGTGTGATCTTTAAAACTATGACAATGCAAAATGAAAAGTTAACATAGGTGTGTGTTAACAGGAATCTTGCATTCCTTTAAATTTCATACTGTAATATGTTGAATTTATGTGAATAGGAAGCATGATTCAAACTTCTAAGAATTGAAACATAAAAGTTACGAAATAAATAAAATATTGCTCACCTTTTCTACAGTATCCTGCTTGGTTTGGCCAGGGTTTCCAATTGACTTAGGAGCTAATCTACATTGACAATTACGCAAAAGAATCGTTTTTGATGAAAGCTCTTTATTAAGAGCTACAGTTTCTTTGACCAAGGTTTCATTATTTCTTGTCAAGGACATTATTTTAGCTTTTTTAGTTTCCAATTCATTTTGTAGTCTTTTACAACACACATTAGCTTCTGCATTATCTTCCTGTTCCTGTAAGTGTGGTTGCAAAATTAATATACATTCATCACAAAAATCGGACTCTGTCATTAACTTTTTGTGGAAATTAATAGTCCTTGTTTGTGTTTCTTTATTTGTAACGGCCTTAGTTGCTTTTTCATTTTCTTCGACTGAATGCATAAAACGCGTCTGTATTGCCAAGTCTCTTGTAGATTTTTCTGTCTTTGTCCTCAGCCGTTGTATTTCTGCTGCATATTGCTTACATTTTTGTTTGAATTTAGAACTTAATTCAACACGCAAAAATACTTCATTCTTAAGGCTGTTTATTTCGTCTTCCAGCTTTGTTCGCTCGCTATATCGTTCTCCGATTACTTTCGATAATTTATCTTGAATGTCGGCTACGCTTTTCAGATGTTCATTTTTGAGCATAACAATATTGTGTTCATGTTCTGAAACAACCTTTGTCATTTCAATTTTATGGAATCTTGCCTTTTCTTCTAATTGTGCATTATGTTGTTGATTAATTTGATTTAATTCATCATAATATTTGTTTTCTTGATCAATAATCATTTGATCACATTTTTCTTCAACTGTTTTCACGCATTGCAATGTCTTAGCAGACCAAGAACATTTGTCCGATTCAAATTTTGATTTTAAATTTTCAATCTCTTTTTTGTAAAATGTTTCTTTTTCTTTGTATTGGCTATCCATGTCTTCTTTTTCTCTATTTACTTTCTCAATTTTCAATTTCAAATTACTGATGTCATTTATGAGATCTTCATTTTCTGCTTTAAATTCACTTAGCTCTTCAGAAATCTTCAAAAGCTGGACATCTTCAGCAGTTTGCACACTCTTTGTTATCTTTCTAGCAACGTGTTTTTGTAGCTGCGCCAAGTTAGCTTCAGTTTCTTTTACCAGCGAGTTATTTTCTTCAACAACAAAATCCAAAACTCTATTTATCTTCTGCAACGTTAAAATACGTTTCAATGCTTTACTATTTCCTGATGATTGGGCAATTGGATCTTTCCATCCTAAGCTTCTTGGAGTTTTGAACTTCTCAACCAAGATCAATACACTGTTTTCAAGGTCTGACAAAGTTTTGTCTAGATCTTGATCTTCTGCCTCAGTTGCTTTTAGCTTTGATTCTGCCTCAGAAAACTTTCGCCGCAATGATAAAACCTCTTCTGCTTTATCTTCTAATACACTTTGGAAGTATTCATAACTTTCAGATTTGTCTTTCAGATAAAATTCAAGTCTTCTTAGCATCTCTTTCAAAGTATTCACTTCCATTTTGATCATAATAGGCACAGAAGAGTCTTCCTGACTTATCTGAGGCACATCGACTTCTCCAATGTATTCTTTTGTCATACTTCTCTCCATAAACTCTAGTGCAAATTGCTTTAGTTCTTTCAAATCTTTCAAGGTGCCATAGAGGCTATCTTCCATGTTGCAAAGATCCAAGGAATTTCTTTTCTCAACACGAGATGAATCACTGTCTTTAATATGAGTAGATTTTAAGTCATGGACACTGGATTCTCCAAATGATTTTGTTGTGCATTCACACTGCACAGAAACATTATTTGTACCAACGGCAGATTCGAGTTTACATTCGTCATTCCCTTCTTCAGAACCATCATATAAACTCAATGCACCCAAGTAAAATGTTTGGCAAGAACTGTCGGTTAAGGAAACTGGTGTTTTTTTGCACAAGCTAATATTTTCCGGTTCAGCTTTGCTAACAGTTTCTTCTGAGTTATTGAGGGAGATTTCTTCGTGTAACCTCTCAATAATCTGTTCTTGTATCTGCACTTTATCTTTAAATAAAATCACCTGCTTATCTTTTAAATCTTTGTCATACTTCAAATCTGAAATAGTTTTTTCTTTATTGTCTATTTCTTTTTCCAGAGTTAATATTTTGTCTTGGAGCAGAGTATTGTCACATTCAGATTCAGTGGCTGGAATTTCAGGTATATCAAAAGTACCAGAAGACTTGGTGAATAATATTTCTTTGGTTTTATCCATTGCTACTATTTCTTCTAAATAAGATGTTTGACAAGAGAAATCTATAAATTTGGAGTCCCTATCATCACTTGGACAAACATTTGCATTTTCAACTATTACCTCATTTGATTTAACAGCCAACTCCTCTTTTAAGCAGTCGATAATTTCATTCTGTAATTGTAATTCATCTTCAATTGATACAAATTGTTCATTCTTTAAATCGATATCTTCCTTCAGATCAGAAATAGTTTTTAGGTGAGTTACAATGTCTTTTTCCAAAGCAGCTATTTGAGTTTCTAAGAGATTTATATTGTGGTCAACTAAATTATCTTCAACGATTTGAGGATAATCTACGCTTGTATTCATACCATTATCAACACAACTTTTGACAAGTTCTGGAGACTTTGATACATTAATTACAGTTTGAGGTGCATAATCGATGCTTGTGTTCATAGCATTATCAACACAACGTTTCACAAGCAAAGGTTCTGTTAACTCCATTGGTGTATTAAACACATCAGACATTTCAAGACAATGCATTTCATCAGAATTCTCCATCGGCATCAGTTGATTTTCAGTGGAAACTTTCCCACAACCCATATCTAATGAGAGCATTTCTATTTCTTTCAATAGAATATCAGTTTTAGTCATAAAATCTTCAATAGCATCTTCCACAGTTTCATGTGAAACAGATTGACTGCTGAAATGACATAATACATCATTTAACCTATTTGAAATTTCAGCTATCTTTTCGGATAACTCTCCCATGAGATTGCTATTGAGTTTGGAACATTGATGATACAAAACCATATTAAACATGCTGATAAGAACTTTGTATTGCTCATTTAACTTGACTGTCTTTGAAGCACAAGTTATTTGTGTGCGCTTACTTAGTATTTTAATTGTATCACCTAAATACTGAAAGAGTTCTTCTTTATCGTTGTCCAACTTTTCATCTGCAAAATTAACTTTCGTACCAGGCAAAGCAATCTCGTCTACTGTTGTCAAATGCAACCTATTCCCGCTCAATTTCACATCTACATTTCTGGGTACATTGCTGTCAACTGTGGCAACTGTGGAACTCTGTAAAGGAGTGCTAAAATGATTTTCAAACAAACACGACTCGTTTTTGAGAATCGTACTTTCATCTCCGATAGAAAACCGAGAATCACTTCTTTGAGGAGTTCCATTTTCAGTCAACAAAATTTCTCTTGCTTGCTTCACAGCTTCATTCCTGCATTTATCATCCTATTTAAAGAGCAAATGAATGCATATTAGTTTAAAATTTAATGATTAGATAATGTAAATGAACATTTTGAAAACTGCTTAGTTAATTTTTAAATGAAGCATATCATAAACAATTTTCGAAATAATGGTAAACTGCCAAGTAATATAATATTTTTATAAATGGTTGGTTGTGCTACATAGGCCATATTTGGTCAAGCTGCAACAGGCACAGGACAATTGCAACTAAAAATGTCCTGAAAGGGAGGGGGTAAGAAGAATCAGGCAATCGAGTAGTGGGATGAAAGTTGGAAAGGATCGCTTGGGTATCCTGGGAGAATAACCCCATGAAACCTGTACAACTAAAGGAGATACAGGGTGGCAACAAATCTGCCCGGAAAAAAGTTCCCTGAATTCCACGATAGTGTCACAAAAATTTCCTCGATTTTACATTCCCCTTAATAAATATTGTGATCTGCGATTGGTAATTGATGTACAGTATCCATATTTTTAAATATTTAGGGTCAGATGGGGTAAAAGTAAAATTATCCACAAATATTTTGTATTTTTTCTCTTCAGATATTTTTTTAGTCGTTATTGTAAGGATTGGAACCCTCAATGGAATTCTTACAATTGCAATTATACAATCTGGAGAGGAAAACTACAAAATATTTTGATTACGAACTTATTACATCCGACCCTACATTATCATACTATACATCAAAAATCAAATATACATAAAAAATTCTACACAAAATGTAATTGCAAGCAAAAAATATGAATTTAATGCACAAAAAAAACATCAGTTACACAAATTTCAAATTGTGTACCACAAGTTGTATCACCTTACCGCGATGAGACGCGCGGTTTTTACTGTGTTAAAAAATTATGACGCCAATGTTCTTTATTCTAATTACAATTTCAGCGAATACGATTTATTTGATTATCAAAAGTACTCGTAATCGCGTAAATAGGACAGATGATAATAGTTACTGTTTAAGCTGTCAAAATTTCCCTGATTTTTCAAGGACAGGGCTCCTAACAGGTTTAAAGGTGTAAAAAGGTGACAAAAGTGACTAATTTAACCAAAAAGGTGACAAAAAGTGACTAATTAAGCAGGAAAAGGTGTCACAAAGTGACTAATCGAGCAAAAAAAAAAAAAAAAAAAAAAAAAGATAGAAAATAAAAAGATCCTCCCTTATCCTTTCTTTGGAAGGATGTTTTTATTTTCTTCATTTAAAAAGTACATCATTTTAAAATATTAACATAAAAATAAAAAAATCGTAATGATGATTTTTTAATTTGTTCATTTTTGACACGGCTTCAAGAATTTCTTCCTTTTCTTTAAAAGATTGTCTCATTTTTTTTTTGTTGTTGAAAAAGTCTGAAATTATTTTTGTCTTTTTCTTCTCAATAGAAAAATTTGCATTTTTTAAAGTCTGTCTTTGCTGACCAGCATCATCCGAGACTTTTGCCGCTCCTTCAATCATTGACTGAGCAAGTGCTGCTTCCTTAAAAACTTTATTTTTTATCACCTTTTTGAGTCTATCATTGGCTACCTTTAATAATTTTGAAGCACTGTCCAATATCTCATTCTCTTCCTTACGCATAATTTTAAGTTTTCGTTCGTCTTCTATCACCTTTCTGTTCTTTGCCAGCTGCTTTAAATTTTTTTTCCCTCTGCTTCCAGTCTACCTTTTTCTTTACTGTCCTTCTCTAATTTTTCTTGTGCCTCATGTTTTCTATCTTACTAGGGGGCTCTGCCAATACCTCCTAGAGATAAGAAAGCCAAACCACTACGTCACTAGAGAGTAGTGACGTCACAAAAATTAGGCGATGATAGGAACGCACAAGTTTTGAAAAGCATGAAATATTTTCGTACGGTGTGTGGTGAAAATGGGTGAATAATTGGATTCAACTTTTATAAAATTATATTTTTGTTGAATAATATATTTTAGCTCTCAAAGCAGTAATAAAATGCCTTTCAAATGTTCCGTTCCTTACTGTCGAGGGAACTACGATTCAAAAACAAAAGTTTCAGTATTCAGTTTCCCAACTGACCCAGAGATGAGAAGAAAATGGATATCAGCAATTCCGAGGAAGGATTATGTCTTAACTAACAATTTTAAAGTAAGTGAAGATATTTTTTTACGTTGGAATTATATTCTGTAGTTTTATAATGATCGAAGCATATAAAAATTTTCATGAATTGAAAAAATATAAAGATAGTTTTATATGGTGACTTTTAAACAATTAATTAATCGGATTTATTTGCTTTGAATCGGGTTATTTTGTTTTAAATCTTGTTATTTTGATTTAAATCGGATTATTTTGATTTAAATAAGATTTTTCAATTTAAATTTCTGCAGGCCCTAAACACTGTTTATATTTAAATATATATAAATTCGTTAAATAAAAAATTGAGTTTGTGACATGACATGTAAACCAATATTCATTTTAAGTAAACAATGAGAATTTGTGACATGGTAAATCAATATTTACTTAACATTTATTTAACTTTAAAACACAAGTGGACATCCTACATAGTTTTTATGAGAAAATTACATCATCATGTTAACAAATTTATCAGCAAGTGTAAGTGACATACCTAAACTAAAGTCTGAGAAGTAGAATAGAACTCAGAAATAATCAGACTATAGTAAATTCTGATTTTAAAAAAAACTGCCGCACAGCAATAATAATTGGATTTTCACTTAGTTTTAATTCATAATGGATCTTTCTTTTGTCGTGCTGGCATTTTAATGGCTGTGTGTGAAAATGTATATTTATACTCTTTAATCTCTATTGCTAACTACAAGAATAAAGCAACACAGAGGTTTCCAAACTTATCCAAGTGGTGGCACCCTTAAGAGAATTATAATTTTCTCACAGCACCCGCGTTATCATGTAATATTTATCTGTGGTATATTATTACATATATATACACATTTCATATTTGTAGCACTTTGAAAAAGAAATTAGAGAAATAAGAATCTAAACATAATTAATACAACTAGTATTTAAAATTCACACACAAACATTTTAATTTTACTTAATAAGAAAACATAGGTTGGTGAAAATATAAATAAAACAAATAAAATTACCTTCATCATGCTCTTGGTTAGGGAGTGAACCAATTTTTGATCAGTGACCTTAACCCTTTTTTCTGTTGCTTAGAAATAGCTTAGATTGGAGGTTACGGGTGCTTCGCAGCACCTCTCATCTCTCTACGTGGCACACACTTTGGGAGCTAATTAACAAATGCCTCAAAAACTTTACTTCCCACTTGTGTTTTTTTAGCTAATAAAATCAGTCACCTCTTTCGTTTACAATTTTGAATCAAACTGTTGTATAATTCCTTTAAGTGTTTATATTATGAGTGCTGTTAATCAGGAATGTTTATACATTACTCTTCCTGGCATTTAGATTTATGTCATGTGTGTTTACATTACTGTTTCCAGTATATAGTATATCCTAATAAGTTACAACTGGCTGTTGCAATCTTTTATCATATGCAGTTATTAACCCAGTTCCCTCTGAGCTGGGTATAACCATTAGTGCTGAAATCCCCATGAGTGCAGAAAAATTAAAGCTTTTGACCACTTCTGTCATTTTCCTATGGTGTATTTACTTAGTTATAAAAATGTAAGATTAGTTTGATTTAAATCAGTGATTTAAAAAAAAAATCATTTGATTAAAATCATGATTTTAATTGTTGATTTAAATCAAGTAATTTAAATCTCGACACCCTGGGAAAAATAATAAGAATTTTCATTGGGGAAAATGCATGTTTTGATCATTGGTAAGGCATTAATTCTGTAAAATACTCCATGTTTATGGCAGCAGCCAATTAACAAAAATAGTAATATTACAATTTTACTTTAAAAAAAAAACATATACATTGAGAGGAAATTTTGTCGAGTAAAAATTCACAACTATCTTTCTGCATCCTTCTGAAACTGTCTGGGAGATCTCTGCATTTGTGTATAGACATATTGCACCCTGGCAAGAAAAGTGACACAGCTCAAAATTGTAGAATTTGAGAACCATCACTTAAAGGATACTATAAAACATTGAAATAGTATAAGCTTCCTTTAAATTTTAGGTAAGTATTTATGGTGGTAACTTCTATTATATTCTACAGGGTGTCCTAAAAGATTCTGTACTCCAACTTTAAAAAAAAATTATTACCAGTGTTTATTTAATTTTTGAATTTTATCGTCTGCTTATAGTTTTATCGACTCTTCAATTTTTATCGTTTGATTTTCTTTGCACTCAAGTTGCGCGATAAAAAAGTTCCACGTAATTTTGTTCTCACTCATTGCAAGATGAATTTATCACGCATTCAGAGAATTGTGCTGTTTGAGGCTTATTTTGAATATAAATCGTATAAAAGATGTAAAGATTTTTGGCGACATAAACATACAAAGGATGCAATACCAAGTAAAGGTACCCTGTATCAACTTATTCAAGAATTTGTTGCATTATTAAAAGTGAATGAATGAGACTCTTGGTTCCAACAAGACGTTGCAACTTGCCATTCAAAATGTTTTGAAACCATGAGCATGCTTAAAGAGTTTTTGACGATCGCCTCGTCTCAATAAACCTTTGGCCACCTCGTTCCCTAATCTGCACATTCCTGATTTTTTTCCTGTGTAGATATTTAAAGAACAAAGTTTATGAAGATAATCACCAAACAATAGGTAATCTGAAAATTGCCATTACTCAAAGGATACAAGAAGTCACTCCCAGCATCTTGAGACGCGTTTCTAAAAATATGCGCAAACTTCAGGCTTGTCTCCAAGAAAAAGATGGAAATTTTAAACATTTATATAAACGCAAGTTCAAATTTTTTTCCCTACGTTAGGTTGAAAGTGCTTTATACCATTGGCATAATAATAATTGTTTTGAAGTTTGTTGTTTTTGTATAGTAAATTTACGAGTCATCAGTACAGGAACTTTTAGGACACCCTGTATTTAATTGTAATATAACATGCTGGTGCACCTCGTACATATTTTTCAATAACATGATATCAAAATTTTTATTATTTGACTTCACTTTTCTTGCCGGGGTGCGATTTATATGTGTTTGTGCGTTAGAAAATTAAATAAGAAATCATAATTTTGGTACATTACATAATTTTAGGTTTGTGAACTTCACTTCGTCAAAAGTGACATCAGGTACGTTGCAGAAGAGTTCGACGAAAAAACCGGAAGACTAATTTCTGTTAGCCTTTGTAAGCCTCGGCTTCAAAAGGGAGCGATCCCCAGCATTTTTATTGGCTGTCCGAAGCATTTATCTGTTCATAAAACAACAAGGGATGGACCAGAAGAAAAAAGGGCACGCATTGAAAATGCTCATCTACGAGAAGCAATTGCCGAAAGCATAAGAACTCGGGAAGTTTTCGAAAATAAATACTGTTTTACAACATTTTCTGAATTTTTGGAACGTGTTGAAATGATTAACGTTCCAACTTGCTATTCTGTGTTAAAAAAAGAAAAGTGCATATTATTTCTTATAATCTCAACAACGTCAGCACCAGTGATATCCTTGTCAGTAGTTGTTGATTCAGATTGTTTTTTAAAAGCCTATAAAGAAAATGTTATGATCTCAGAAATTGGTAATTACAAACTTCCCTTTCATATTAATAACATCAATAGCTTAGATTCCATTCTTTTGGAAATATCAAAACTGAATTCCCCAAACGAAGACAGTAATGTTAAAAATATGTTTAGTTTAACGCAGAATATATTGAAAGACTTAAAGTGTGTCGCAAGTGATAGTCAAAAGCTCATTATTGGGTTTGTTGCTGAACAACTATCACTTGCTGAGAATCACAAGAATCGAAATCGGTACAGTTCGGATTTCTTAATTTTAAACAGTTTGATATTTACCATATCCCCACACGCTTATCGATTTTTAAGAAATAGTGGATTTGTTATTATACCCCATCCTTCGACAATAAAGAGACTTTGTTCAAAATTTAATGTTGATCCCAAAACTGAAGAACTTGATAATAATTTTTTATTATATGCTAAGGAAAAGATTTTACACTTAAATGATGCTGACAAATATGTATCATTACTTATTGATGAAATTCATTTGAAAGCCTTTCTTGATTACAAGGGTGGTGATATTATTGGGGTATCCTATAACTGTGAGAAAGCGGCTAATTCTGCTTATGTATTTATGCTGCAAAGTATAAAATCTAGTTATAAAGATGTTATACACATTTTACCTGTTAAGACAATTTCTGGGAACATTCTTTATGATTTCTTGTTGAAAATTGTTATAGGCCTTGAAAATCTTGGTTTTAAAGTTGTGTCCATCATCAGTGACAATAATGCCATTAATCGCAAGGCTGTTTCCTTTTTTGCTTCCCCACCCAAATTGAGTATTTGTTATAACCATCCTGCTGACTCTTCAAAACCATTGTTTTTCATTATTGACCCTGTCCACATACTGAAATGTATTAGAAATAATTGGTTAAACCAAAAAAATTGTGGACAATGTATGTTTTATCCAATGTTTAACCAATTAGACAATCATTTATCTACTGCGGAACAAATCACGGATAGATTAAAATGTGCCTCTCTCTTAACACTAAAACAGCTTCATGAAATTGAATCAAATGAAATTGTAAAATATGCTCATACATTGACTACTAAATCACTTTGTCCTACCAATTTAGAAAGGCAGAATGTTAAGTTAGCACTTCAGGTAATTAATGTAACTGTTGCAGAGGGGTTAAATATTGCTGGTGAAAAACAGTTTGTTAAATTTTAAAGAAACAGCAGAGTATATCAAAATTATATGCAGGTGGTGGGATGTAATGAACGTTAGAACTGTATTTAAAGGGTTCCATAAATGGAACGAATTTCAAGAACCGTTAACACTAGAAGATGCGAGATATACATTTTTGAATTGCTTTTTATTCTGGATGGACAAATGGATTGAGACCCCGGCTGACACTGGGAAACTTTCAAAAGAGACACAAACAGCATTGTATCACACAACGCGTGCAATATTAGAACTAACAACTTATTGTATAGAAGAGTTAAATTTTCAGTATATATTAACTGAGAAACTGCAAACTGATTCATTGGAAGACCGTTTTGGCAGTTATCGCCAGCTAGCAGGTGCCCAGTATAATATAACTTTGACACAACTCTTTGAAACTGAAAAAAAAATGAGAATTATGTCTCTTCTTCCATTATGGTTAAGCTCAAAAAAGCATGGTAAAATTGATATTAGTATTTCAGATGTAGAAGATGTAGTTGAACTTGAAAATTTGGGGGAAGAGATTCAATTTTTGGGTAAAATTAATGTTTGTAACTCTGATATTTCTGACTTGAATGATACTATTCCTGCTATTGTGTTTGTAGCTGGCTATTGTGTTCATTCTCTTGCAAAAGCCATCAACTGTTTATCTTGTAAAGCTCAATTATCTGTAGATAGAGAACTTGAATTAAGTTCATGTTATGCTTTGATCAAAAATCTAGATCGAGGTGGATTGAAGTATCCAATTAATGATGTAATTACTATAGTATTATACAATTACATAATTGTATCTAAGTTATTATCCTCAGACTTCGAAAATTGTTTTTTAAAAGTTCAAAATAAGAGAAATGTTGTATGTAATATCACATCAAATGTTTTAAACTCATCAGAAATTTTCCTGTCAGTTGAAACTTGCAACAAAGGTCATTCAGCAAATTTTCTGCTAAATATAATTCTAAAAAAATCCACAAACATATTTTTAAAGAACTATTGCAAAAAAATAAATTATTTGCTAGTTTTGTCTGCTAAAGATAAGAAAAGGCCTAAAAAGTACCAAAATGACAAATTTCCTATAGAAAGAAAAATTCAAACTCTAACAAATTTTAAAAGTTAATTTATTTGAAGGTAACTGTGGATTTTTTTTTTCAATGTGGTGTTGGCAACTATGCTCTGTAAATTCATTAAAATGAATAATTTATTGTATTGATTCTTATACTATTTATTTATGCTATGATAATTTTGTTTAATAAAGAGAATTAAATTTATTTTTCTAGTCTCCTATTATTTTTTTGCTTTCAGTGAGTGAACTTCAGAAATTCTAAAATAAATTTTCTTATATTTGACCTTCATAGTATTCAAGATGTTATCAATAGGATACATTGGAAATGACTCGTTGATTAATCTTAATTTAATTTGTTAGCTTAATGTTTTCATGTTAGATAATAATGTACTAATCACTACATGCTTAAAGTTAATCCATTATTGCAACTTAATTTTCATGTCAAGTTATATGTATATAGGGCAATTCCACGGTAACTTACATTACATTTAGACAAATATACTGATCTTGAAGTGTAAATATATTAGCAAAGAATAATGGAAAACCAAATATTTACTTGAATTGATCAACAAACTAATATAAAGCTAAACTTTGATGGGAATGTTATGAATTTACTGATATTTTTCAGTTCAAAGAATTAAATTTAATGTAATAACTTATGTTACAGTAAAGAGGAATAACAGAAAATGCTTATGAACATTTGAATAAAATTATGTTCTGTTCAACATGATATAGTTTGAAAAGTATATACATTCCTTTTTAGAGCCTTTCATAATTGCAGTCATGCAATTTTTTTAAATGTCATTCATTAAGTAAATTTAATAATAAAAAAAATTAGTAACATACGTAACATTTCATTTTTCTAAAATTTTATTCTAATTGCTTAATTTTGATTACAATGAATCAAATACAAAGAACTCCCTACTTTTTTTCAACCCAAAATTATGTAAAATATATCTTATTTTATTTTTTCAAGTTTTTCTATTTCAGCATAGAAGGACCCTAATATATATGGGTGTTCACTAATTCTTGCATACAGGAAATACTTCTCCAACCTCCTTTTTCAAATATTAAGGCAAAATATTTTTTTAACAGTTGAGAATATAAAAGGGACTACATGGATATATTGGTCAAAAATTATTATGCAATTGACATTGGAGACACCTGATATATGTATCCATCCTCCAAGTTAAACATAAATAGTTTTCAAATGCTTCTAACTGAAAAAATTATCTGATCAACTTCTATAGTCATGTTCTTTAATTACCTAAAAAAAGAATTGATACTCAACTCGTCATTTTTGAAATTCCATTAACAAGGAAATTATCTTTTTAGCAAAGTCATTTAAATAACGTATTTACTAAATGTTTCTATCCAAATTTAAAGCTTTTCTTTATGTAAAATGTATCACACTGTCACTATACACGTAGATACAATAATTTGGCTATCAACACGTCCTATAACCCAACAAATATAGCCCTTGAAAATTTTAACCTTATGAATAACCGAAAATTAATCTAAATTAAAAATACATTTATATGGCTGCATTTTTCAAGGATGCTGGGGATTCTCCAGAATTTCTTTTTCCTACAGATGTCTCAGAATTTTTTAATCATTGCCTATTAAACATAATTTAAACTGTCAATTTGATTTTGTATCCATAATTAATTTTTACTCTGAATTTCACTGAGTCGCATTTATTTCCTCCCGTAACTTTCCAGATATTCAATGAAGCATCGCAAACATTACTATTTAAATTTTAACCTTCTGAACGTTGCTTTGTCATATTTTATTGTTTCCCACAATTATAAATTGTATATATATATTCCTTCCCGTGCTTTCAATTTCATTTCATTATGCTACTTTTAGCTGACAAATTCCAATAACTAAATAATTCGTTGAATGAAGTCGGAACTCGCTGATAAACAAACGCTCAACAATGATGTTTTGCATCGCCTAATTTTTCTGACGTCACAAAACAGTGGTTTGGCTTTCTTATCTCTAGGAGGTATTGGCTCTGCCCACTGCTCGCCAACTCCCTGGGATTGCTATGCAATCCCATTTGGTTTGCTTCGCAAACCAACATTACTTTCGCAGAGTGCATCTCCTGGACAGCGAAACTATCTGAATAATTCGTATAATCCTTATTTGACTTTCCGGTCCATGACGTCACAGCGAGGGCTTCGCCCTCTGCTCGCAGACCCCCAGGGATTGCCAAGTAATCCCTTCGCAAACCAATACTTTTGCAAGTGATTTCACTCTTTTTTACTCCAACATTTAATGCACCCTGAACTAATAGCCGCATCAGTAAAAAACCTTCTGCATCTTGTTCTCTGTACAATTTTAAGTAATCCGGCTTAATCTCCTTACTTTACGTTCTGTACTTACTTCATACTTTCTCCGTAAACCGTCTGAGAACAAAGTGAAAAAAGCGAGCCCTTTTCCTCGCCAAATAAAAAGAAATAATTTTTATGGCAATTGTTGCTACGATAAATTTAATATCTGGCAAACCCGATAGTCAAAAATACAACCCACAACTGCGTGCGGAACCTGCTATGTGAACTAAAAAATACGAAATTTGTGTGACCAACTTTTGATTGTATCGAATTTATTTATGAACCAATTTTTAAAATAATTGTACCGTAAGAAAGAGTACGAGTTAAACTGCGATATTTTCAAAATTAAAAACTAATAGTAATACGATATATAGGGATACGATAGATTAGGGATGCGACATCAATGTTTCTTACATCGATGTATTGGAGTCGATGTTTTTTTAACATCGATGTTTATACTTGCCGATGTTTTTACGTTGTCTATGTTTTATTTTTAAATGGACTACACAGGAATGTCAGGGTTCTCGATGGGGAGCTTCGAGCGCTCAGAATGTGTGAGGTTGATGATCTATCCCGTTAAAAACTTTGCTGAAGACACCTTCGAGTGTGAATTATCATACATATTGAAGATTCCGCCATCATTTCAGTGATTACCCTGACGTATCTACATCTTCTAGACATAATCAGACCCACAATAGAAACTGTAACATGTGATGACAAAGGTACTAAACGTATTGCCTCTCCTCCTGGGTTAACGTTGAGTTAATATCAGCTTGACCTCTCCATTCTCGTCTTATTCCAGAATCCGAAAATAAAACGGGTCAGTTGAGACCGCCCTCAGATTTGTGTATGGAGGATGTTATCCCCCCCCCCTTTAAGTGATCACTGGCATCAATCACCATTTACGAGCTGTCACTATCTGACCTCCTAGAGGGTTCCTCGTTTTCTTCGACCCTATAGACCGGTGATATCTATTTTGCACCTAATGATACACCACAATACTATGAAAGGAAAACGTTAGTCGTAAATGCCACTCAAGTTATGTCATTAGGTAAGAGGGGTCGTACATGCAGATGGCCCTGCTTCCCTTAAACTTCGCTGCTTCGTTTTACTGATAGCCTTTTCTAGTGGGAAAATTTCCAGAACTTGCTGCTAATACACCGTGGGCAATGTGAAGTATACTTTTACAATTGAAACAGTTTGCTTTTGGATCCATTCTTGCGGTGGAATGTAGCGCGCATTTCGAAATTGAGTTCGTACAAACCCTGTTTTTTTTTTAGAGAAAATTAATTTTTTTTACTGTGCACCAAACATTTTTTTCTTCTCTAAATAAAATTTAAGAACTTAAAACCCCTGAAAAGGTGACAAAAAGTGACGTGTTAGGAGCCCTGTTCAAGGATTAAAAAGTTGAGAAAATTCCCTAATTTCAAGGTTTTCCGGGTTCTGTTACCACCCTGAGATATGTCCCTGAAAGCTTTTATAAATGTAGGGCAGCAACACAGTGGATAGCTTTTGATGCAAAATAATTAGAGCACTGCAACAAACATGACATAATTAAGGATTCGTACACTTTTTAGAAAAGTAAATTATAGCAATTAACAAGAAATTGATATAAAAGCAGTTTTACTGTATCCTTTCAAGCATTGTTCAGAACAGTGATTCTGAGAATATAGAACCAGATTTGTTAGAATGTCAATATGAAAAATTTGGAACAAGTTCAACGAGTTTTTTTAACATATATTTGGTTCAGGCTCTGAAAAACTCCAATCTTTTTAAATAAATCAGATTCTTATGATTTTAAGAATTTTGTTGCTGTGTTTAACCTTGCAGGATTGCCAACCTTTTCTGAGCAGCTTCAGGAGCATTCTCATAAAATTTCAGGAGTTTTGAGGTTGCTTCAAGAAGCAACGCGGAAATAAGGACAAAAATGAAGACTGGCATAGTTTTCTTTAAAAACAGTCATAAAATTCCCTATTAGTACAAATAATTTCTTTTAGCATATACACAGTACAAAGTCCCAAATCCAGAATTGCCCAAAATCTGGACGTTTTGCTAACCAGCATTTTTTTTCTCTCACTTTTTTCTAACTTTCCTCCTCTTTTAAGAACAGTTTTTAAACAAGGCATTCAATTAAAAAAATTAGAGAAAATTTGTAAAAAAATTCGCATTGTATTAGCAGGGCAAATTTTTGAAAGATTAAAACAAATAAAATTATTCGTGGTATGTATTTTTAAAAAAGTTGAATTCTATTTTGATGCAAATCCACAACAAAATATTTTAATACGGGGAGATTATTTCATTTTTAAGGCTTTTATTACACAGATGGCTGTATGAACTAATTTGTCTTTTTACAAACACTAAATTCTAAATGATTTTCACATTCCAATGGAAATTTCTGGGATACAATGCTTTCACAAAAGGGAAACCAAAAAAATTATCTGCTTTATCTTGAACTTTCATAACTACAGTTATAACTCAATGAATATTTTGCTTTTGAAAATATTATTAAGATTCCTTTTATTGGAGGCAGTTGATTTTCTTCAGGAGGGTTTATTAAATAAGCTAGAACATGCAGAGAACACAGTGCTCATGTGTAAAACAATGAAAACAAATGTTAAAGTCTCAATTCCTTTTTCATATCAACTCGCTCTTGAAAGGGTATCAGTTCAATTCTATCCAGCTTCTTCATGAGTGAACAGTATGTCAAAATTAATCCGAAACTCTTTGCACAAAGTTGCATGCATAACTAGGCCATACGTGGTCAAACAGATTTGCGAGTATAACACTTATTTTCAGTGAGCAAAGAGAAAACTATTCGTTGATCACTTTTTGCCATTCCAACAAGGGCGCCAACTCCTATGCGTTTGCGCCCCAGCGGCTCCCTCAAATAAGGGAGGAAAATATTTCCCATGAGTAACCAAATAAGTTTTAAAACATCTATACCAGGAGTGATATGTCCTAGGGGCCCAGTGGCTATTGAATCTTTTAAATTTTTTTTACGGCTATGGTCTTAAGATCCCAAACAATAATAAATATTACAGGCAATAAGAAATTAAACATGTAGAGTGATTCAATCTCAGTCCCCCTTCTGATAAAGTGACTAAGTCTTGGAAACAATGTTTTTTATTGTTGGGGGCCTGATCAACTTTCAACACCATATGCATGTTACAAATATACCAATGAGGCTAGTAATGATATACGTAAACAAATAGAGTTCCGAAACATTTATAAACAAAGCAAATGGTGTTTTACTTAGAGGCTCAATAATATCCTCCCGTTGTTAAGACATCTCAATCAATTTAATGTCCTCAGTTATTTTTTTGTTTAAAAAAAGGGTCCTTCTTGGGATATTCCCAAGTAGGAGCAAATTTCTCTCTACTATTATAAAAGGAAGTGTTTGTGAGTCTGCGTTTCTCTATCCAGTACCCTGACGAATTTGGCACTTACAATGAGGTTTGGCACACAGGTAGTCAGATTTTTGCAATATAAGGGTCCAGCCCGAATTTTAAAATTTAAACTAGAACATTTTTAAATGAATTTAATAATTGTTTTCTTTAGAATGGCAACACTATAAAGAGATGAAAGATGCTAATTTTTTTTGTGTTTCCGTTTTATTTTTGAAGGAATGATTTTTCAGCAGACGAAAAAAAAACCAAATAAAGTTTTAACTGGAGTTGTGCAGTTCTTTTTTTCTATTTCCTAGATCGTTAAAGATATAGTAAAAATTTCACATTAGATCGATACCTAAAAGTACGATTTTCTTTAAATAAATCATTTTTAAATTGCAACTTTTATATTTTTTCCCCAAACCAATTTGACCTTGATCGTGTTAAAAAAATAAACAGATTACATTTCCTGCGCTCAAACAATTCCAGCGACTCTAATCTACTTTTTTAACTGTCACTATTTAGTTCTTTTTCGAAAATTCGGGATCCTTGAAGATAGATTAAAAATTTCAATTAATTGAAATCTGCGGAAAATTTTACACCAAATAAATATTTATATTTTCCCAAGAGATTGTGATGTCATGCATATTGGATCTCTTCGCAATTAGAATTTGGCCGTATTTGACAGTGACGAGGCCATCACAGCATTGCCGTGGTGGCTGTTATCCAATAGGCTACAAATTCCAATTTGGTTTGCGGAGCAAACCAACACCTTGGGCTGTTATCCAATAATCTACGAATTCCAATAGGCTACGAATTAGGTTTGATAAGCAAACCAAATGGGAATTCATAGCAATCACCGGAGGTTAACAAGTACACCTGACCACATGAAAAGAACTATCACAGGCAACACTGTGCTGACCATGCAGTGGCTAGTTTTATAAAAAAACATTCATCTTATGCTTGATTATTCCCTTTTCAATATTAATGTTAAACTTTAACAAATAAAGTTTGATTTAAATTATGATTTTTGTTACAAAAATCACTTTATTGAAATCAGCATACATCGATTTGGACAGTTTAAAGCATCTTCAATAGTTTATAACAGATTTAATTACACTTGTTAAGTTTTTTTAATAAAACTAAATAGTTTGCACATTAATTTAAAATAAAACAAAATTATGACTTAAAAAGCAACACTCAATAATTACTCATACGTTTGGACTCAGAAATTTCTATTTATACTAAAACTAGTACCAATGTGTCCAAAATACAGAAATGTTTCATCAAAACCTGCAATAGCCAAAGTTTTAACATTTACCTTTTGACTACGGCTATAGACATAACAAGCGAAACTTTCAAGGTACAACTGATTTACTGGCTGTTGTCTAAATTCTTTACTGGTGAGATCATTGTACAACTGTTGTAACGGCTGTAGTCTGAAGGTTAAAATTACGTTTAACATATTACAGTAACTTAGAAAAAGTAAGCCTGTTTTCTACACATCAAGTATTTAGCTGCATGAAAGTAAAGAATTTTGTAAAAAAATTTTCATAAAATAACAAACTATTCTGTCATTAGGTTTAAAATGTAAAAATAGCTTTCAGATAAAAATATACAACTATGAGGATTGCTAACATTTTAAGTTACAAACCGGGAAAGCAATGAATTTGTTTCATGCAACAATACTTACATCCGATCCCAGAGATGATCTATCCCGAGCTCGCATTATTTGCCTTTCTAGGGAAGTAAACTCCCTTGTATCAGCAAGTTCCCTTTCCAATGTCTTAATAAGAGCATACCTATCAAGTAAAATTTGAAATATTTACAGTTTTATCAAATACTTGACGAAATAGAATAAAATTATATAATTTTTATCAGGGTGACAACAAAATCCTCGAAAAAAAGTTCCCCGATAGTCTTGCAAAAATTTCCCCGATTTTATAATTCCTTTAAGAAATGTCGTGATCCCTAATTGGTATCGATATACGGTATCCACATGACAATATGTTTAAATATTTAGGGGCAGGTGGGTTAAAAGGATCATTTTCTACAAATATTTTGTATTTTTTCTCTTTGGATATTTTAACTGTTACTGTAAAGTTTGGAACCCTTAATGGAACTCTTACGATAGCAATTGAAAAAACTGGAGAAAAAATACAAAATACTTTCATCATGAACTTTTTACAAGTGACCCTACATTATCCTACTATACATCAAAATCAAATACAAATTTTCACAAAAAATTGGTACAGTTTCAGTTTACGTTTAGAGGGATGGCAACGGTCTTGACGTTTATTCTTTTGGCGCATTTCTAGTAGCGAGTTACGGCAGGTTAAGGCAACCCATCTATAACGGTCATTGTGGCTTTCATGGCAACCTCGGCAAAGTAATCTTTAAAATTTCATTTGATTATTCTAGAAAGTTCTTTCAAAATCTGTTAAACTGCAGTTTGATTTCATTGGTTCATTTGAAATAATTATTTTCTTGAGGATTTTAGAAGTGCTCCAAAAAAGCACCAAGGCCGTTACCACTGCTATAAACGTAGACTGAAGCTGTACCAAAAAATTCTGCAAAAATGCAATTGCAATTAAAAAATATTAATTTAATGCACAAAAAAAACCATATCTAGTTACACAAATTTAAAATTTTATACCACAAGTTCTATCGCCGGCCTCACGGCGACGAGACGTTGTTGTGAACGTTAAAAAAACGGTGTTTTTCACGGTGTTCGAAAATTACGACGCAAGTTTACTTTAATCAAATTACAATTTTGGCAAATATGATTGATTAGATTCTCAAAAATACTCGTAATCGCGCATCTCAAAAAGGACTAATGATATAATAGTTGCAATTAAAATGTCAAAATTAAAAAAATTCCCTGATTTTTGTGAAATTTGGAAATTTTCCCTGAGATTTCCCTGATTTTTCCAGAATTAAAAAGTTCCCTCAGAATTCCCTGATTTCCAGGTTCTGTTACCAACCTGTTTATGGAGTTAGCTTTTTGTCAATCTGACAAAAAAAGGCAAAATTTAAGAAAAACATGAAATGACTATTAGATGTATTTTTTGATCCAAAGGGATTAAAAGAGATATTTTTGAAACGTTAATATTTCATAATAAAAATAGCACTAAATATTATTTATTAGAGTTTTACATTATTTGTGAACACATTTGTCAAATTAAAACATTTAAGTTAAATATATCTCCTTCAATCACTCTAAACTATAAGGCACAATAGTGACATTCTTACAGCACACCAGTTCAAAATTGCTAGGCTCTTCCATCTACACAGTTTTTAATATACTTCAGATATGGATCTAGCTTTAACTCGTATGAAAAGAAACATGCAAGAATTAAAAAAATGTAGCTTAGATATTTTTATCATAAGTTTTTATGTATTTATCACATTTTAAGAGGAGCCACCCATGTCTCAGGCATGCATGTGCCTAATGGAAGGTTATAAAATAAAAGATCAATTTTCACAAGGCTTTCTCGAGTATTAACAATTTGATAAAATTTGGCATTATGGCCATATGATTTTTTTTGCATCTATAACCTTCTGATCTTTCAATTCAGACATGAATTCATCCAACAACATAGCGAGTTCTCAAGATGAAATAACTCTTCTGGTATATTTTAGTGTTTTGCGTAGAAAGACAAATTTCCCCTTCAAAGTTTTAATATTCAAGTTTTCCTGATTGACTTTTGATTTCAGTAAAAGGTTCCAAGGTTTCATTTTTTTTTTAACTTTTTACTTCAGCTGCATTTTTTAGATATTTTTATAATATTCTATATGCCTTGTAGAGAAATTTGGCTACTGATTTTTTTGTTTGATAAGTTAGAAACAACTCTATTATGTGAATCTGGATGCTATATTCGAAATATTATCAGAAATGCATTCGAAATAGATTGGAATAAGATATGAAATGTGAGCAGTGATACTTTGCCATCAATTAAGAAAATGCACTGGTCTGCTAGTTACAGTTATTGCATCAGAATTTGTCTACAAATAAACATAGTCTTGTTGGTCCAAAATATTATTAGAAATACTCTGGTGTCCAAAATAGTCTTTACATGCATAGAATCACGGATTTCTTAGAAACTGAACTATAATTTTATGAATTTGTCTAGAATGAGCCATATCATAACACATAAATATAAAGGAAAAAATTTCAGAACACTGCATGATATAAAACTGTAGCATGAAACCATAAAAACGGCAATATATGCGACAAAGAGAGTTCAGAAAAAAATTAAGGCTTATGAATTTAATATGGAATGTGATTGCCCGACTACACACATATCACATCCCAGTCTTCAGGGCATTTATATTTCTAGGAGGAGGATGTCTACGTGCAACAACTTTTCCAAGGTAGTCCCATAAGTTATCTATCGGGTTCAGATCAGGAGATTTTGCTGACCACAGTATTCACTCAATGGCTTTAATTTCATGGAATTTGTCAACGAGGTTATAGTCTATAAATTAATAATCAGATCCATATGCACCTCTGAAAAGTCTTACATAATGTTCCAAGACCTCATTCCGATATCTCTGGCTGGTCACAAATCCTGTGTGGGGTGTACATCCATTGCTCATTGTTCCACCCCACGTCATCACACCTGCACCACCAAAACAGTCACATTCCATAAGGTTCGAAGGAAGATTTTGCTTTCCCGACTACCTTCAGATGTGAAAACGCTTCAAATCAGATGTTAATCTAAACCTTGACTAATCAGTGAAGAGAACATGGGTACATTGGTTTTGACTCCAGTTCTGATGTTCTTTCCACATATAAAAGTGATCCCTCTTGTGCTGTGAAGACAGTGAAACACATACCCTTAGCTTTCTAGTACAAAGGTATTTTTCATTAAGCCTTCTGTATGCAGTTTGCCGTGGCAGTTGGAAGCTCTGAACTTAAGTGCTGAGCAGTATACTTCCTGTTACGAGGGGCAGTTATTGCTATATTTTAATTTGAAAGCAGTTATATGCTTACGACCCCTTGTCCAGGCCTCCTTAAAACAGTTCCAGATTCCTGAAATTGTTTCCATAGCGCACAGACCGTCTGTCTTGAAATATTCACACATCTCGCTGCTTCCAGGATTGTCTGCCCAGCTTCTAAATGGCCGATAATAAAATAGATTTGATCGATTGGGTACTTTATGGAATACAATTATTTTTGGGTATGTAAAGATCATTTTGGACACGAGAGTATATTCGAAATAGATTGGAATAAGATACGAAATGCAAGTAATGACACTTTGCCATCAATTAAGAAAACTCTGCACAGGTCTGCTAGTTAGTTATTGCATTAAAATTTGTCTACAAATAGATATTTCTGTTGTTGGCGTTTGCAAATTAAAGCAGTACTCAATTGGTACTGCTTTGGTTCATAATTGTGAAGGGCAGTGAAAAGACGCTCATAAACATTGAAACTCACAGGGCTTTGATCTTTTCAGATTCTGTTGAAACAGCAGCACTGCTGGTGGCAGAAAGCGGTAATTTCATCTAAAATTTCAAAAATATTATTATGAAATTATATGGAAAAAGTTCTGTAATAAAAAGTATGGTTAAAAAAAGCATAAATGCAGAACAAGTAACAACAAGCGACTTACATCAGTTTGCACCATAACATCTGTATATGAAGAAACACTACTAAAACGTTCAGGTAAACATTTTGAGTATCTTGTAAAAACATTTTCTGTCTCTAAAAAATAAATATATCATAATGAAATATTAATGTTTACTTCCACAAAACTTCAAAGCGTTGACAAAGGAAAATGGGGAAATAGTGCATTCCTGGAAGCAGGAAGTGAAATCATATTGTTTTGAATAATTCTATAGGTAAAATTAGGAGACTAGTGGTAAACAACAAATCAATTCCTTGGTGCCTTTAATGCGGATTCTGGTTCTAAGTTTATCATTCAAAAGTGATAGCATTGATAACGAGTTGGCAAGGGAAGGCATCATATTTGACATTTATGCCTTTTCTTTATAGCTATTACCTTCTAACAAGCTCTCATAGCTATTCAGAAATCAATCACTTTCTTCTGGGAGCCACACTTTATCATGCAAGTTGAAAATTTTGCTAATCTAATAAAAAGCGCAACAGGCTAAACATTTTTAGGAATTAACATCTAATATTGAATTGAGACATAAAACATGTGTAAATACATGGAGAGCAATAATTCTATTTGAATAAATACATTTTTAGAAGCAAAAATTAGGAATATTAACACCAACTTCTTAATTTAAGCATGTTCTTTTACTCAGAACTTGAAAAATGCAAAGAGCAATTTTTGTCTCCATTCTGTGCCAAACTTATGTAAAACAAATATTGATGATTAAAAATAGTCCATTTTAACATAGTCTTTTTCTGATGTTATAGTGCAAGATTTGATATTCATTTTAAATCATTTATTTTTAAAACTATTTTATTACCGTGTAAAATTTTACAAATCTTAGGATATTTTTATGCATTCTGGTCAAATTACTGAAAACTGCTTTTTACAAAAACTAAACGTTACTAAGATGAATTTTTTTTTTTTTGATAGAGTAATAATTTTGGAAATATGTTTAATGGTAATCTTTATAATATAACTCTACAGCTAGATACTATAGAAAAGATGCAAGGATAAGCAGAATAACAAATAAATTGTGAAGGAGACATTGAAGCAACCAAAATGTAATCTAGTAAAGCTGTATGACAGAAAGACTTCAAACAACTATCACAGATATTAGAGTATTAATGTCATTATAAATCATGCAGGCTAACAAACCCGTCACAAATGTAAACAAAAGGATTTCAGCACATTATAGAATATTTTAAATGCTTCTTCTAAGTCATTAGTGAAGGAAAAATAAGCAATAAAGCCAAGCACCAGTTATTTTTACCACTCGCAAATGATATGCATGTGAAAGCATTACTGGAATTTAAAATGAAACAGAACAGAATGCAATATGAGCTAGGCTGCTCATTTTGCCAAGTCTCAAAAATTGTAGATAACTTGTATGTAAACATTAGTATCAATAAATTCGATTTTTTTTTTAAACCGACACTTGGATGGTATTTCTTTACTATGTCTGGCTGCTCACAATAAGAGGAGAGTAGAGAAAACGTCCAAAGAAACGGAAACAATTAGTCTCAAATAATCAAATTCCCCACACAATAGCTTTTTAAAGGCAAGTACAGAACATCACTTTTTACATATATGTTGCACACACTGTGCATCATCAAGTTCTGTAACCTTTTCCATTACCTAGTGCATCAAAATCAAATTCACTTTCTTCGTCTACTGTTGGCAAATCTGATAACTGATTGGTCCAAACACTGCCTGCCATTCTTGTAGGTTCTATATCTAATGTTGACAACTGGTCAGATGATGTAAATGATGCTCTGGCATTTGAAAACTCATCTGTGTTTATATTCAAGGAATTTAATAACTTCTGGGGACCAAAGGAGAATCTAAGTCTTGCAGCATCTAAGCAGCCACCCCAAGTTTCACGGCGTGCTGTTCTCTGTAAATTAAATGGTACTATTAAACACAGAATAATGCAGTTCACATTACACAGTAATAATAAAAATAAAAATAATATAATAAAAATAATAAGTAAATGTAACAAAAAATAGGAATTAAAAGTAGCTTAAAAGCTATTGGATGATTGACTTTTTACTAGGCTAACACATATCAATACATATTCTGTACAATAGAATACATATATTAACAAAGAATCTTGAAGCTGCCAGAAAATCCATTATCCACGACATATTTACATTTTTTTTTTCTTAGAGAAATATTAAAACAAAAAGTGTACTTCCATCTTAATGCAGAGTTCCCACTCTATTTCTTTTTTTAAAACTCCCTTTTTTCCCCACACAAATTTTTACAAAACTCCAGGTCATACTATCAGATAATTCACGGCATTTTTAAGGTGATTAAAAAATAATTTATCATTCAATAGAAAATAATAAAAACCAATTTAAGAATTATACATTGTATAAAAATTAATACACAAAGCACAAATAATTTTGCATTAAAATAACTTATCTAAATAATCCAACACATTTGACTTGAATCAATTAGTGATTTAATGTATCATAAGCATGAAATTCAATTTAAGTCAGTGGAAAATACAAAATTCTTTACCTGTTAAATACTAGCAATTCCTTTTAAAATCAGTTGAAAAATTCCATTCATACAATAAAGTGATACGAAAAGTACTAATCTCTTTGCCCACTTTTCTCGAGATACCATGATCAATCCTTTTCCAGATTTTGGATGAAAATACACAATTTTCCTTGACAAATTTGAGCAAAATTAAATTATGTGACAGTTCCAGGATTTCCTTGACCCGTGGGAACATTGTTAATGTTTAAATAATTACTTAAAAATTATTCTTTCACACAGGATTAGTACTGTTGAAAAAGTAAATTCCACTAGTCTTGTTAAAAATAGGTGTATATATATATATATATATATACACCTATTTTTAACAAGACTAGTGGAATTTACTTTTTCAACAGTACTAATCCTGTATATATATATATATATATATTAGGAAGAAAGATATCACAAAGCAACTTTTATTTTTTACTTTGTAGAAAGATAGCAGATAGTTATATTGCAAATAAAAACTTACGGAATAATCCACCTTTGATGTAATATAATTTTCGTAACAAAAACTTACTCTGTCACATTTTGGAGCCATTTGAGAAACAAATTTGCTTCTTAAAGACAGGATCTGTTCATGAAGATTTTTGTTTTGTTGAGCTTTTTCTTCTTTTGTAGCCTAAAAACAAAAAAATATATACAACAATTATGGAATAAGAGTTTACATTTGTTTTGATATGTATGTGAATATATACATAGGCAAACACTTACGTGTAGATTACAGATACTTATTAATGAATAAGAAATGTTTGAGACCAACCTTTGATATTATGAATTTTAAAAATCAGTTGAAATTTTTATAAATACCTTGGTATGTAAGAGTGCAGATACATTTTTTCTTTGAATAAAACGAGCATCATACCACATTCATTTAAAATATTATTAAAGAAAACAATATTATAAAATTTTGATTTTAATCATAGTTTAAATTAAATTAATTATGAAAATTTCCTAAGTTGGTCAAAATTAGCATATCCTAATCGGAAAACTGTCTCTGGGTAATGTAGGTTGCCCACTAATTATATAGTTATTTATGTTCTTGTACGAATAGCATGCAAAATCAAATCTTGATGCATGAGAATTTATTTTCCCAGAACCATAAGTCAGATTAAAAAAATTTCATAGGTACTTACCTCTAATTCTTTAGTTAGCTTTTTTATTTCATTTGCATAGCGCTTCAATAATGCTTGTTCAGTTAATACTTCATTCACTTGAGGCTTATTTTTTATGATTTTTGCACGAGTAGCAAACTAAATAAATAAAAGTAAAACAAATTATTAAGTACAGTAGACCCTTGATTATTCAAAGTAATATGGACCAGGGACCCACCTTGGATAATACAAAAGAGCCTATCTGATAAACAGAAAACATTTGTTGTCCTACATGTTACCGCAACAGAAAGATTCAAAAAGGATTAAGAGAGATTAATCCAGACATGAGTTACATACCTTTTAAACACTTTTGTAAAAGTCCTGAACGATCTTGTTTCGCATCACTTTCACATGCTAACTACATCATTTAGTCTTCCACATCAATGCATTTTAAACTACATTTCATTTTTCCATGTCAATGCGAGATGTTTTTGATGAATTTACTTTCTCTACTTTTGACGAGTTTATTTTATCTCCATGTTAACTGAATTTTTCCATGCCTTTAATGTTGGTCTGATTGTTAATCTCAATAATTTTTTTTTAATATTAGAATTTCATTTTGTCAGGTCCGAATTTAGTGGCATAAATTCCAAAGCAATCGAGGACAAAGTGTGCACTCGCTACAGAAGTAAATGTAACCGGAAATTCTTAAATTCACACAATTATTTTTTAAATATGGTCGAGGGAAAGAATAAATTAATTTTATTTGTAAGGACATTTCAAGCTCAAAAGTTAGAAAAATAAATGCACTTTTTAAAGAATCATGAGGGAGACCCTGGATCCAGGACAATTTATTAATATATTATTACACTTAAAAATTAATGCCATGGAATAAGGAATGAAAACATACCTTCAGAGTTGAAATAGTTTCATCTAGAGATGCTGGAGTGACTGTACAAATGATTGCGGTTCGGGCATTTCCTCCCAATGAATTTTGTAAAATCCGAGTAATCTTGGAATCCCGGTAGTTAATATACTGACTGAAATCATGACAAAAACTATGTGTAATATTCGTTAAGGAATTTATTTACAAGATATCTATGTAAATTCGAGCATGTCTAGAAAAGCATTAATGCTAAGAGAAAATTCAGTTTTCCTCCAACAACTACACCAAATAAAGCTATGTAACTTGAGTATTTACCAACAGAACTCGAAGAATTGGAATAATTTAGACAAGGCCATTTAAAACAAGTTTGTATAGCTGATCCTGAATTAAAAATGACTAGTTAAAACTACTTTATCCCAAAAAATAAGACACTGGAATGAAATCCGAACATCTCAAAAATTTCTGCTTTTAAAACTGTGTGCGATTAGTACTTTAATAAATTTCATTCGTCATTATAACCAAATTAAAGTACGTCAAAAGGGTCGGGTCATATGGTTCTAGTCAAGGATGCTAGCATTAGTTGCTTGTAACTGTAGTCAACTGGTTCTAGTTGGTTGGGTTTTATGGCACAAGACAATGTGAAGTAATGGATATACACAAGAAAAGTTTAACTGATATACTAGAGAGATGTGCACTAAAGGTAACTAACAGGAGTCGAACATGAATTACCTACAACTTGCAGGTCGCTTGGACTTCTCCAATCTGTTCAAGTTGGTCAGTCGATATGAAAATACGGCTCGAACAAGGCCAACAACATATCATTTGAACCTTTCTGCTTTCGCAATGATTAACACGCTTTGTGTAGAAGTTCTGTTCTTCATACACGGATTTTAAAATCTTTTACTCTAAAATATAATTATCTTCATTCTTTATCGATTCTATTATGTTCCCACAAGTGCCTTACACACCAATTATCTGAGGTGGTCAACTGCTTTCTTGAGAGTTTGGTTTAAGAATTGCAGAAATTCATAATCCTTTAGGCAAAAGTCCTCAAATATTAAAATTATTGATCAAATTTTTAATTGGCATAATACAAAATACTTACTCAACTACAACTCTCTCACTCAGTTGACTGATAACTTGACTTAACATTAGTAACGACTTGTTTATATTTATACTCTCCTTGAGTCGTGCTCCCTTTGCGCCCGTTTGTCGAGCCCTTTCAGATCCAGCCAAATCTACTAAATTCTAAAAACAGAAAAACATTTGAGCTTTTACTTTTTTTACGAACATTATAAAATACTTAATTTATTAACATATGTGAAAACATCAAAAAATTTTTATGTACTAAATACAGAATTCAGTTGCACACACATAGTAAATATTTTAAGGAATAAATCATTTTAATGTACTTTAAAATTTTTCCATAAACAAAATATTATTCCATATTAAGTTAAAACTCATTAAAATAGATAATTGGAGTAACTGAACGCGAGATAGTTGAAAATCAATACCAAAAATGAAGACAAATGTAGTAAAGATGAAAAACCTTCGAAAATGACAAAGCACGATTTAAAAACTTTGTCAATGCAAATAATGTGGACATAACTTGGTTTTTTTAAGTAAACTTCACTTTAGCTCTATAAAAATGAATTTTGTACAAGAAAATTTCCAGAGCATGGATTTAAGATTTGTATATGGAATGGAGTTGGTTGGATTTTACTCTTTTTTTAACTTTTAGACTTTTGCAGACATATTTTTAATTGAAAACTACTGACCTTCCTTCCATATACCAATGATAGAAATTGTGAATAGAATTTAAAAAAAAAAAAAAAACGAACTTTCTATTGTACTGGTAAATATTTAGACATGGTTAAAATTAATTTTAACCTAATTTTTTTTTGTTGATAATCATTTACTAGCAAAATAAAAATTGAATTCAAAATTTTATCTTTAAGAATATGAATTTCTATGTGGTACTTTCAATACTAGGTCTAACTAAAAACTACTCAACTTACAGGGTGTCTACTAAATTTCTGTAGGTCCATTTAGGGGACCTTTTAGAGACTTTCTAAAATAAATGGCAATTTTAGTTAACAACGTACTAGAGCAACACAACGGGCTATTGACGATGATCCGGTCTAAAATAAATGCAGGATCTTATTTTACACGATGATGTGGGTCAGTTAGATGCAATCAAACTTTAAAATCACACTTTATCTATTGCTTAGTCTAATCTTGAGGACTCTAGTATCACATTTCAGCTTTAATAAGATGTTTTCTAAATAAAAATTTTTAAATAATGACAAACCATAAATCATGTCAAAGTAGATGAACATATTAAACAAATACTCTTTATTTTCGTTTTCTGAATACTTTAATTTTTAATAAAAATTAAACAAAAATAAGCAATTACTTAAAAAACATTTCGTAATGTAAATTTTTTATTTTTATGTTTTATGCATCAAATGAAGTTGTTAAAAAAAATTATATCAATTTGTGTATCTAAAAAAATTGTCTCGGAAAGTGTGTGGATTGGGAGAGTTGCGCCATTTTCATTTACTTTTCAGTTTGCACAATTTCTTTGTCTAATTGTTCAATTTCACTTGCAGTTTGCTTTATTTTCAATTTTCTTTTTTTTCATTTGATTAAATTCAACTGCAGGCACCTTTTATTTTCGCCTTAAATTTTTTTCCTTACATCCATAAATGGATTTTTTATAATAATAAAGAGAAAAACATTTTGGGACAAAATTTATGATTTCGGGACCAGTAGACACCTTGACTTAAGGGGGTCCGGGACACAAAAATCGTCAAATTTTCGAATTTTTTTTTATGATTTTAAGAAATTCTCTATGTTTTTTTGCTTAAAATGACATCTAAATCATGTTTCTATCTTAATTAGAACTAGAGATATAATAATTTTTGTAGTGCGTTGTTTTGAAAATCTAACACTCTTGAATGTTGTTGTCATGGCAACGACATCTGTCTTTAAAACTTTAAATGCGTTTTTCTCCATGATACATTTTTTAAGATTTCCTGTATTCAAATTGCTATAAGTCGAAAACCAATAAAGTTTAAGGGTTGAAATTTGGAATACATATTTTTCAAACATTATACTTTAATTCTGATTCAGCAAATTTGAAACAAATATTTTCTTTTAAAAATATGACTTTTTTTTAAAAAAGTACCTTAAAATTTTCAAAATTTTTCATTTAAATATTTTTTATTAAATTAATATTTTTTAAATTGCTGAATGGAAATTAAAGTTTATAAATTTGTGAATAATTTACTGCAAGAAGTTTGAAAATGGACCAAGAATATTTTGAGCCTTAGCAATTTAAAATGACCCCTCTTTTTTTCAAAACATTTTAATTAAAAATTTTTAAAAAACTTTTGGAAAAATTTTGTGTTGTGATTTTGTTTATTAGTTAGATGGGTAAACAGTACAAAAAAATTCAAAATTCTAAATTAATTAATAAAAAAAAATTTCTGATGTGTCTCGGACCCCCTTAATATTTAAAAAGGAGTAGTAATGAATGAATATAATACTTCATTATCATTGGATAAATTTTGATTTGGTCTCTCAATTAAACTCACATTTTGATCAATCCGATTCCTCAATAGATGAAATATTGTTTCATTGCTGGTAAAAAAAAAAAAAAAAATTCAATTTTTGATATTCATCCTAAATTTTCAAATAACTAAAGTTTTAAATTCAATATAGATGTGCAATAAACTATAATTGCCAATAAACCATAAAACCACATTTAAAAAGAAAACTTCCTTCATATACAAAATGAATGCACATTCTGTTTTTAAAACAGCATATCTTAGCTATAAAATCTACTTACAAATTGCGAGACATTTACAGCTGCATCTTCATCCCCACGTATACCACTTTCAATTATCTAAAAAAGAAAAATATGAGTTCATAGACAACACAAAATGCCATTTAAGCGAGTGAGTTTGAAATGGCATGCAAAAGTGACAAAGTCCACATACAATGATTGTAATGAAATTTGTAGATTGACCCCGAGATAAACAAAGCGTAAATTAAAGTAAAAAATTACTAATAGGCAAAACGTTTGTCTTCTTGAGATGTACTTAACCATCATTACAATAATTAACTTCCAATATAGCAATGTATATATATAGCAGCATAAAAAGTTATACCATAAAGTACTTTGGAAGATTGAATTTGAGCCATCTTTTCAGACTCTCCAACATTTGTGACTTGTTGACATGACTTCAAGGTACAAGTGCAAATTCAAACAAGCCAGATGGAGTGACATATTCAAAATTGCAATACCATTATAAAAGGCACAGCACTATGATACAAAGTCCAGTATGAACAGTTGAATTGTTCAAAATTGACATAGAAATAACATCGAGTATATAACAATTGCTGTGTGCAGCTAATTGTTTACCAGTGATGATTGAAAATCAAGTTTTCCAATAATATTGATATATATCAAAATTTCATTGCTGTGGTTTTTGTTAGCAAACTTTCCAGGCAGAGTTGCCTTAAAGCTGGATCAAAATAACAAGGTTACCATGTTTGAAAACAAATCTCCATTGCCTCTGATACTACCACACCCGATTTTTTTTTTATTTCCTGCAAAAATATCAGGCATAGGTTATTTCTTAGCTGCATGTATATTTCGATCAACTTTTTTGATTAAACATGTAATGGTATGTAAAATGCCATTAAAAAAATTTTAATAAAACATTAAGAAAAGCAACATTTTTTATTTGAAAATGACTAGTAAAGTTTAAAGAAATTACTCAAATAAGATGGGTTACGTTTAATTAAATTGGGTAGCCATACATTGTAGTTCAAATACATTTAAAAATTGCGACAGATTTTTATTACAAGACGATTAAAATCACTTAAATTTAAATTTGTTTTTCATGTTCCATGGTTGTGATTGAAAGCTGTACTCTAGTCTCTAGTAACTAAATCTATCATTTTAAATCGGAATGTGGTTTCCATTTAGAAACTTAATGTCTGAATTTTAAAAAAAGTACCAAAAGAATTCGATTTAATATTAAATTTTTGAAGTAAAGGGAATTTAAAAAAATCTTTGCTGATCTTGGAATTATATCAACTAGGAATTTTGAAAAACCAATTTTTTTGTCTTAAGTGACAAAGTTTGAAGTTGCTAACTCAACAAAATTGAAGTAGTTCTCATGCAACTTAGATACATGTGAGCCATTCACTGAATAGTAATTTTTTTTTTAACGCTGCAAAATTGACCTAATGCTTGTTGAAAAATTGTGATAGATCGAGTTCTGATGACAATTTTAAAAGAAGCTCCAGTATACCACATGCCACTAATGAAATTTCAAGGGAAAAAAATGCACTTTTCCTTTAAAATAAATTAAGCATGAATGCTGTAACAATTTAACATCCTCTTATATTGATAAAATTCTAAAACATCACACACAAGCTGCAAGAACACAACACGTAAAATATATTTATTGGAAAACTTAGTACAAGACTATACGTCAAAAATTCACCGTTTTTTACTGAACAGAAACATACAGGGATGATCGTAATGACTATCAACTCAAAATTGGCATCTGTAGAAGTGACCTTAGATAAAACTTTCGTAGTTTGTCTTGCCAGGGTGGCAACAAAATCCCTGAAAAAAAGTTCCCTGATATTTCCATGATTTCCCTGAGAGTCTCACAAAAATTTCCCCGATTTAACAATTTCCTTATGAAATGTTATGATCCATGATTGGTATCAATATACATTATCCACACAACACTGTTTTTAAATATTTAGGGTCAGAGAGTGTAAATGGATCATTCTCCACAAATATTTTGTATTTTACTTCCACAGATATTTTAATTGTTATTGTAAGGAAACCTTAATGGAACTCTTATAATTGCAACTGAAAAAACTGGAGAAAAAATGCAAAATATTTTGATTATGAACTTTTTACATCCGACCCTACATTGTCACACTATTCATCGAAACCAAATGCAAATATGCATAAAAAATTCTACAAAAATGTAATTGCAAGCAAAAATATTAAATTTAATACACAAAAAACATCATTTGTTACACAAATTTTAAATTGTATCCTACAAGTAGTATCGCTAGCCTTACGGCAACAAGACACTGCAGCCGCGAAAAAAACGGCAGCGGGGTTTTTCGCGGTGTTCAAAAATTACGACGCTATGGTTATTTATTCGAATTACAATTTCGGCGAATACAATTTATTCGATTCTCAAAAGTACTCGTAATTGTGCATCTCTAAATAGTACAAACCTTAATGGTAACAGTTTAAATTGTCAAAATTTCCCTGATTTTTTGTAAAATTTGCAAATTTTCCCTGAGATTTCCAGAAATAAAAAGTTTCCTGAGAATTCCCCGATTTTCCAGGTTCTGTTACCACCCTGCTTACAGCAAAAGTGCAATCAATATGAAATGAATAATATGGATGGATATATCATGTTTACATATTTGCATCCAAAGTAAATTGTAGAAGCTATGAAATAATTAAATCGGTGTTATACGACACTATTTTCCTACACTTAAATGATGAGAAATATGAAAGAAGTGATGCCTGATCACTTTTCAATCAACATTGAATTAATTCAACCCAAGCAAGGCCAGTTAATTCTGCTAGTAGTATTAATTAGTAATAGTACCTTTAAACTGGCCTCCATTGACAAAAAAAATAAAGTGTTTTGTCATTAATTGTGTAGTTAATGGAAGTTGATCACACCATCATAATACATACTGCAATAAAATACTCTTTCTACGTTTGTTCATTTTGAAAAAATTTAATTTTATGAATTTTACCACCTTTGGAAGAACTTTAAATTTCTTTCTAAACGTAATGTCTTTCGTAATCTGAACACACAAGCAAGATGGACAAAATATAGCAAAATGATAAGAACTTCTGTATTAAACTCAGTCTATTTTGTCAAGTCTAAAAAAACACATGATACATCCTGTCACGATGGAATACCATTCCTTTCACATTTCTTAGTTTTGAACACTTCTTAGTAATTGACTTCCATTGGTTCTATTGGGAACAATATTTCTCAAAATTAATGTTTTTGTAGGATGCCAAAAGCTTATAGTACAGTATTGCTTTATAATTTCACCTTATCTGGAACATGATCGCGGGATGTAAACCAGCATTAGTAGTGGATAATGTTGCGTCGTCTAGCTTACCCTCTTAATCAATATTACTTTCTCATTGCCACCAACATACTTAAAAATAATTTATAGTTATCATACTTTAGCAGTGAATTGTACTTGGAACACAAGGCATCATGCTTCAAACCCTTTTCACATTAAATTACAATTTTAATTTTGAAAACAGAAATTCTTACCACTTGAAAGATAGAATGTGACCTTGAACTCCTTTCATTCATAAGAGTTTCACCAACTCTTCTTTTTTCTGCAAAATATAAAGCAAATGAGAACATGCACAGCTCATACTTGGCATTAAACAAAAAGACATTGTGTGTTTCGCAAAAATATTATTTTTCACTTCTCTCATGACCAATTTCAGTTTGCCCAGAGAAAGTGGAATTATCATTTGAAGATTACTTGATTCAAGCATTGCCATTAGTGTAGATTACAGGTTAAACAAACAGGTAGTTGCATTTGCATGAAGTTCTGCATAATTCTAAATGAAAGAAATACTTCATGTACATTTTCTTATTGAGAAAATTTTGTTTGACTGACACAATCACTTTTTAGTAGTCCACCAAGAGAGAGGAAAAAGTAGAAGGATTTGTTTCATAAAAAAAAAACTTTAAACACATTTATAACATACAGAGAACATGGGGTCACAAATAAGAACCATGCATTCAGTTGAACCAACCAAAAAAATAAACGAAAAAAATTTTGCTGGACATTAAATGTGAATGTTTATTTTACAAAAATTGCATTTATAAGAAATCTGTCATTTCTATTTCCACAATCAATTTCAGAATTAAGGCAGTGTAAATTAATCAGTGTTTAACACGTATGATAGGGCACAAGGCGTTACATATTAGTTTCAAATCACGGAATCTATATAACAAGCTTGAAATAATTGCCTCTCAAAATAGTTCCCGAACTTACTTACTTTCGCCTTTTCTCATCAACTGTAACACTTGATCCGGTTCTTGGACAATATGTTCCGTAAGTCCATCAACTTTAATATGGCCGTACTGAAAACAAATAAAGTTAAGTTAAATACTAAAATATACACAAGTATCTTGCTTTTAAATGCGATCTCTATACGAGGTCTATTCAAAACGCATACAATCTCATTTTTTATTACTTCAACCAACTGATCCTTGAGTCAGGACTTTGGTAAATGAATCCTACTCTAGTCTCCCTATGTAATGCTCTTACATAGTCTCCCATATAAAATATAAGTATCAAAATATGCCCAAACTTACTTTATCTTCCTTTAACTTCAAATTTTCACTTTTATCTGTTAACAAATCCACTACCATTTCATTATAAATTTCCATGTAAGAAACTCGCAAAAGAAATTCTCTATCAGGCATCTATTAATAAATGAAATGTAAAACAAAACTTAAGCTGTAATATAATTTGCTTTTAACATACATTTGAAGAAAAACAATAAAAATTTTACTAACAAGTTATACATGCACACATTCAAACTTTTTAACAGTATAATCATTTAAATATATACTTACATCCTGTATGCAATTGAAAATATCAGAAATAGTGTAGTGTATTATTCCCAAATTTTTTCCATCATCATTTCCCATCATTGTAAAAGTCTTCCCAGAAGATGTTTGACCATAAGCAAATATTGTACCTGCAAAAAATTAGACAATCATTTATGTTTTTCACTAAACAAATTGACAATTTTAAACTTAATGGAGTATGAATATTCTTTTGATTTAAACTTGTACCCACAAAATAAACGATTGCTTCTAGTGTTCATAAAGTTTTGAATATTTACTTAAAGTCTAGAATAACAACTCTTGTTTTATCAACCAGTCTCTTTTCAATATATTATTCATCATATGGCTGGTTTGTTCTGTGCATCATACATCCAGAACATGTATAATTATAATATGATTATGACTATGAATATTATGATAAAATCAAGTTTGAAATATCAAATTACCCTCCTATCTCTATTATAAAAGGAAGTGTTTGTCTGTCTGTACGCCGTGTCCAGACGAATCTATGGCACTTGTCGAAATGTTTACATTATATTGCTTACTTTGTTATGTCTGCAGCTTCAGCCCATTTATGAAATGGAAATTACTCACCCCAGTAATTATTTTATGATACACTTTCTTAAATTCATAATGAAAATAAGTAAATTCATTTATTGGCACATTGGAGGTTTCAATAAAATAAAATTAGTGACAAACTATTCATTTACTAAAAGGATGGAAAAGGATTGTAAGTTGTATATGTCAGAGTCAAATTTGACTGGATTGGAGACCAAACGAGTTTCGAAGAAAACATTTTCTCGTGAACCAAAACAGATCACAAGCTATGCACAAACAATGATAAATTTATGATATGGATAAAATAATAAGCAATTTTATTGAATAGATATAGAGCATTTCAATAAAACAAAATTTTCAAAATCATCTAGGCTGGCGATGGAAACGGATTGCAAATGGCATAACTGAAGCAAAAACAAAGTGAAATTTAAGCACAATCGTCCGTTGAGTATTTGTCACCCGGTTACAAAGAGAGAAAAAAATTATAAAGCAAAGAAAAATTATTTTAGTTTTCGGTCAGCAGCCAAATACGATAAGAGTCCGAAATTTTCAGTTTTCAAAAGACTTTTCCCAATTTGTGAAATTTTTTGTTCTTCCGGTCGTCTAAGCACTCTGGTTTATGCTTTTGCGATCTTTTCCTACAATGTTTTTTCGATCGATTGAGTAGTTTTTTTTCGGAACTGATAACCGATTGCTTTAACTTTTCAAAGCAGAATCACCCCCGAAAATCTTCAAAATTTTTCTTTATTCAACTTTACTGGGATAGCTTTAACAAAGAATTAGGAGCATAAAAAAGCTAGATTAAAAAAAATTGCAACACACCAGGCTGCCACTTGGCTATTAGTATTAATTAAAATAAATATCTTTATATTGTTTTTGATTCACCTACAAACTTAAAATTCCCTTCCCCATACTTATAATCACTTTTTAAAACATCGCACTCGCGGACAACTGAATAAAACATAATTAATTAACATTTGATGATTGTATTCTACTTCGTCTGGTAAGACAACTATTTTGTGGAAAGCAACTATTTGTGAGTGGCTCACTCACATCGCGAGTCGAAAACAGACCGATTTTCATGGGTTTTCAAGTCTTTAAAGTGTATCCGTGCTCATCAAGAGTTGATCGACGATTTATATATCGCATATCCAGGGTTGCCATTCAAGCAGGCCAGTTCACGAATCATCACCAATGACATACACGTAAGCTGTTTTATCGCCGATCGGCTGATAAAAAGAGGTCAGAAATAAAGTGAAAAATATAGTCATTAAAAAACTGATTTTTGTTTTCAAAGGCAAATAAGCATTTTCTAAGGACTATTGACAACAAATAAGTACTTCTAAGGGCTCTTAGAAATGGAAGGTCAAAATAAGCACTTTCTAAGACCCGTGGGAACCCTGTTTTACGTCCTTTGGAATCGTCTTCTGGATTGTTTTTGGTAGTTATTTAATTAACGTCGCACCGGACCAACACAATGGGCTATTGTGATCGCTTTGGGAATTGCGTAGCAATCACCGGGGATTGGCAAGCGTTATTGTTTTTTCTTTATCATAATGAAATTTGGCATACAGGTAGTCCTAATATTTTTTACAAATTTTGTGTCTAGTCTGAATTTTCAGATTTAATCTAGAACCTTTTTACATGAATTAAAAAAAAAAAAATTCTCTCTTGAACCAATGTTTGACACTTTTGGAATCGTCACGGGCAAGACCGTGCTGGCCACACAGTGGCTAGTAGTGATATAAGGGTCATTCTGAAATTAAGTGGAAATTTGAGTCACCTGCATTTTTTTAATGAATTTTATGCATTAATTTATTTTTATACAGTAGTAATATATCTTAATTAAGGTATATTTTCATCAAATAGTGTTAAAAGAATAAATATTTGCATATTTATAATTGAAAAATTAAATTAACCATGGAAAATGTCACCTCCATGGCCGTCCCTAGCCCTGTTTCTAGGTTTAGATATAGTTGAAACTTAAACAGTGTAAGAAATTCCTTTATTTAGTAGCTCTATTTAGTGTTAAGAGTCTTATTGTTACACAATGCACTTGAAATTATTATATTTTTAATTAAATTTAATATTGAAAATCAGTAAATTCCTTTGTCCCTGCTATTTTTGTCAGCTCTGCATAAAATGTAAATAACCTTTAAAAAAGTTACTAGAAAGCAGCACATGTCTGAAAGTGTAATTAAAAGAAGCTCTAATCAGCTATCTTTACTGTAAGATATCTTAGACTCAAAAGCAAGTATTATTTTGTCTGTTTCTTATATTTATATTTGAAAACTCATGAGTTCTTTTTACAATGTCACCTCCATGGCATTTTTTAATTTAACGTTCTTTCATTTATTGCTGAACTTTTTTCAACAGATAGTTAGAAATTGTATAAAATAATCTGGAAATCAAAGCACGTGGCTGGGATTCTTTTATGTTAGGCTAAAATGTGGTTTACCCATTGAAATGTCACCTCCATGGCTAAGTTCCAACATGGAGGTGACAGGCATACATGGAGGTGAACAAATATTTCTTATGAGAAATTTTACAGTGACATATGGTTAAAAATTGATTCTAAATGGTTATTTATTAAAGTAAGAACAATCTTAGGTAAACAAATAAGGAGTCCAATTGTGTTTTCTCTATCCTGTACTGATTTAACCTGCCAATTGATTCTGATTTGAACCTGTAGTGTTAGCTACCAGTTTTATTTGATTTACAATGTTTGAACACTTGTAACTTTGAGTCTGATTATGTATGTTAATAGAATCTTTAATTTTTCTTTAAAAATATGAAATATGTCACTGAGTGTAGGGAGATAATTTAAGTATCCTCATGACTGAAATTCTCTTTGAAGTTTCTGACATGGTACAAGGTCAATCTGACCATTTGGTACCATGTATAAGAAATCTGATATAATCAAATTTAGTAAAATCAGGAAGGAGTCTGAGCAAAAAAAGAAATATAATTAAAAATGATCCAGAACTGTATGTAGAATTTAAAAAGGAGTTGGAGAGATATTATAGAAGTAAAGAAGAAGGAAAAATAAAAGATATTTCAGTACTTTCCAACAGAAAAGAGAGCTCAGTAAAAAAAAATAAAATGGGTTTAAAAAACAAGAAATTTTTTATTTGAAGAAAAAAAGGAAATTAATATTCCACCAAACAGTGAACTAGTTGACCTAGTAGAAGCTGTTGGTGTAGGCCTTCAAAGTGTAGCTGTTATTGGGAAAGCAGTAAGCAACACGGAAAGAGGCAGAAAAGGGCTAGCTAAAAGAAACAAATCAAAGTCCTACTGAACGATTAAGATTAAGGAACTTGAAAAAGAAAATAAAGAAAAAATGAAGCTCAATACAAATGAGGAGAAATATAAGAGGAACTATTGTTTGAAAGAGAAGTGTAAAAATATGAACAGTCCACAGCAGAAGGTCGAAAATCTTTTACGTTGAGTAAAAGTTTCTCCTAGAGTAAAAATCCTGAAATTGGAGTTGCGTTAACTACCCAGGTAGAGAAAAATTACAGTACAAAATAAAGAAAAGGTCTAAAAGCATTTGGTTTGGTACTGTCTGGGAAAATAATTATAAAGTATCAAAGTTTGCACAAGATCCCACTTTAGTCCATAATGGGAAAATTGAATAAAATATAGTGAGAAAAACATTGAAAAGTAATTAAAGAGACAAGCACATACCAAACAAAAAATAAAATGAGAATAAGATCTGACATCGTGAAGTTTTTTGAGTAAGATGTCAGCCGTATGGAACCAGGCATTAAGGACTAATACTAAAAACAAAAGAGAACCCTAATGGGAAATCTTAAAATCTCCATAAAAAGTTGAAGTAGAATCTGGTTATAATATTCCATACTCAATGTTCTGTTTTTTTACCATTTTAGATATTGCAACCTGATGTAAAAAACATGTGCATGTGAAAAGCATGAAAATGTTTTTAATTTTTGAAAAATTAAAAAGCCTCAAAGTTTTTAATTACAATGATTTAGACCAGATGGTTAAATCTCTGCTGTCAGGATGCAGTAAAAAGTAAAGAAGAATGTCTGGAAAGGAGATGTAAGAAGTGCATTAACAAATATGTTGAGACAAATGATTTTGAAAATGTAATTACATGCGTTGAGCAATGAAAAAGGAAAGAAGTAAAGCTTAGTTAAAGGAATAAAAAAGTCAGCTAAGAAAGTGGTTAAATCAAAAGTAGAAATAAAAGTCAAAGAACTAGTTAGTAAATTCAATCATATGCTTCCTCATTTCATGAAGTCTGTTTGTTTGCAAATAGTCCAATACAGGTCAATTTTCAACCTAAAAAATAACCTCGGAACAGATAAAATACCGATACATGTTGATTTCAACAAAAATTATTAATGTAAGTACACCAAGGAGATACAAAGTGTGCATTTCAGAGGTTCAGACGACCAAATCACATTACATAGGTAGGGAAATTGAAAACAGTGAAAAACTTAATGTTCTGCTCATTGTTTGAATCTTTACGACCTGACTCAAGTGCATTTAATGAATATATAATTGTCAAAGCATTTGGTAGAAAGAGTGTTTGCTATTATGTGGCAAATGTCTCGGAATGTTTTGAAGCTTCTTACCAGATCCCCTTCATGTAAAGATGACATGACACCAAAAACAAATTTGTTTTTTTCCAAAGAATGTGAAGCAACAGTGCAAGATGAGGTTGTGGCCATTTTAAAACAACTGACAATGATCACTCATGAACAGTTCATTTTTTATGAAATACCTGAAGACATTACACTGTGTTAGATGAAACTGAAACATTTTGTCACCTCCATGCAAACACTTGTAGCTCCATTCCCATGAATGTCACCTCCATGGGACTATATGTCACCTCCATGTTTTAAGGAAATAAAAAATTGGCTTTAATTTGCTTTCTTGACCTCTGTTTGATGGTTGTACAACTTCATTTGCCCTAGCAGAACACTAAATATATAAAATAAATAATAAAACTTTAATTTTATTTTTCAAAAGTTTTGACTGTCAAATTTCCACTTAATTTCAGAATGACCCATAAGTCAATAAAAGAATGAATATTATGAGATTTATAAAAAGGAGACACATTATGTAGGTCAGTGAGAACTTCAGTGTAAAATATGACATCTTTTTACTAATTTCCTAGATCCTAAGACAGTTTGGAATCTAATAAATTCAGAGGTTTAAAAAAATGTTTTGACAGTATGGAGAAATTTAAAATTATAACTTGACATCTAAATTAATTCATGTAGCCATAAGCATGTACAAGAGATGTGCTCCGAGACCAATACTTTCAAAGGTTAAAGTAGGATTATACCAAGCCTGTATATAGATATGCAATATTTGGAATTACTAGGTCGATTATTTACTTAAGATATTATTTAGCCTATCTGCAAGGTCAGTAGATACCAAATTCGTTTAGGATATTGCTCTCAATTTTTCATGAAGTTAGTGATTTGTATCAATATTCTGCAATAAATTCAAAGACGTTTTAAACTGGTATAACAAAAACAGCATTTTCTTAAACTAGTCACTGCTAATAAAACCAATTAGAAAGGTAAATAAAATCATTTTACCATTGAAACCGTCAATGACAGATTTGACAAGAGGAGCACAAAACTCTTCATAAACAATTTCATTAGTATCAATTCCTTTGAACACTCGATCTAGAACAGAAAAATTAAGAACATTCATTATAACTCTTGGTAACTAAAAAATTTTAACTACAGAGCATAAGATTGATATATTTTAAAAATAGTTAGAGTCCTCTACCACCGAGATAACATGGAAATTCATGCTGAAAATTATGTATTGATGTACACATATTGTCTCCCTTTAAAACAGAGCACTTACAATTTAAACAATTAGCATGTTGATATTACAACTAACAAAAACCATTTTGCAAAGAATCTAATGCAATTTTAGCTATCTCTACTGAATTAAAACTTTCCCTACATAGATTAGTCATGTGGGGGGAAATGGGAAACAGTTTTTAATTTCAAAGTAGAATTTAAAAAAAAACATGTTTCTAAAAAAAAAAAATTTTTTTTTTTGCATTACATATACATTGCATTGCATTAGTCAATAACACATTGCACAGGGTTTTTTTTTTTTTTTTCCCCTTATATTTAAACCCATTTTCAGTTGAGAAGCAATTTTTATACCAACTTTACCCATGGAATGGGGTAAAGAGGGTTTATTCAGAGAAGTTATAAAATCGCATTAAATGGCGAAAAAATTAACACAGTATATAATATTTGGTAAGTGTATTAAAAGAACAATTTTTGTTGAATGAGCTACTACTTTAGTTGTCTTCTAAATGTCAAACTGATAATATGTAACAATATTTTTTTAACGTTGTATTTCAAAATAAAAACATTGACTGCTCCTTTCACTGTAAAGAACAGCCTGTTCTTTACAGTGAAAGTAGATTTACTTTTTAGAGAACAAATTCTACACAATACAAAACATTTATATCAACATGAATTTTGAGAAAGATAAAAGGTTACAAATCACAACTGTAAATGATTATCAAATCTCGTTTTTGGCAATGTACATGCATAATAGAACTTTCAACATTTATTATGCCATTAACCTCTTTTTCTAGAAAAGTATATCATCGACTCACTAGATAATTTTAGAAAGGTTTCGTGAATTATTCTTTCCCGATATCTATTACTTGCTCAATTAATTGTTGAACTGATTTTTGCCTACATGGTCAAAGAACCTTACTTAAAATTGTTGCTGTCATTTTTGCTCTTTAGTTCAATATTTCTTTGGCCAGAGCCTGAGCTGATGTTCTCATCTTTTTCTTATTATTAGATCCATATTTGATGAAATAAATGATCTAGGATGCAAGAACCTCTGCTAATACCTCTTTTATTTTTCTATACCTTTTCCTTTCTCTCAATGAATTTTGAGCAGCATTTCTAAATTGAGTCGACAGGATTTGATATGGCTAATTTCAGGTCCCCTTCATTTCAAAGCATCTAGCATTAAAAACAATTTTGTAACTGTCTTACCAGTTTATTGGAATCTATTAACAAGTCTATCCAGCTCAGGAGAACAATTTTATAATAGCTTTAGAAAGGTATACAAAAATAGGAAGGAATAGGAATATTATAACTATGAAGTTTCACAAATAACAAAACCAGTGGCCACTAGGTTCTTATAGATGTTACTACTAAAAATAATATTTTTTGATTGAAAAACTTTTTATAGAACTTAAATATTGGAAAATCCGGGAAAGTTCTGTGGTGTTTTTTTTAACGATAAATACCAATGAGGCAGTACAAAAACATAAGAAAATATTATTGAATCACATAAGCACTATTTTGTTCTATAACTTTTTGCCATCTTTCCAGCAGCTGGAAAATTCTTTTTAAATCATATTAGACTTGTTTGTAAAGTTATTGAGGTGCTGTTTGACAATCTCCAATGAAGTGAACTCCAGGTCGTTCAGAGAATTTTGAAATGACCTGACGAAGTGTAAATCTGAAGAGCAAAGTCTGGTGAATATGCGACACAAAACATCTCAACCATACTCAAGTCATTTTCTGACATTCAGCGAAATGTGGAGCCACCCATTGTCATGCTGGAAGACACCCGGCGATTGGTCAGTTCTGGCCGCTTTGCTTCGATTTCCGCTTTTAATACTGCCGTTTTGAGAACCGTTTTTTCTCAAATTTATTGTCTTGATTTTGAAGCAACAATTCATACTGAACAATTCCTTTGTAGTCCCACCATACACAAATCATTACTTTTTTGGGATGCAGTCCCCTCTCGATGTTACTTGGTGAAATTCATTTGGCTAATCTCATTATCTTTTTATTGTAACATTATTGTATAGTATCCATTTCTCATCTCTAGTAATGAGCCGTTTCAAAAAAGGAGCCTCTTCATTTCGTTTCAGCAAAGAATCACATGCCAAAATTCGAACAAGCACATACTGTGTTAAAGTATGGGGTACCCATACATTGTAGAGGCTTATATGCCCAATCTTCTTAAGATGATCATGAACTGTACTTTTTGGTATATTTAAACAGTGATAGTTCCTCAACTGTGTAACATGGATTTTCAGCTATAGCATTTTTTTAATAGGTCCTCATTTACAGAGGATGGTTGTCCAGAGCGGGCATCACCTTCGTGGCTGAAATTTCCACGATAAAAATAATCAAACAACCTTCGAACTGTGTCATCAGAAACAACTCTTTGTCCATATGCAGAACACATTTTACAAGCAGTCTGACGAGCATTTTTTTCTTTCTCAAAATAAAAGAGCATAATATGACGGAAATGAACTTTTTTGGTTCTACATTCTTAGCACTGCAGTGAAACAAATATTACAACACAACACAAGCTAGAATTGTGCAGTGAAAGCTGGAAAGACCGAATTTACTCTTCTGCTTCAATCAAGGTCACTCCTTATCAGCAATAACAAACTAATAACAAAGCGCCCTTCGATTGGAAAAACCGCAAAACTTTCCGGATGACACAATATAATGTTGTGAGTTTTACTTTCCATCTTAATAGGGTTTGGAATTAATGAGGATTTTTTTGCATGGACTACCCACTTTACTTTATCAGACCTTATCTAATGGAAAACTCAAAATTGAGAAATCCACAAGATAAATGTTAGTGATATGCCGAAATTCCTTCCAATTCTCGGTACCCAAAACATTTTATCAAGACCAATTTGCACTACACTTTAACATAGAGGTGTACAACCTGCGGCCCACATGCGGACCGTGAATCATCAATTTGCGACCCGCAAACTAATTTTGACTAAACTTTCATGGCATTAAGAAGCAAATTGACTGACAAACATTTAGAATCAGTCTTAAGAGTGTCTACTAGCAGTATTGAACCTAACATACCTAAATTAGTTAGTAAAACTCCGTATCAGCCATCCCATTAGCAAGGTGTAACATAATTATTGTTTATGGTTTAGAAATTTTAATATTAAATATATTTGATGCTGTAATTTTTATTTCTAATTTTACTGATATCATTAAAATTTCTGATACTCATCTTTGTTGCTCATTGTACTACTACTGTTATTAAATTTATAACCTAAAATAATTTGCTGAAGTACATACAACGTTCTTGAGACACATTCTTAAAAGTAATTCTAAATGATTGATCATTGCAAATGTTTGTAAACTTTTTTTAAACTATTCACAATATCATTAATTTAGCTCTGTAACAAGCTCCTAGATTTTTTGAGAAAACATTTGTAAGTTTAATCTTATGAAAAATAAGTGATTATTTATACTATATATATTAAGTGTAATAACAGCTGTACATAATTGGGTAGTAACACTTTCATTGTGTCTGTGCTGTAACTTCATTTGCGCCCCCCCCCCATGTCTCAATCAACGGTGCGAGTGGCCCTTCTCCCAAAAAGATTTTGCACCCCTACTTTAACACTACCAAAAGTATAAGATCCTGTTTTAAAAAAATGTGACCAGTCTAGTAATTGTTTTTAGACCATATGAGAGGGATCTTCAGTTTAAACAAATGAAACAGTCCAAGGAGATTCTGCTGCTGTACAAACATTCTGGCATGATATACATCAGTGTTATCTTCAAATGCAGTTTATTATCGCATTGGTGACCTTTGGAATTTAATTTAATTGTCAGATATCAACTCTGAATTTAATCTTTGGAATTTTTATTGCTGAAATCATTAAAAAAAACAGGTTTGATCATGTCACAATCAGAAAACATAAAGGAAACAAGCATCGCCACAGAAACATTTCTGCTACCAATATTCAGCTTGATAGAAAATGCCTCTCATAAACATAAAACATTTAGTAAAAAGATAGATCTTGTAATAAAAAAGTTTTTCTAATAAAAATTATTTTGGACTACAAATTTATGTAATATATATGTAATATTTATGTAATAAATTTATGTAATATATTATGTAATATAAATGCACTCAGCTGTATATACTAACCAAACTGAAATTGTACAGAGGGTGCATTTGTCTGATGTATAGTGGAACCTTCCGCCTTCCATTGAATAGCAGCTTTACTCTCTCTTTCCCTGTGACAGATAAAGAAAAATGTTTAATGACACCACAATGATAGATTGCTGTTCATCTTAGTGAGAAAAAAATACCAATTCAGATAAATTATGGTTGGTTTTTGGAGTTTTAAAGTGCAAGGGTCATATTTGGCCCTGCTGCACCAGGCACAATACAATATCAAGTAATTCTTACATTACCAAGTAATTGATGCACACATTGAAAGCTTTACTAACACAGAAGAGAGAAATACACCCAGGGAGAAAGGCACATGGCAGGAATCGAACCTTACACCACCTACAACTCAAAGGTTGCTAGCACAGTGGGCATACCCGCTGAGCCATGACAACTCCATGAAATTATGGAAATTGCTTTAAATACATTCTATACAAGAGTGTACCTATGGATGAGGGAGGGCTTATTCACCTCCAGGACTATATAAAAATCATTTAATTCACCGATTCAAGTCATAAAATAGCAGTCTATTGAATTCACTGGTAAGAGAGTTACAGGTTGGCTGAGTGTCACACTGTCTCAGTCTGCTTTCTAGTGTTAAGAATTACACATTAAAATATTTCACTAAACGTACACAGATATCACCATTATTTGTACATTGACATGTCAATGGCAACAAAGAGGAAAACAATATTAAAATCAACAGCTATGGGATTCATTTGTAATTTTTGCCACTTGTTTTAAAATACTTGATTTGGGTTATGGAGCTGCATAATAATGCTAAAACTGAAATGAATGGAATTCAACAGTCTGATCACAGTAGAATTGAGAAATCTGGAAAATAGAAATTAGCACTGAAAACATGTCATACAATGTGAAAATGGGTTTAGCACCTACTCAAAAACATCTATAATCACTTTTGTACAAGTATGTTCAGAAGTTAATGAATGTGATATGAACATTTTGCCATGTATTTTTTGGCAATAAGATTAACACCAGTAAGTAGTATAAGTAATGTTGTTTTCATTTGACACTTATTTCATTCAGTGCATTCAGAAACGTGATTTGAATTTACGTCGATACATCTAAGCAATTCAGAAACTTTAGTGCAGGCCGCAGGGGTTAGTCAATTTTTAATGCAATAAATATTCATGTATTTTCAAACACCAGGTAGTACATGTTACGTATATCATGTCAACCTATGAAATATTTCGTATTTATAGAACTGTAAGATAGATAAAGATATAAAATTTGGTGGAAAACTGCAAAGAAGACAAATATTACGAATGCATTGTATGTTAATCATCTGACACAAGTAAAAGGGTCTCTTAAATAGTTTTTTTTATTATTATTACGGTGGGCACTCGATTGCTAATCATAAACCACTGCAAGGCCGGGAAGCGATGGTCATTTGTGAAGGGGCACCCAATGGGCGACCATCACTACCCCTAACTAAGGACAGCACAATTACATCCATGCCCTGACCCCGGATTCGAACCAGGAACCTTCCAATCCAGAGGCCAACACCTTAACAACTAGACCGGTTGGTGGGCCTCTTAAATAGTTTGTTTAATACTTTAAACAGTTAAACTTATTAAAAGATAGCAACATTTTTAATCTCAACTTTTTAATACCCTCAAGAAGCATTTTAAAAATTTCATTTTTCCATATTAATCTATTTTTCTGCAATTCATAAATAATCAAGATAATAAAATTTGATAGACAGATAGGTAGTAATTAACATTGCATTAGAGCAACACAATGAGCTATTGGCGACAAACCGGGATCAATGTGAAATATTCTATACTTGTTTGCAATCTGGAAATCGATATTCTGCTATTGCTAAGTTTGTAAAATATTTTCAGGGATTTAAAAAGAAATTGATATGCTAAACCATAAGATCTTGGGACTTATTAGGTTTTAAGAAACCCAGGCTCAAATGCCTATTCTAAAAGTTTTTCACCAAGGCTTCATAAATGCACTGATCGAAGAAATCAAAGCATCTTAAGACTAATTAAACCTGAGCTAATGATAGCAAAAGTAATAGAATAGTTTTAAAGAGCTCTTGAAATTTTGAAATGGAGACAAAAAAAAACTTAACATTTTGACTACAGCTGGTATGACAGCTGTACTTTGAATGGAATTTAGACTATGGGCAGTACAACAGTTATACCTTGAAGATCCTCCCAAGCCCCACTCACCGTAATGGTTTAGTGATTTGGTTCACGGTCAGGGGGTTCAGTTGTACCTTGAAGGCTATAAAAATCACAATGAGAAAGAATATAGACTACGACCGGTACCTACAGTAGTTGTACCTTCAAAGTTATAAGAATTGCGCCAGTTATATCGATAGTCATAGTTAAAAGTTTAAAGCAGCATTAGTGGATAAATCCATATAGGTAAGGACTAAGATTTATGTCAAGTTGGACATTTTTTTCTACATTGCGACTTGTATATTTGAAGCAATGTAACTTAATTGTTTTGTTTAATACTATGCAATCCAACAGCACTTGTTGGAATGATACTGCTCTGCTAAAACATGCTGAATTTGTTGAGACTACATCTCCCTTAAATTCATGGTTGAGAGTTTGGTCCTAAGTATAAACATTAAATTGAATCATTCTGGTTTTCCTTAACTAAACCAATTTACTGCAAAAAAATAATGCTACATAACTACCATACTACTGCTGCTACATAATTCCTTAATTAAACCAATTTACTGCACAAAAAAAAACCCAGATTAATTTAGTAATTAAGACATTAGTTAATAACAGCTGAATGTTACTCTATAGCAACAAAAGGAAAAACACATACCTGGAAATCAGGGGTCTCATTCGAACAGCTACATGAATGTTGTCCGACATTTTAAAAACCAATACCTGTGAACCAAAAATGAATATTAATCAATTAACACATGTAACAAGATTTTTTTGGTTGATTGGTTAGAAATGGTGTGTTACTCTCATTTATATATAACTGTACGTCAGAGGTTTTCTAACTTTTTCAGTCAAGGAGTACCTTTGAAATTTTTTTTGCAAACGTTGCTTTTTGGCAAACGTTACTATTCAGAGGTGACATTAAAAAAAAAAAACCTGGTTGCTCCCATCTATCCACTATAAAAAAATTAGGCCTTTTTAATGACGTTGGCCAAACATGCCTGGTTGAATTGACATGGTCTGACCCTTGTGCATTAATATTGTGAGCGTAAGAACAATTTTAATTTAGTATAATCTAGTTTAAATAGCCATAAAGCTTAATGCCCCGATTGCTCGTTATTAACAAATTTGCGTTCGTAATGTATTTGCAAATCGTTATAATAAAAATAAATTCATTCGTTCGTACGACTACAAATATAATTGTTGGTGCACATCAGAATTTGAGTAATTTGTGTCATGAGATGAGAAAGTTTGAAAATCGTTGCTCTATTAAGTCATTATTAAGTATGAAAAATTTTGATGATAATAAACAAAAGAGAAACTCACCGGGAACGAAACTGCAGTAATAAAAAAAAAATAAAAAAGTGTCGAAAATTTGGAAATTACATCGTTAAAATACCGACGGTAAATAAATTTAAAACAACAAAAGGTTTTCAACTTTGAAATAAACCGCGTCGCAGGAACACTCCTGTATATTTGGTTGATCGGTCACAGAATTGTTACTTTGGCTGTTGGCTTTGAAATAGCATGCAATAAAATGCAAAATTATAATATCTAAATTTACATTTTACTGACTTCTGTACATATATTCTTTTTTAAAAAGTCTGTTTTCTGCTCAAATTTAATGTACAAGTTCAATTTTAATGCATAGTAATCTAAGGAAATTTAAATGAATAGTACATCTGGAGTAGAACTATGACGTCACACTAAAGCAGCGATTCTCGTATCCAGTATCCAATAGCTGATTGACAAAAGATCAACAGATCGAAAGTTGCTTTTCGTCGTCTGACCTCGGTTCTTTCTCTTAGGGGATTGATCCCGGACCGTCGTCAAAAGCCCGTTGTGTTAACAAGAGTCTACAGCCAGGGTAATCCATCGAGCCGAGTCTCCTCTGATTGGTTGAAAAATCACGCTTTCGTGGGCCTCAGTTTCAAAGTTCACTGCGTTCGAGAGTACACAACTAGCTGAAATGTAAACAAAGATGTTTACCTTTTATCTTCCCATTTCAACGATAGAAATCATGCAAGAAATCGAAAAAATGACTCCCCAAATGTTGAATTAAACTAACGATGTGCTTAAAATGAAAATTTTCTAAAATTTACAAACGACGTGTCATATGAACAGAATTTAAGAAAAGAGATACGTTTTCGCAAATGCTTCATAATTAACAATATTTTAGAAAAAGTTCCTAACGACTGCATCTTAGCTTGTCGTAACTATTCTAAAGCTTATGAATGGAAGAAACGCTTTTTTTCTCATTCTGAAAAATTCGTAGGAATGAGATATTAGAATTATGATACAAACTTTAATGTTGGCAATATGAAGAATTCAAGCTAGTATCAAATATTTTTTCATTTTTACAAGTCATGTCCAATTTAAAACAGCAAGAACCTATTAGGACTTCCAATTTAAAAAAAAATACTGTTGAGTCTATTAAAGGAAGTCATCATTCCACTAAGAAACTTCGTTGTAAAGAAACTTCTTTAAATACAAATTTGTGAATTCAGCAATGAAAATATAAAAAAGACTAACCAATCCATTTTAACTGAAATACATATCCTAAACTGAAAAAGTATAACACTGCTTTGTGCTGTTCTTATATGGTACTTTGATGTAATCAAAACTAATAAAACAGCACTGAACAACAAGTTTGGCGTTCCCTTAGGTCATCATGGTGGGTTTTGCTTAGCTTCATTCACTTACTAGTGATGATATGAATCTAGTAGTCTAATTTTATTTAAATTTATCATGTCTGTTAAATTTTTTAGGGACTTCTAGTTTAAAACACAACATGATAGCTATTTGGGCCTAAGTGGATCCTTGAATAAAATATCCAATTCTTGTAATACTTCCTCCTGAAATACAAATCATACAGTTTACTGTGATACGTTTATTAATACATAATTCAATTTAATTAATTCTTCCAACATTCTTGCATATTTAAAATAATTTTACATTATACTTCTTATGCTAGTTTTGACCGAAAATACCTATTTATCAAGATTATTTTTCTTTTTAATAAAATAAACGGCAATAATATTTCTTGTACTTGAGCTTCATATACTGTTCACTTTAGAATAGATATCTGGAACTAAAAAATATTCATACTTGATGCATAATGAGATTTTCAAAAGGTCATCAAATATAAACATCATTTAGTCATCCATCAACACAGCGACAACCTACAAAGAAAAACAGTTATTCAAAATTCAGGAATATATTCAGTACAGTTTCAAAAAAAAGAAAAAATTCATGCAAACATCTCTATACCACAAGGCTTCTGCTTAGATTCAAGACTAGTTAGCTAATTACTATCTCCCACATTTACAAGATTCAACCAAATCATAAACCTAAATGTAAGAAAAAAGTATTTTTTGCATTATTTCAATAAAATATTTACTTTTCTTCCAGTGTCGTAGTTCCCGGTACAATTTATAACGGAGCATCTAAAAGGCATTATTACGCCTAAATAACGTTATTGATACTTATAGCACAGTTGTATTAGAAGAGCTATGGAATGACGACACTCTACGTCTACTTGAAATTGTAAACGCTTGCAGGCGAGAGGAGGAATGATGCGCCGTTCAACTGGTTTCGACTCCATTTGCGCAGACTACCCTTTTTGACGTCAGACTACCTTTTCTCCCTCTTATTCCGGCTTTCTTCTATAGGAGGTGTTGGTCCTAGGCATTTCGACTAATTCACAGAACCGTGTATCCTTAACAAACAAAACAAACCAAACCCAAACAAAACTGAACTTAAAGATTAAAATTTCTAGATAAAAAATATCTAAAATAAGTAAAAATAAACAGTAAAATACGCACCAAGAAACGAAAGCGAATCAATTTGAACAAAGGATAGGGTAGAGTAGATCCTCGATAGAGTAGATCGGTAGGGCATTTATAAAAAAAAGTGGGCGGGTATTTAAAGAAACCCAGACACCTCCACTCCATGTGGTGAAATACGAGTTATTTACCCCTTATAAACAAGCGAAGACAGGGAAGCGTCCGTGCAAACTAGTAGAGAGGAACGCAATGATGAGTCTATTGAGAGGAGTGGAGACGTGCGTGATATAGCGCTCTAAAAAAGGGGAAATTTTTAATTTTCCGGGATAATGTTAGGTGTAACACTTTTTTTTTTACAAGCAGGGAAGTTCATTTCACCCACCCATGGCTTTAAATAAGATGCATTAAATTTTTTAAATACGTTATTATTGTTTTAGTGAAGAAATTGGCAAATTTTCGAAATTTCAAAGTGATTTTGGCACTTGAAGATATTAATTGATTTAGCATATATTTTGTATTATTAATAAGCATGGTAGTCCCCAACTATTCCCACCATAGGCGTTTTCAATTTCCGAAATTCGTGTTTTTCGCTCCACCCTAGCCTGCATCTATTGACAGGAAATGAAATTAGTCCAAATTTGCTTTAAATGTACTTTTTAATGTTACTTTTGATGTTAAAATGTTGATAATGTTCCTTGATAGTGTGTGTGTGTGGGGGGGGGGGCTAAAAAATATGTCTTTCGCCACTTCACCTCAGTGACAGGAAGGACCAAATAACCCCTGCCCTCCTGTTGACAAGTGCCTGTTTGCCCTCCTCTAGATCTGGGTCTGCATTTATTGACAGGAAATGAAATCAGAGTCCAAATCTGCTTTAACGGTACTTTTTAGTGTTAATTTTGAAGATAAAATGTTAATAATGTTCCCTGATAGTGTGTGTGTGGAGGGGTGAAATATGGCTTTCGCCCCTTCTCCTCAGTGACGGGAGGGACCAAATACCCTCTGCCCCCCCCCCCTGTTGGCAAATGCCTGTTTGCCCTCCTCCAGATCTGGGCCTGCATCTATTGACAGGAAATGAAATTAGTCCAAATTTGATTCAACGGTGCTGTTTAATGTTACTTTTGAAGTTAAAATGTTAATAATGTTCTTTGATATTATGGAGGGGCGAAATATATGGTTTTCGCCCCTACTCCTCATTGACAGGAGGGGCCAAACCCCCCCCCCCTGTTGGCTTACCTGTCTTTTCATTTGACTTTGTAGCAAATTTTTGAAATTGTAAAGAGACTTTATAGACACCCTGTATAATAAAGCAATATTGAAATTTCTTTATTTACAATGCAATGTAGAGAAAGCCTTGCTAAGTTTAGTACAAATTGTATTTATTTTCCCTTGAATATTAAGGATGTTAGCAAATAATTATGGCTTAGATATTTTAAATGGATTTTTATACACATGAGATACGTTTAAAAACTATACTCCTCATTGACATAAAACACTTTGTTCAGCGTAAAGTGTTAATATTATAACATATATTTTCATCCCTAAGCATCTCTTTCAAATAATTTATTGCAATTTTCGAGATAGAAAATCAAAGTGAACGATAAAACGATTTAGGAAAGAACGATTCTAAAAGCTTTGGATAATTTCCAGTAAAATTTCGAGACGAAAAAAAAAGTCAGTCATCCAATTTATTTCCTTAAACATGAAGGATCAAATTTTCATGTTCTTTTGAATGAAGCTCACTTTTTAAAATCGATACAGAAGAAAGCACACTAGAAATTCTTTAGTTAATTTTTTTAAAGAATTAATTGGGTGCTGTCCTTAATACTTATTTGTGCATATATATGAGGTTATCAGAGCAGATGACCAAACCCACAAAAGCACCAAATAATTATTTTTGGCCCCTACAGTACACTAAAGATGACGAGGTCACACCTGAGCTGACACCTCACTCAAAAATCTTTCACAACACGCAAACATGAGGACATTGATGGCCAAGACAGATTTAACGTGCACCATTCTTGTTTGGTTGGTCTTGAACACGCAACCCCTTTCCTCTCCTTACCAGGCTATGGCGGCTCCCAACTTAACGATATATCTCGCCATTGACAAAATGGGTCAGATCTTAATGGACGATATATCTCTGGGCGATACGTCTAGAAAGGTTAAGAAACCATGTAGGTGAACATTGCCCATATTAAACCGAAGTTAAAATCCTTTCATCGCAGGAAACAGAGGAGCCCATTACCCTGGCGAACGTCAACTGGAAGGAAGAGGCACTCCTCAACAGACGTGCCTGGCAACAGGTGGGATGACCTCTATGTATCTACAACTACTGTGCTCGAATTCCTGCAAGAGACCAGAACACCAAGGCCACCCTAATTACAGGGTTAAATATGCAACACAACGGGCTAATGACGACGGTCCGGGATCAATCTCTTAAAGGAAAGGTCCGAGGACAACACCTCGTAATTTTGAACTACGGTCAGACGACGAGGCAACATCCGAGCTGGCACCCCACTCTCCAAACGTCCACACCAACCCAACGTGAGGACTTTTGGACAGATTTAAGGTGCACCTGCCTCCTCTACACCATACGCTTAGAAACATCCATGCCCGGATTCAAACCAGGAACCTTCCGATCTAGAGGCAAGCACTGTAACCACCAGACCGGAAAGCCCAGTTGAAGGAATAGCGGATCAGCATCCGGGCGGTTACTAGTTTGAATCTAGATCCAGCAAAAAACCGTAGTGTACGTGGGGGCTGGTGCATGTTAAATATGTACTGACCTTAAATGTTCACACGTTGGTGTAGAGTGGGGTGGCCAGTTCAGGTGTCACTTCATAATCTGATCGTTGTTCAAAAATGTGATGATGGCACTGGTCTTCCCCTACGGGTTTGATTCCGGACCTTCGCCTCACGTTGGGTTGGATGGTAATGGTAATTTTAGTTAACGTCGTACTAGAGCAACACAACGGGCTAGTGACGACGGTCCGGGATCAGTCCCTTAAGGGAAAGATCCGAGGACAACACCTCGTAATTTTGAACCACGGTCAGATGACGAAGCAACACCTGAACTGGCACCCCACTCTCCAAACTTCCACGCCAACCCAACGTGAGGACTTTCGGCCACGACAGATTTAAAGTGCACCAGCCGCCTCTACACCACACGTTTACAAAACATCCATGCTCGGACCCGGATTCGAACCAGGAACCTTCCGATATTGAGGCTAACACCTTAACCACCATACCGGTTGGTCGGCACGTTGGGTTGGAAGGTTGGAGAGTGGGGTGCCAGCTCAGGTGTTACCCCATCGTCTGACCGTGGTTCAAAATTACGAGGTGGTGTCCTCGAACCTTACAATTAGTGGATGGATCCCGGACCGTCGTCATAAGCCCGTTGTGCTGCTCCAGTGCGACGCTAATTAAAATACCTACCTACCTGATAGTACGACTAACGCGAAGTTACCACTTTTGTTGTGTCTATAAAAATGCCCAATCCCACGCCTACTCGCCGATCAACCGGTATAGTGGTAAAGGTGTTAGCCTCTAGATCGGAAGGTTCCTGGTTCGAATCCGGGACCGAATGTTTGTAAACGTATGGTTCTAGAGGCGGCTGGTGCACCTTAAATCTGTCGTGGCCGAAAGTCCTCACGTTGGGTTGGCGTGGAAGTTTGGAGAGTGGGGTGCCAGTTCAGGTGTTGCTTCGTCATCTGACCGTGGTTCAAAATTACGAGGTGTTGTCCTCGGATCTTTCCCTTAAGGGACTGATCCCGGACCGTCGTCAATAGCCCGTTGTGTTGCTCTAGTACGACGTTAACTAAAATTACCATTACCAGGTGACGAGGGAACACTTGTGCTGGCACCCCACTCTCCGAACTTCCACACTACGCGAACGTGAGAAGATCTGAGGCCACGACAGATCTAACGTACATCAGCCCCTTTTCTACACGACGGTGGGATTCGAACTCGCAACCCTTCGGTTGCTAATCCGATACTATTCCAACCGCCTCCCCCCCCCTCTTTCTAGAAGTAACTCAATTTTTTTTACTTGTATGTTTAATTTTTAATTAACGTCGTACTAGAGCAACACAACGGGCTTGTACCTATGGGAATTTGGAAATTTTTTAATTAACGTCGACCTACAACACAACGGGTTATTGACGACGATCCGGGATCAATCCCTTGAGGGACAGAACCGAGGACAACAGCACGTAATCTTGTCGCATGCATGATCCATGCTTATATCCATTAGAATTAATTTCATTGACTTCTCGGCGGCTGGTGCACCTTAAATCAGTCGTGGCCAAAAGTACTCACGTTGGGTTGGCGTGGAAGTTTGGAGAGTGGGGTGCCAGCTCAGGTGTTGCTTCGTCATCTGACCGTGGTTCAAAATTACGAAGCGTTGTCCTCCGATCTTTCCCTTAGGCAAGCCGCACACCGGAGAGACCGCAAAGCAACGCGCGATAAGTAGTCGTCAGAACGTCTGAACCCACAGGCTTCCACTCGCTATGACCGCCCACCAAGAAGACAGGCGACAGAGTCTCTTTCCTCTAGTATCGCTTGTCGCCTGTCGTTTGTTGCGTGCAGCATTTTTCAGCAAGTCGCTTACGCGTCGCGCAAAAATTGAAGTCAAAAACATGGGCAGTGTACCGTCATGTAAGAATTAGACTGACAGCTGGTTTAAAATTAAACTATTTCTTTAGATAAATTAAATATTTACAAGAAAATTTAAAAAGATAATTAAGGGCACAGACATCGACAACCGAAACCTGCCTGAAGCCAAAGTAACAATGGCAAACAGAGACGTCTGTTTCTCGTCGAATCTCGAATCAGTCTCCTGCTAAAATCCACGTTCTCTTGGTTCAACAGAACCGCACAGCTGCGAACGAGAGGGGGTGAATTCCGAGCCCTCCAGAGATGTTTATGTCCTCAACAGAACTGAAAACACCCCCACACAGATGCTAAAACCGTCTGTGATGCCGACATGAGTTCCCCACAGCAAATCTTCATCCCAGACATGGGATTAGGGAACCGACGGAAACTCCAGCTGTGTGGATCAAACGGAACGCCGGGCCGCCGATGAGAAAATACTCTCTTTCGGTATTTTGTGAAAACCCGCACGTGCAAAGTCTGAAGTTGTTTTTGCATTTCGAAACATTCCAGCGTCCACGTGTTAGGGAAAAGGGTCGGCTAGTACCATATGGTACAACCGCCCCCACTACTGAAAACACTTTTCCCAAAGGTGAAAAGTTTTCAACGCACGCATCCACAGACGCACGGATAATCAACCACTGGCAATTCAGAATAACAGATCACTTACCACTACCATATCCTGAAACCGTGACTCAAGAATATGTGTAAGGCAAGTTAAATCCAATCAATTTTAAATTCATATACCGGAGTAACTTTCTACTCCCTTACAGTATGGTCACTCAAGGTTCAAATACCAATAAAAAAAAATAATAAATAAACACTAAACTTTAAGAATTGTACCAAATTCGTTAAAACTAAAACCAGATCACATTCATAAGAATTTCGTTAAGCGAAACCCAAAATTTCAAAACACATTACGAACTATACAAATTCCATTAACCACACCAAAATACAACAAAGCACATTTCTAAATTCAAGATTTTCGCTAAGCGAACCCAGAATAAACAAACCACACGAACTATAATAATACACTTTCATTAAACAAACCAAAAATACACCAAAACATATATAAAATATCAATCTTGTTAAGCGAAAACCAAATTCCTAAGTTTCACTCAACACACGTCATGAGTTGCAATTTTAAGACTACAAAACATTGACAGTTGTTTAGAATGACTGAGTGAAAACATCCTAAACACAAAATTAATTTCCACTCTACACAAAACATAATTTAAATTCGCACGTAGCTTTCAGCGAAATGTACTCGAGTGAAGAACATAGATACAAGAAATCAATTCCACAAAATACGCAAAACATAGTTTACAACTTTTAACATTTAAAATCCTCAGCAAAAGATACACCTCTAACTCTTCTTCTAACCCTGGGCCACCTTCCGTTATCTTTCCCTTACTGCTATTCGGTATTTCCAGGAAAATCATTCCCGTCGTTTCACTTGCTACCCCCACTGGAAGAACTAACGGTTCTTTCGATCTCACCTTTGTGTCGGTCTGGATTACTACCCTCGGAGAGGATAGCTTGGCTACTTGGGGGCTTAATTTCCCCCCTCTCAAACTATCGTCTCCCTGCACCATCAGTTCTTTTTCCAGGTCGTTAGCCTCTGTCATAGGAAGACTAATCGGCTCACCCGACCTCAACTCCGCGTCGGTCTAATTTATCGCCCACGGAGCCGTAACCAATTGGACCGACCCTTCTTCCCTCCGCGAAACATTTTCTCCACACCTCTGCAAGCGGTTTTCAACTGAATTACTTTGCTCAGATCTCTTTTGTAGATACTGCATCAGTAATTCATGTTCGGCCTCCACTCTGAGTCGTCGATTTATCGGTTCCACTAACACCATTTTCCCCAACCTCGGACAATTTGGCCTTAAATGGTCGCTCGCGTTGCACTCAAAACACCGCGGCGTAAGTCTCCGGTCAGAAGTGTCAAATTTCCCTCCCGGGGAACTAGGCAGGAAAAAATCGTTCCCCTCTCGAGTCGGGGCCAGATGGTATTTCTCCTCCCTTACTTTCGCTGGGAAAAATGTACTTCCCTGGAGTTTTGGTCGGGATACCTCAATCCGTAGTTTTTCAAGCTCAAAGTTATACCGTCTTTCTTGTTCCCTATCTCTAGCCTTTGTTTCTTGTATAACCCTTTCTCTATCCTTTCTTTCTTGTATAACCCTTTCTAATGCCACTTTTGTGCATTCCTCATCGTAGCAATCGTGCGAGATGATTAAATCCTTAAGTTGGGGTGCAAATAATCCCGGAGTAACAGTTATTCCCAAATGTTCAGCTAGTTCCTCTAGATCTTGTTTCCTACCTTTGCCCAAGTACGCCATTTCAAAAATTCCAAATTTCTTCTCTATTCTGTTCTTGCACAACACCCAATTCAATACTTTTTACGACATACCGTAATTTCACAACATACAATAATTTAGCAATTCTAAGATACACAATACAGATTCAAGATACTTAAGCTAAATCAATTTCCTTTGGAGTGACCACACTAATTGAGATTAGCAAAATTTTAGAGATTATACATATTCTTTGAAACTTAGTCACAGTGACAAAACAGGGAAATGGCACTAACCTGTATCTGCTGACTTTGGATCACTTGGCACCACTGTCCACTAGGGCTGGACGATGTAGAAATTTCTTAAATCGATTTATCATCCATCTAATATCTCGATTTAGTGATAAATCGATTTAACCTTCAGAATATGGAACCTATTTTTTAATCGAGTGACAAAAATGGTCGTTATGCAGCCCCCTGTATTATATTGCATATACTTAGTTGTTCTCAAAAATATTTGAAAGGTATGTTATCTATAAAAAAAATGCCCCCCCCCCCGTCCACGCGATTTCTTATATCAATATTAATCATATTTTATGTCAATAAATCCATTTTCATTCTGATTTAAATCTTGGAGTAAATAATTTAATTTCAATTTTAAACAATAGATTGAAATAATAATTATCCTGCCTCAAATGAAAAATTCATTGAAGTAATTTTAGTATATTTATTTGTTGTACAATACTATGCAACTAAATGTTCCAATTGCACTTCTTATTTATTTCAGTTTTGATTTTTTTTTTTTTAATTTCTCCTTTTGCATTCTAAAAATTATCTAACCGTTTTAATAAATTTGATGAACTTGTTCTTTATGAAATAATATAAAAACAGTCTATTGCTATTATAAGTAACAATAGATGTCCATCTGCATGAACTTATTTTCAGATTTTTAACTTTTTGTTTCAATTGAAAACATTTCTCATGAATAAAATTCAACAAATAAAAAATATAGCTTGTATTGTATACAAAACCGCATGTGAAAAAGAAAGGCATCTGTACGGTCCGAGGCTTAAGGAGAGATAAGGTCCGGTGCCAGAAGGAGACATTTCCAAGGCTTGTGACGTCATACCCACCTCCGTCCGAAAAGGGGAAAGAGGAGGAAAAGAGGGGGTGCGAGAGGAGGGCAGTTTTTGGAGGGACGAAACAACAGCTCGTGTAAAATGGTGTCTCTTTGGCTTTTTTAAGCCTATGTTTAAGTAATCCAGAGCAGAGATACATATTGCTCCAAATGTGTACAAAAGTCCTTTTCGTGTTTTCTTAATTAAACGTTTTGTTTTTCTAAACAACGTTTGTTTGTCTGTCTTCACAAAACAAACACTTTCCAATGACGACATCGGCATCAATGACGACTAAAAATTGGGAAGTGGGGAAAAGTTAACTCACATAATAGGTTCTAGATCTAAAGAATATAAAGTTGTAAAAAAAAAATTTAGCCAGTAGGGAAATTTGATTTTTGCAAATCATATTTTCTCGCCAGTACTTTTAATGGAGGAAATGATGCTTCATGGGACTACCACCAAGTCAATGAATCTTCATTTAAATCAACTTTTGGCATTGATAAATAGTTTTGAAGTTCACTTTCAACTTTTCTAGCTGGAATATCAATCGCATTCACTGCTTCCTTGTCATTGTCATAATCAGTTTTTTTCACTTGCTGTATTGTTGGACGTATTTACATTACATTGTGATAGCATGTGTGATTTTTTTTACCCCTTCTTTATCTTCCATGTAATTCAAACGAAATCTTGGATCACATACGTCTGCAAATTTTAAAATGTGCATCAAGTCAATGCATTCATAACTTTCCTCTAATGCAGAGAGAATCTATTTTTTATACCTCATACGAATTGTGTTTGTCTGTATTCTTAGCTTGCAGATCTTTTAAAATTTTCCTTAATACAGGCAAAACAGGATGGTGTTGCATATTTGTCCCCTGACAGATTTTTTGTTACATCTTCCATTAACCTTGTTGACTCTACAAAATCTTCTAATGCAGATACTTCCTTTTTATTCATTTCAAGATGTTTTTTGTGGGATAATCTTGCATCACCTTGCAGAAGGGCAATTGATTTTGTAGAAATCTTTTGCACAATTTTATGGTGCTGCCCAAACGGGTGGGACAATCTGAGCATATTTAGGATATTCTAGACCTCAATACATTAGATGAGTCATGTTGGGAGAAAATGTTCTAAAGTATAGAAAAAATTAAACTTGAGTTATTTTTGTTCACCTGTACTTTCATTAGACAATAATTCATACAAATAAAATATCTAATAAACTTAAAGTATTTTAGTGAACTTTTAAGTATTTCAATTAATTCCAAAACAATAGTAAATTAAAACTAAGTTACTGAAACATCGCACAAATATTTGCAAAGCTTATTTTATTTTTATTTTTTTTAATTCACAAAAATATTTTTTAAAAAAATTGATGAATTTGGATTTTAAAAATTGAACTTCGTGATTTTAAATAATTAAATACCACGAGAAAAAGGAATTAATCATTTTTCGTTGAAGGGACAGAGCCCAATGGAAGACCCATTTTAGTCCATGTTACACATTCATGCTTTTAAAAATTATCTTAAACAGGGGGTTCACCCCTCTGGTGAAAAAAAAAAGTTTCAATCTGAAAAACGCCAGAACTTTATTTTTCGATTTTTAACTTTTCTTATTTGTTACATATCTATATTGTTTTATGTTGATATGCTAAAGAACTGTCTTGCATGTAAGATTCTGACAAAAATTTCTTAGTAATTAATTAAGTAAAGTTAGTAGTTCTTAGTAGTTAATTAAGTAAAATAAAAAATGACAACTCCATTAAAAAAAAGCAAAAACAACAAAATCCAAAATGCACTAAATATAGTGCATTATTTTTAGTGTAAATAAAATGCACTTTTTCGTCATGCTGATTAGCAAAGTTCGTAACTCCATTGTTAAAGTTTTCTCAAAAGTATTTAAAGTAACTCCAATGTTAAAGTAAGCAGTTACGAGTTTTGCTAATTAGCATGACGATATATCACCTCGTCTCGCGGCAAAATCGGGTTCCCGATGTATGACTCTAATTTGAAGTATTTATAATTAATTACAAAATAGTAATAAACTAAAACTAATATATTCAAATATTACTCAAACATATGAAAATTAATTTTTCATCAAAAGGATGCATAAAAATATTCACTGAAATTCGATGAATTTGGATTTTAAATATAAAACTTTATTTTTTTTTCAACCAGAAATACTGTATTAATTTTAGGAAAATATTCCATATGGCTCAAAGGACAAAATAATAAAAAACACACGTCCCGCGGCAAAATCGGAGAACCCGACCCGATGCATGACTACTTTGAAGTTTTTTTAATTAATTAAAGAATAAAAAACAAAGTATTTAAATATTACCCAAACATGTGATTAATTAATATTTCATCAAAGCATTAGCAAAAAAACGAAATTCGATTTTAAACTTTACTCTTTCTTTTCAACCATAAATGCTTTGGAAATTTCCGAAAAATATTCTTATTTACAAAGAACAAAATAAAAAATTTACTAACCAAACTAATTGTATTCTTAGTTTGCAGAATTAGCTGAAACGAAACTGTTAATATTTTAAATTCCAAATATGAAAACTGACAAAGGATAACAGATGCGTTAGAGTTGAAAGCAATATGTCTTGGAAGATCCTAGGGCCAAAGTTTGGAGCACGAAATTCCAATAATGAATGAATTACATGGGGCTGTCTGGTTTGTTTGGCGTGAAAAATCGGATTCGCCGGTCGACTCTTAAATCGAGTTTGGCTGGAAAGCATTCGAAACGTTTTCGGTACGAAACCGGTTTCTGCATGTAAATCGCTGCACGCTAAAATCGGAGTGTAGCGTTGGCGCTAAATCGGCTGCTATATCGGACGCGACCGTTGGCGCTAAATCGGCTGCTATATCGGATCGCGACGTTGGCGATAAATCGGATCGCGACGTTAGCGCTAAATCGGATCGCGGCGTTTGCGCTAAATCGGAATTCCGGAATTTCACGGAAGATTAAATAGATAAATCGGATCGCCGATGTTAGCTTTAAATCGATATTTCGTCTTACATCGATTTAAGGCCCAGTCCTACTCTCCACAGGCTGGACCACGGGTGGAAACACTGCACTGCACTATCTTCGGCTAAAAAGCCCACAAACACACTCTTCGGCTGAAAGCCCACTGGTGTAGGTCGTCTCGACCTCTTCCACAACGCGCACAAATAACACTGCGCCACTGACAAAAAAAAAAGGTCAAGATGAACCTATATTAAACGGTCAAGATGACCTCTGGACGCACCGGTGGGAAATTTTTCCCAATAATAAACGGTCAAGATGACCTCTGGACGAACCGATGATAACTTTTTCCCAATAATAACCGATCAAGGTGATCTCTGAACGAACCAATGGGGAATTTTCCCCAATAATAAACGGTAAAGATGACCTCTGGACGAACCGATGGGAACTTTTCCCAATAATAAACGGTCAAGACGACCTTTGGACAAATCGATGGGACTTTTTCCCAATAATAAACGATCAAGATGACCTCTGGACGAACCGATAGGAACTTTTCCCAATAATAAACGGTCAAGATGACCTCTGGACGAACCGATGGGACTTTTTCCCAATAATAAACGGTCAAGTTGACCTCTGGACGAACCGATGGGAACTTTTCCCAATAATAAACGGTCAAGATGACCTCTGGACGAACCGATGGGACTTTTTCCCAATAATAAACGGTCAAGTTGACCTCTGGACGAACCGGTGGGGAATCTATTCCCCTGATGAACTGGACTTGTCGCACTTTCCGTCGATTCCGCTCACGCTCCGTTGAAAAGGACCGGCAACACGAAACCAAAACCAGAACTTCTTGCGACTAGTTTCCGTTTCGGTGATGGATGGGGTCGGTGACTCCGGTACCTCCTTCTCGCTTTCTCTATGACAAGGGAAGCGATCTCCAGCAAAAATCCGAACTTCTGGTTGCGAAGTTCTATCGGCCTTCTCTTTCAGGCAAAACGGCAGGTTCGATTTATTTGTCGAGGCTGTTTTAATCTATCCAACCCGCTGCCACCATATTAATAAGCTGTACCGTCATGTAAGAATTAGACGCACAGCTGGTTTAAAATTAAACTATTTACTTAGATAAATTAAATATTTACAAGAAAATTTAAAAAGATAATTAGGGGCACAGCCATCGACAACCGAAACCTGCCTGAAGCCAAAGTAACAATGGTAAACAGAGACGTCTGTCTCTCGTCGAATCTCGAATCAGTCTCCTGCTAAAATCCACGTTCTCTTGGTTCCACAGAACCGCACAGCTGCGAACGAGAGGGGGGTGAATTCCGAGCCCTCCAGAGATGTTTATGTCCTCAACAGAACTGAAAATACCCCCACACAGATGCGAAAACCGTATGTGATGCCAACTTGAATTCCCCTTAGCAAATCTTCATCCCAGACATGGGATTAGGGAACCGACGGAAACTCCAGCTGTGTCGATGGATCAAACGGAACGCCGGGCCGCCGATGAGAAAATACTCTCTTTCGGTATTTTGTGAAAACCCGCACGTGCAAAGTCTGAAGTTGTTTTTGCATTTCGAAACATTTCAGCGTCCACGTGTTAGAGAAAAGGGTCGTCTAGTACCATATGGTACAACCGCCCCCACTACTGAAAAAACTTTTCCCAAAGGTGAAAAGTTTTCAACGTACGCATCCACAGACGCACGGATAATCACCCACTGGCAATTCAGAATAACAGATCACTTACCACCACCATATCCTGAAACCGTGACTCAAGAATATGTGTAAGGCAAGTTAAATCCAATCAATTTTAAATTCATATACCGGAGTAACTTTCTACTCCCTTACAGTATGGTCACTCAAGGCTCAAATACCAAATTAAAATAAACACTAAACTTTAAGACTTATACCAAATTCGTTAAAACTAAAACCAAATCACATTAACCACATCACATATAAGAATTTCGTTAAGCGAAACCCAAAATTTCAATACACAATACGAACTATACAAATTCCATTAACCAGACAAAAATACAACAAAGCATATTTCTAAATTCAATATTTTCGCTAAGCGAACCCAGAATAAACAAACCACACGAACTATTATAATACTTTCATTAAACAAACCAAAATACACCAAAACATATATAAAATATCATAGTTGTTAAGCGAAAACCAAATTCCTAAGTTTCACTCAACACACGTCATGAGTTGCAATTTTAAGACTACAAACCTTGGACAGTTGTTTAGAATGACTGAGTGAAAACATCCTAAACACAAAATTAATTTCCACTCTACACAAAACATAATTTAAATTCGCACGTAGCTTTCAGCGAAATGTACTCGAGTGAAGAACATAGATACAAGAAATCAATTCCACAAAATACGCAAAACATAGTTTACAACTTTTAACATTTAAAATCCTCAGCAAGAGATACTGAAATCATTGAATGAATGTTTCATAATTACAAGGCTACCAATTTCACTCCGAGCACACATGATTCACAATTTTAGCACTTAAAATCTCCAGCAAGAATAAAGAAACATTTAAGTGAAATGCCATACTACAAAAATCTCCATTTCACTCAACTCAAAACATGATTCGCAATTATATTACACAATACAACACAAATCTTCCTCAAATACATTTTATTTAACTCTTTGAATTTTCGTGAAAAGCGCGACTCAGACTGTCGGCAATTCGGCATTAAATTCTTTTTTTCTTTCCCAGATCGGTGTTCGATCGCGGAATTTCCAATTTTTTTGGTCGACGTATTGCCAAAATCATCAATACCCTCCCAATTTCACATTCCTGCCAATCTCGTGACAATTTTGTTTGGGGTCCTAATCATTTCTCATACCGCAAGGTGTCTGGGGTTTTTATACTCTTCCCGTGCACCAATTCTGCTGGGGCGTAAACGCTGCTCACGTGTACCGTGGAAAACACTAACGGTGCTAGTGTAAGTCGTGGGTCCCAATCTGATCCGGCTCCGGAACCTGACGCTAAAGGTCTTAGCTTTACCCCTTCACTCACTAGCAACTCTTTTCTTTTCCGCTTTTGGCTCACATGACCTATTTCAAAAGTTTCCTCCTGAACGGAAACGAACACCTCTAACTCTTCTTCTAACCCTGGGCCGCTTCCCGTTATCTTTCCCTTACTGCTATTCTGTATTTCCAGGGAAATCATTCCCGTCGTTTCACTTGCTACCCCCACTGGAAGAACTAACGGTTCTTTCGATCGCACCTTTGTGTCGGTTTGGATTACCACCCTCGGAGAGGATAACTTGGCTACTTGGGGACTTACTTCCTCCCCTCCAGAAACATCGTCGTCTCTCTGCCCCTTTAGTTCTTTTTTCTGGTCGTTAGCCTCTGTCATAGGAAGACTAATCGGCTCGCCCGACCTCAACTCCGCGTCGATCTTATTTATCGCCCACGGAGCCGTAACCAATTGGACAGACCCTTCTTCCCTCCGCCTTTCTTTCTTGTATAACACTTTCTCTATCCTCTCTTTCTTGTATAACCCTTTCTAATGCCACTTTTGTGCATTCCTCATCGTAGGAATCGTGCGAGATGATTAAATCCTTAAGTTGGGGTGCAAATAATCCCGGAGTAACCGTTATTCCCAAATGTTCAGCTAGTTCCTCTAGATCTTGTTTCCTACCTTTGCCCAAGTACGCCATTTCGAGAATTCAAAATTACTTCTCTATTTTGCTCTTGCACAACACCCAATTCAATACTTTTTACGGCATACAGTATATAACATACCATACCATAATTTAGCAATTCTCATATACACAATACAGATTCAAGATACTTAAGCTAAATCAATTTCCTGGATAAATTTTGATTAGAACGAGTCTCTGTGATAAATTGATGGATACCGAAAATTTTGACAAAATTAAAAAAAAATTTCAGTTAAATCATATTTAATGGATTTAAAAATTAGGAGGACATTATAGAAATGGATGAGCCAGTATTCAATAGAAATATGCTAACATTGTCTTTAAATTTTAGGGGAATATGTGGCAGTTATTTACCAGCTGATATTTTCATGGGTCATGGGAGAGTATTCATCAAGTGTTGAGTGATTAACAGTGTTTGAATCACAATTGTTTTTAGAAAGATCAGTAAAAGTTTGGGAGGCATTATTTTTTGTAACTAACTACAACACTAATTGAGATTACCAAAATTTTATCGATTACACATATTCTTGAAACTTAGTCACAGTGACAAAATAGGGAAATGGCACTAACCTGTATCTGCTGACTTTGGATCACTTGGCACCACTGTCCACAGGCTGGACCACGGGTGGAAACACTGCACTGCACTACACTATCTTCGGCTGAAAGCCCACAAACACACTCTTCGGCTGAAAGCCCACTGGTGTAGGTCGTCTCGACCTCTTCCACAACGCGCACAAATAACACTGCGCTACTGACGAAAAAACGGTTCGCGATGAACCTATATTAAGCGGTCAAGTTGACCTCTGGACGCACTGGTGGGTAATTTTTCCCAATAATAAACGGTCAGGATGACCTCTGGACGAACCGATGGGAACTTTTTCCAATAATAACCGATCAAGATGATCTCTGGACGAACCGATGGGAAATTTTCCCAATAATAAACGATCAAGATGATCTCTGGACGAACCGATGGGAAATTTTTCGCAATAATAAACGGTCAAGATGACCTCTGGACGAACCGATGGGAACTTTATCCCCATAATAACCGATCAAGATGACCTCTGGACGAACCGATGGGAACTTTTTCCCAATAATAAACGGTCAAGATGACCTCTGGACGAACCGATGGGACTTTTTCCCAATAATAAACGGTCAAGATGACCTCTGGACGAACCGATGGGAACTTTTCCCAATAGTAAACTGTCAAGATGACCTCTGGACGAACCGGTGGGGAATCTATTCCCCTGATGAACTGGACTTGTCGAATTTTCCGTCGATTCCGCTCACGCTCCGTTGAAAAGGACCGGCAACTCGAAACCAAAACCAGAACTTCTTGAGACGAGTTTCCGTTTCGGTGATGGATGGTGTCGGTGATTCCTGTACCTCCTTCTCGCTTTCTCTAAGACAAGGGAAACGGTCTCCAGCGAAATCCGAACTTCTGGTTGCGAAGTTCTATCAGGTTTCAGCGAAAATGACAATCCGAACTTCTGGTTGCGAAGTTCTATCGGCCTTCTCTTTCAGGCAAAACGGCAGGTTCGATTTGCTTGTCGAGGCTGTTTTAATCTATCCAACCCGCTGCCACCATTTTAATAAGCTGTACCGTCATGTAAGAATTAGACGCTCAGCTGGTTTAAAATTAAACTATTTATTTAGATAAATTAAATATTTACAAGAAAATTTAAAAAGATAATTAAGGGCACAGACATCGACAACCGAAAACTGCCTGAAGCCAAAGTAACAATGGCAAACAGAGACGTCTGTTTCTCGTCGAATCTCGAATCAGTCTCCTGCTAAAATCCACGTTCTCTTGGTTCCACGGAACCGCACAGCTGCGAACGAGAGGGGGGTGAATTCCGAGCCCTCCAGAGATGTTTATGTCCTCAACAGAACTGAAAACACCCCCACACAGATGCGAAAACCGTCTGTGATGCCGACTTGAGCTCTCCACAGCAAATCTTCATCCCAGACATGGGATTAGGGAACCGACGGAAACTCCAGCTGTGTCGATGGATCAAACGGAACGCCGGGCCGCCGATGAGAAAATACTCTCTTTCGGTATTTTGTGAAAACCCGCACGTGCAAAGTCTGAAGTTGTTTTTGCATTTCGAAACATTTCAGCGTCCACGCGTTAGAGAAAAGGGTCGGCTAGTACCATATGGTACAGCAGTGTAATGATCAGGTAATTATCATTTTAATTATCCAACTAACCACATTGAATTTCTTCATTAATATTAATTAGATTTCAAATTTGCTTGTTTTTCTGTTGAATTTCTCTCGCAGTAAACCTGTTATATATTTTCAATTTCATAATGTAGAGATGATTTATATGGTTTTTGAGTAAATACTCCTTTTCTAATATTAAATATAAATTTACTTGATTCAAGTAACCCTATTAAATTATCCTGTCTCCTATGTTAATTAATAATTTTCTTATTTGTTATACTAGATTAAATACCCTGAGTAGCACAGGGTTTTAAGGGAAATTATCTGACTCAAAGAACAATTTATTATCTCCCATAATCTTTTCTCAACATAATCCATTATCAGATGAGTGAATTCACTTTTACATTCCAAATAAAAATTCCATAAATACTACTTTTTTAATATGAAATATAAATTTACTTGATTCACGTAACCCTATTAAATTATCCTTTCTCCTGTTTAAATTAATAATTTCCTTATTTGTTATACTAGCTGAAATACCCTGAGTAGCACAGGGTTTTTTAAAGAAAATTATCTGGCTCAAAGAACAATTTATTTTTATTATCTCCCATAATCTTTTCTCAACATACTCAATTATCAGATGAGTGAATTCACTTTTACATTCCAAATATAAATTTCATAAATATTGAATATTTATTCCAAATAATGTAAAGAATTCTGAGGGATCAATGTATAAAATTTCTCCATATGAATTGAATCAATATAACAAAATGAAAAAATTAAAATGGGCAACTAATCATAAAGATTTATGTGCAAAATTTGAATGCTTTGTGATACTATAGAAAATTTTTCTATTGAGCCTCTTTAATTTTTTTATGAACAGACTACAATACTAAATAAACATCTTTGAACAAAGCACGTTTCCATAATTGTAATAATTTGAGTGAATATATTTCGAGAATCTTCACTCAACACATGGCGAATGGTTTAAATTGGCCATGTGCGATTTGTAGTCACACAGAATGTTTAAAACAAAATTACCACTGATGGACATCTATTGGTCAGTGGCCCAAGATGAAAATATTTGTCTGGTAATTATGATCCCAATCAGTAAGTACTGTTATTTATTCAAAGGGAGCATGAATTTCAATATAATTCTGGGTTGAACTCAGTATGAGCAAAGTTTTAAACTTATTTGAACAAAAAAACATACATCTTGTTCAGTATTTCATTTGAAATAATTAAAAGAAAAATTGGATGGTATGTAGTATCCGATACGTTACAACTTTCGCGATGTATTGCCAAATGTGGTAACCTTCCCGTTTTCGCGCTCTTCTTAGTTTTAAGGCAACCCAAGATTTTTTCTCCTGACGATAAGAAACGGGTCTCATGATTGGTTAAAGAAGAAAATACGCTTTTCCACTTTTATTTTTAATGTAGAACGGAATTAAAATTTAGACAGTATTTGAAATTGTTGGATGCATATGAATTTTGCTCTTGATTTATAAAATCGACTTGTTTTATTTATTTTCAAAATTTTTAGGATAAGTTTGGAAAGCAGATTGTAAGTTACAATTTTTTTAATTTGTCACTTAATTTAAATTTTGATTGAAATTTCGAAAAAAAAATGTGGATTAAATTTGATTTTTGAAATTCCAGATTGGAATTTAGAATTTTTTCCCCTTTTGGTTGCTTACTTCCCCTTAGTTGATTTGATATAGCAGTGGATAGTGTTATTGAACGTTTAAAAATGGTGTTTTTTTGCAAACATGTAGCTTGATGGGGAAGAGGGTGAAAATTGAGAAAAAATATTTTTTCACACTTATGGATAGCAGAAGAATTTTTAGATTTTTTTTCTCATCAAAAAAAGTTGTGTGGATTATGATCACAGAAAAGAACTACCTTATTAAAAAAAAGATTTCTTGTTTTTAATTGTCTATGCATTGCGAGGTCTCTAATTCAAAATTGATAAAAATCCGGGCGTTTGAAAAAAATCGCGTTTTTTTTTTAACAATTTTTTTTTAGTTATTGTTATTTAAAAATTTTTTGTAAAGGGACAAAACTAGGATGAAATTGACACAAAATTGCGTCATGTTCGGAGGAAACCAGACTGAAATATTAGAAAATTTTCAAGTGAAATTTTTATTGCTTTTTTCTTAATTTTTAAACAAATTATTACTATTTGTGCACTGTATGCAAAGGTTCACGGTGTGGATTTTGCTTTATGGCTGCCATCTTGGAATTGCTTATATCGGCCGCCTTCTTGATTTGGCGTAAACAATCGCTTTGGCGGCCTAACGTATGGGATGCTACCACTCCACCGAAAAATTCAATGTAAAATTTTGATTTAAATCAATGTTATTTTTTAAAGAAAAATCACTTGGATTTAAATCGAAATACTCTGATTAGTAATGACATAAAAAGGTATGATTGTGAAAGCCTCCCATTTAAAATTTTCTTGTATATTTGTTTCCAGTTGAACAGAGTTGTTCCATCACATCGTCATCCGCCATAATGTATGAATAAACAACAAACTTTGGCGGATTTTTTTTTGTAAACACCTGAAATGCGCATGCGTCGAAACCGGTCGCCTGTTTCTGCGTTGTGCGTATAATTTGTCGTCGCGTAGAGACATCCACAGAGAACTAGAAACCTGAAATCGACTTCGTATCGCGTGTCTCTTTTTGGTCTCTCCGGTGCGCGGCTTGCCTTAAGGGACTGATCCCGGTAGTCAGTAGCCCGTTGTGTTGCTCTAGTACGACGTTAACTAAAAATTACCTATAACATTCATTGACTTCTCATACTTTAAACTTCCTTGTATCTTCCAAGAAATAAATTTAAAAATCACAAAACTAGAAGTACCTTTTCACATTTGTAATGTTAATTCCCAATAGCACCATTTTAATCATTTCAAAATAAATCCCCTCCTCGCACAATTACACAACAAATTCGCTCAATTTCGGTGTGTAATTGTGACTAGAATTTGATGGCTTCTGGCGAGATTGCTTCACTTGCTAAAACAAGTCTTAAAAGTAACGTTAATCATCGCTTTTTCAAAAAACTTTTTCCACGAAAGAAATACATTTTTAACAAAATTATTTCAAGTATATCTCATAAAAATGGTCTTTATTTATTTTTAGTATTAATGAATGAACATAGACGACGTCAAAATTAAAAGATCATTTTTTTATTAAAAGCGTCCAAAGCACATACACTTCATAATTAAGCACAAAAAAAGTTTTTCAGTTCATATCTAAACACAGAAAAATAATTCAAAAAACAATTTATGTTAAGGCAAACAAAAATTCAAAATATTTCGTTTAAATTCAAACAAAGCAACACAAAAATTATTCAAAAACTATTATTTTTATAAAAGCTAGGGAAATTATTTAATAACGATGCGTTCAAATTTAAACACAAAGTATTAAATATCATTCACTTCATAAACAGCTAATAAAAATCAATTCAGCAATTCATTCAAAAAGCACATAAAAAAGTATTTAAAAAACGATCAAATCATGTAAAAAAGTATTGAAACATTGATCAGTTGATCAAAAAAGCACATAAAAAGTATTAAAAATAAAAATAATACGGAATCGAATCAATTATTTAATAACGCGGTGCGTTCAAATTTAAACACAAAGTATTAAATATCATTCACTTCATAAACAGCAAATTAAAATCAATTCAGTAATTCATTCACACACACACACACAAAAAGCACATAAAAAAATATTTAAAAATCGATCTAATCATAAAAAAGTATTGAAACATTGATCAGTTGATCAAAAAAGCACATAAAAAGTATTACAAATAAAAATAATACGGAATCGAATCAAGCAAATCATTTGATTTCAATCCAATAAAGCATATTGGATGCTCTGGGACGTCGCATACGCTCTAACAGATATAAGGAAAGAATATCTGTACTGAAACACGTGGCAGTGAAGGCACACGACATTGGACGCTCTATCAGCTGTGATGTATGAAAATGAATGATGTCTGATGATGAAATCTTTGACCTCGGGCGACCTTGTCCCATGATAGGTAAGAAATGTTCATGCAATCGGGAATACCATCATCATTTCCAGATTTTCGTTCGGCAACTACATATTCTCCCTGAAATATAAATACAACATGTTTAAAAACATCTTTTTCGTCACTGACTTAGATAACGCGTCGTTCAAAAACGGTTCAAACGACGTACAGAACCTTGATATAGAAATGAAATTAACAGGAAATAAAAACGCTGTTGAGAAAAGAATGCATAAAATAAATACTAATTTTATTAAATAGCATAAATGAAAAGAATAGGTAGACACTAAAAATAATAATCGTACAGCTTCAATCTACGTTTATAGCAGTGGCAACGGTCTTGGCGTTTATTTTTGACACACTTCTAATAGCGAGTAATTACAGGTTAAGGTAACCCATATGTATTACGGTTATTGCAGATTTTAATACAACCTCAGCAAGTGGAAAGTTTGAAATTTTCATTTTGAATATTCTAGAAAGTTTTTTCAAAATCCGTTAAACCGTCGTTTGATTTTATTGGTTCATTAGAAATACTTCTTTCCTTGGCAACTTAAGAAGTGCGCAAAAAAAAAAAAAAAAAAAAAAAAAAGCGCCAAGGCCGTTGCTACCGCTATGAACGTAGACTGAAGCTGTAGCCCTGTGGTAAATAAAATTTAACTTAATTCTGTTTAAATTTACTACCTGTTTTCGAATATAAAATACCTTTTTTTCTAAATCTCTAATCATTTTCGTCGGCTTATATTTTCCCGTTAATATTCTTATTTTGTAATTAAATGAACTAAAAACTTAAAATTAATAATTCTTATTCAAGAAATAAAAAAAAAAATTTAACTTATTAAAACAATCATAAATATTACCCTTAAAAGAAGCATAATTTTGAAAATTTCCATTGTAACAAATAGGTAATTGGTAATTTTAGTTAACGTCGTACTAAAACAACACAACGGGCTACTGACGACGGTCCGGGATCAATCCCCTAAGGGAAAGATCCGAGGACACCACTTTGTAGTCCATGTTTAAACCGGTGGCCACCGCCTTGTCGCACTTCTAAAGTAGCCAAAGAAAGAAGTTTTAAACGGATTTTGAAAGTACTTTCTAGACTGTTCAAAATGAAACTTGAAACTTTCCGCTTGCCGAGGTTGCCATAAAAGACGAAATAAACTTATCGGTTAAATAACCGAGCATCTTATTTTCTGGTTGATTGAAAAGTCACATTAAAAGCAGATCAACTTAAAAAATTTATCTATACCTTTTCCGCCGCATCATGACGTATCACGGCCGCTAGATAACACCTACGATTTCTAAGGAAGCCGTAGCTTTACCTACGAAATATAAAACTACGTACGCTAACTAGTTCCAAATCCAAGTTCTCCAGGTTTGCCATTAAACTAATAAGCTTCTCACAAAGAATTATTTTCAAAGAGGAATTTGCAAGACTTATCAGCTTGGCCAAATTTAGGAGTGCAATTATAGCGATATATGTCTCATTTGGCGCATTTTACGTTTATAAAAAACAAAAACAAAAAGGGTAAAAATCGGAATTTAAAAAAAAAAAATTTGATAAAAAAAACGGTTGTTTTTTCAAAAAATCTAAGAAAAGTCGAAAATACCTACAAAAGTCGGAAGAATCTCATCCCTGCTTTGTACACGACGGTCTTTGGTTGGATTCGAAATCCCAACCCTCCAGTTGCTAATCCGTTAATCTTCCAACCGGGCTACCAGGCCTCGGCCATCACACTGGAGCCAAACTTAAATACTGTTTTTTTACGTAATAAAAGAACGAAGGACAAAATTTTCGTCTGGTAGACGAAGGAAATTTTATGGACAAGCGTTGGTATGCACTAGTGTGTCTTTCCTGGAGTGGCTCCGAATGGGATCAGAGCCAATGCATGTTTGTTAACGATTCTATTTTGGTAATTGGTAAGTAGTACTTTTTTTTTAGTTAACGTCGTACAAGAGCAACAGAACGGGCTATTGACTCCAGTATGGATTCAATCGCCCAAGGGAAATACGTGACGTGTTATCCGAGGACAACACAACGTCATTTTCAACGACGGTCAGATGACGAGGCAACATCTGAGCTGGCACACCACTCTCCAATCTTCCACACCAACCCGAAGACTTTCGGCCACGACAGATTCAAGGTGCACAAGCCGCCTCTTCATCACACGCTTACAAACATCCATGCACGGACCCGGATTCGATTTTCTTCAAGTTTGTATTTCGACTATTTCTAACTACCACCTTCAAATATTTCCCACTTCAGATTCATTTTCCCTCTTTTAGAAGTAAAAATCTCTCATCTTCAATTGATTTAGTCTCTCTCTATATATATGCATGTATCAGTTCAATAACTGTTGAGGCTCTGCGAGTTTAATATCTACCGACCTACCTACGTTACAAAATAAAATCGTCCACGCAACGAAGAGCCATTACTAGAAAGAGGCGCTAGTGGCTCTGATCCCATTCGGAACCACTTCAGGAAAGACACACGCTAGAGTTGGGATGCAACAACTCTGGTCTGAGGAGTGACGGAAGATTACTCACCGTTGCACACACTTGTAGGCCATCCCGTACGGCCGTCCATTACCACTTTTCCTGGCTGTCCACAGTTGCAGAGCACGGGCGATCAACCTGCGCATGAGATCACGTTGGCGTTCCGGAGTAGAAAAGTCGCTACTCCAATGTTCCGTTTCTTTCCGTGCAGCTGCTTCTGCCAGTGGTGCCAGAATCTTATAGTAGCGTCGTGCGGCTTCCACCTCCAGGACATCCCGGCCGTTCCGTACTAGTGCCGTCATCGGTGCCTCCAAGGGTCGCGGAGCCAAATTTTGCTCCTGGAAGTAATGATGCAACCGCATTTTCAGCTTCTGCATGAGAGCCACACTCTCCTGGTTGTGGGTGATCTCCATGGTCATTCTGCAGCCGTCAGTCTTCCAGCCTGAAATGACAAGTTGGTGTTACAAATGATTCGGACATCACGAAGCATATTTGCAGAAGAGCTTCCCAGATATAACATACACGGGAGCACCTTGTGGCAAGAAGCTTAGCCAGCGAGCCGCGGTAGCTCAGTCGGTAGAGCGTCGGGCTCGCATCAGAAGGGTCGTGGGTTCTGTCCTCGGCGGAGCCTGCAATTCTGATGATTGCGAGATCGGCGCTTCGACCTGGCTAAAGACCGTCGTGTTCACTAATGGCGACTGGGGCACGTTAAATAGGTCGTGGTCACGAAGTCCCCACGATCCCATACCAAATCAATACCTCTGGGTGTACCTGATCAGGGGGTTATCGGCTTCCGATTGGGATCTAAATTACGATATGTGTGAGTGAATGAATGTATGAAAGGGACCATCCTGTAAAACGGATGTGTCATGTATGTCGAGAAAAGACGGACTTCCTCCCAATGGGGCTCAATAACATGGAAGGCGCACCCCCTTCGCCTCTTGCCGTCTTCGACGGTTCTGACACTCCTCCGGTCTGCCAGTGTAGGCATAAAAACAACAGCTTAGCCAGCAATTAACTATCTACCTACGTGATACCTAGCGTGTGGTTGTGTCTTAATAATATATTTACTAAGTATAGCTCCCTCCATTTAATATCGGAACATTGAATCCCATCGCTGCGACTGCTAAATGTAGGAATGTTCAATCCCAACGGTGGTATTACTTAGGCCCGGTGCGCACATCCGGTTTTTCAACGTTCGGCGCCGTTACCACAAGTGCGGTCTGAGATACATTAGATCCAATGGAGCAGTGCACACATGCTTCCAACGCCGCTGGGGCGACGCGCGTCCAACTTGCGTGCAATTTTTACCCCAGTTTCCCACGATCACCGCACATGAGTCTCTGTTCTGAAGTACCTTGTTTTCATAAACAAATGGAATATAAATAATAATTAATAAATCGTTGTATCCAGTAACGTCTATTTTGTTTCAAAATATACTTTTTTTTTACACCAAGTAAGCGAAATAAACACGTTTTCTTCGATAGAATATTTATCGCAAATGGCGCGAAATGAGTTCGTGCGTCATTTCATGGTTGTGTGTGCATAGTTGGGCTTCGGTGCCGTTCGAGAAAAACGTGTGTATATTAAATTAAAAAGAAAATATAGCTTTTTCATGTTCCATTTCGTGTTCTAGAATGTTTATTTATTAGTATTTTAGTGCTTTGTCAGTATAAATTTGGAGACTTTTTAAGTAAATAGCTTTTTTTGAACAACATGGTGTTTCCCGCAATCTAAGTTAGCGCGTTGTGCAATCCACCTCATCAATTACGCATGTAATTGAGCGTTTATATGATTCATTCATACCGAATGTATCCACATTTTACAATCATATGCTTTTTGTTCTCCCTGAAATGATATATTAATTCGGCCAGAAACCTTCTTTAAGACGATTCTGGTAGAAAAATGGCTGCCGCGCATGCGCACTGGGCCAAATTTGGTCCCTTGTCGCCATTCTTATTCTATAGGCACTCTAGTCAAATCTGACCCCACGAAAAGAACTCACGTGCAACGCCATGATGACTGTTATCCAATAGGCTACGAATTCGTAGCAATCACCGTGGCTTAGCGAGCTGTGGTCACCTGATCCCACGAAAAGAACTGTCACGGGTAACGCTGTGGCTAGCATTTAATAATCCCAACACGGCCACCATTTAATATCGAGGTACTGTACCTCATCGCTGCAACCATTTACAGTGCCTAAATCACCTAGAGATGAAGATTAGTCGCTCTTCGAGTGATCAGAATATCAGTGATTCGATTGAATAGTTGTAAATTAACTTTTCGGCTGCACTGGGGGCGAATGCTTGTTAGAAAAACCTTTAGTTAGGTTAGTAGGTATTTAATTTACATCGCTCTGGAGCGGGCAATTGGCGACGGCCAGGAATCAACCCCGAAGGGAAAGATCTGAGGACAACCACATGTAATTTTGAACTGACGAATAGAGTAAAAACGATACAAAACTAGAGAAATAACTTCGAAAGTGTTCACATTCCATAACATTCTTACAGGTTACACGTACATTGCATAAAATACATTCATTAATGTCATAGTTTGCGCCGACCAACCGGTATAATAGTTAAGGTGTTAGCCTCTAGATCGGAAGGTCTCCGGTTCGAATCCGGGCATGGATGTTTGTAAGCGTATACAGCTCAGGTGTTGCTTTGTCATTTGAACATGGTTCAAAATTACGAAGTATAAATTGTTAGGGGCAATGATGGTCCTCCCACTGGGTGCTCCTTCACAAGTGGCCATCACTTCCGGCTTTGTAGCGGCCAATGACTTAGGTCAAATGTGCCCGCCATTCGGGGGGGGGAAGTCATAGTTTGCTCGTGCTTAATAAATATAATATTAAGCCACAACGGCGTTTATAAGTACGCTAGTAGCAGGTAAGTAGGTAGATAGTTAATAAACGTCACACTGGAGCAACACAACGGGCTATTGGAAACGACCCTGGATCGAACACAAAGGTAGAGATCCGAGAACGACACAGCGCAATTTTGAGCTACGGTCAGACGTCGATGTCCACACCACGCCAACGTGGTGACGTTTGAGGTCACGGCGGATTTAACGTGCACCAGTTCCCTTTCTAAACAACGGTCTTTGGTTAGATGTGAATTCGCAAACCTCCGTAATTCTTTCAACAAGAGCTACCGCGGCACCTTTTTATTTTCAGTTGAATGTTGTTTTACTTTCAATGCAAGGCCGTGGTAGCCCGGATGAAGAGTAACGGATAATCAATCTGAGGGTCGGGAGTTGGAATTAAACCAATACCGTGTAAAAGGGAGCTGGTGCTTGTTAAATATATAAGAATACACTTAAATCTGTCGTGGCCTCAAATATCGTCACGTTGGCGTGGAAGTTTGAGGAGTGGGGTGCCAGCTCAGGTCTAACCTCATATGAACATGCCTCAAAATTACCTGGTGTTTTGCTTGAGTCTTTCCCTTCGGAGGTTGTTCCCGGATCATCACCAATAACCTGTTGCATTACTCCAGTTCGACGTTAATTCAATATCTACCAACCTACCGAAGCGGACTGTAGGATTCTTATATTACAAAGGTAATTATTAGTTAACGTCGTACTAGAGCAACGCAATGGGCTATTGACGACGTCCGGATCAATCCCTCAGGAAGAAATCCGAGGACAGCACCTCGTAATTTTGAACCACGGTCAGATGACGAGGCACCACCTGAGCTGGCACCCCAGTCTCCAAACCTCCACACCAACCCAACGTGATGACTTTCGTTCACGACAGATTCAATGTGCACCAGCCGCCTGTACACCGTACGCTCACAAACAACCATGCCCGAACCAAAAACCTTCCTATCTAGAGGTGGTAATGGTAATTTTAGTTAACGTCGTACTAGAGCAACACAATGGGCTATTGACGACGGTCCGGGATCAATCCCTTAAGGGAAAGACCCGAGGACAACATCTCGTAATTTTGAATCACGGTCAGACGACGAGGCAACATCGAGCTGGCACCCCACTCTCCAAATTTCAATACCAACCCAACTTGAAGACTTTCAGCCACGACAGATTCAAGGTGCACCAGCTGCCTGTTCACCATACACTTACAAACATCCATGCCCGGACCAGGATACGATCCAGGAACCTTCCGATCTAGAGGCTAACACCTCAACCACTATACCGATTGGTCGGCCCCCGTTACTGCGAGAATCCGATAAAAATTCTACTCACCCTCTAGGTACAAATCAGCAGCGAACGCTTGGGTGAAGTACCTGAACTTCACTTCGTACTCCACGTACTTGGGGAAGGAGGAAATGCCGATGGGTTCCAGAGCTCCGAGCGCACCAACATAGCGCATGGCTTTTTGGAAATACCTTGTCCATTCTTCCTCCTTGCCTGGTTTCAGGAATAACTGCACTCTCATCTTGGTGGGGACGGCGTCGAGGTTCTCAATCTCGATGTGTGCCATCATGTGCACCAGGGTCTCTAAGCTCAAGGCCTGGTATTCCGGGTACTCTCGTGGCAAGTGTTCCAGTGCCGACCACAAAATCTGCTCGTCCTCGTACTTGCACAGCGATGCGTTCCACAAGTGAGACTTTCCATTCGCAAACCTGCAAAATGACGGTGTTTGGTTTCAGTCAAGAGTTGCCCTTCGGAGCCACATAAGAGGATTCGTGTGCTCGGGGTTGCCACTCCGCAAGCAAATGAATCCTCTGGTCAAAATGAATGGGATCTTGCTAATCGATGTAGCGAAAAACAATGTAGTAAAAAGTAGCGAAAACTAATTCAGTGGATTTCGATTCAATGTAAGGCATTGTGGCAATGAACAGCCTGACCAATTGACTGCGGCAAGACTAATTGCCCCAAACCAGGGTGTACAGTCCGGTCTCGAGCACCCTTGAGACATTGGCAACTTGTGTACGACTCCTTGGTCGCGAAGAACCGAACGGGGTGTTTTGGAAGAAGGAAGCTGAGTGGACAGAATAGAATGAGGCCTTGCGTAGGCGTTTTGCTAGGAAACAATAGTTCTGTAAATTAATCATTTAAGTTTAAACTATCCAGTTATCTTGAAACTTTTCTGTAAATTTATAACTAACATGTAAATAAACCTTAATTTTAACTTAATTGCTCCGTAGCTTTTTTTATACTCAATGATTCCTTCAACATACCGCAAAATGGCTCATCCGAACACATTTGAAGGAAGAATTCGATTCAGGGAATTATACCCCCCTCCGATTTTATGATACACCCCCCTTAATGAAATATGAACCCCTTGAATTGATGAAATAGGAAAAAGATCATTATGACTGGCGTCTTGCAAGGCACATTTAATTTTTCAGAACAAAACGGGAAATTCCAATGAAAATCAGCCATAAGTTATCCAAAATCACTTAGTTAGATATCACTAAATATAGTTGTAAAAAGCGCTATTTGGCATTAAAAAAGCTGAATTGGGGACGCAGTTTGGGTGCTTTTTGTGTTTTTTTTCTCTGAAATAGGTGCGTTTTCAGCTTTTCAAACTCTACCATTTGGCAACCCTGTAAAAGAAGGGCCTTTGCAAGGTAGATATGTTAGTTGTCTGTTGTCACCGTAAGCAGTGGGCCTCGTAGAAGAAAGTATCCTGATCTCTATCAGCTTTACTCTCTCGTAGTGGGGAATATAAATAGCACTAGCGTTTATTGTTAATTGCGTTCTATAGGAAATGGATAAGTGGTTGAAGAAGTTGAAAAGAGAAGAGGGAAACACAAATATCGTGCAGATTAATGAAAATGTAAGCTGGACTTTTGTTGCAAAAGAGAAATCAGTCAACTGTATACATCCATGTGGTTCTTGATGAATTGCTGAAGTCTCTAGCTCGGTTAAGCAAATCGCTCCAATCATCCAAAGGGAACTTAACCGAGGCTACCTTTGTAATCAATGCAATACGCGAACACATACAAGGAACGGAACACAAGAGGAAATTAAACAGCTTTCTAAATGCATTGATGAAGCCAATGGACAATGGGACGAGTTAAAGCGATGCTTACGGACCAGGGTACCTAGGGTACCACGTCCGAAATCTACAGCTGAAGTGGGGACATTCTTGCAGCAGGAATGGACACAAATACCCATAGCTGTGTAACAAATCCTTGTTGAAAGTATGCCCAGATGCCCAATCTTAAACAAGCAGCTTAGCTTAAAGATAGATGGCGCCACCTCTGTCCTATAAGCCGGAGAGAGCGAACGGTAGAAAACGACCATGGCAGATACAAATTCGTCTTAGAATAAAAATTATTCTGTTGATTTGTTACGAATGAAAGAAAATTGACAATGCAAGTCACTTTTCACACCACCAACACACACCCATACTGACAAGTACAAAGATAATCGGATTACATACATCTGTCAAGACATTGTGTACAATTCTTTCTTGCAAAATTTAAGGTTTCCATAAAAATCCAATTTGAAATTAAATACCTTTGCATTTCTTTACCCAAACCTATATTTAAATGCTGTGTGAGTCTTATTGAATCACAATTTGGAATCAATTCTACGGCGAAGTACGTGCTTGATCAGTATGAATGCAGATTCGGGCGTCGTAACCTATGTAAACAATACCACGTGATCGTGAGGTAGCCAATCACAGCGAGCGTCTCATTTTAATCCCCGGATCACTTAACACGCTGTTTGAGAATACCGTTCTTGCTAATCCTCGAGTTAACTCTTACCCGCGGATCAACTGATCCTGGAGTAAACTCGGGACTTGTGAATATTCAGTCACAAGGTTTAGCATCGCCAAACGAGGCTATAACATGCCAAATCGGTCACACTCAGTTTTGGTAACTCATCTCAATAACAATGCTCAGTCTACTTGGAATTGAATGATTAAACCCTCTGGTACGCACCTGTTCCATGTCTCGATCGTCTTGCCGTAGGACGCGAGCACGGTGGAGATGACGTCCGGCCTGTGTTCTCGGAAGGGTTCCCATACGACCACCACCGGCTGCCATCTGCAAGACTGCATGACTTCCTCCGGGTTCACCCATTGATCGTCCCATTGATCATCCCATTGATGCTCCACTAGAAAAGAAAGGGTCGTACACATTAGGAATACAAAAAAAAAAAAAACGTTAAGCCTATTAAATGTAAGAGAAAGGGTCGTCAATCTAAAACACAAATTTTGCTAACGACGAGATAACTCGCGGAGATAACCACCAAAAGGGTTAAAGAGGTTCGGAGATTTCCTAACACTGTTCAGTACACATTAGGAATACAATAAAAAAACGTTAAACCTATTAAATGTAGATGTAATTACATTTTAATTAATAACAGTTTATGTATTCATTATATTATCACGATGTGGTTGTGAAACGTGATGGTATATTTATTTATAAGTACTTGTATGCACAGTTATTTTATTTTTAATTGCTGAAATTTTGGAGAGCGAAAATAAAAAGCATATTTTCAATATTTTTTATTTTGAGAACTGTGAGCATCGTAATATTATTTTCAGATAACCTCAGTTAAAATTAATGTAAGTATATATTTTTCTTTTTGTCTGTTAAAAATCAAATAGGAATTGATTGCTCACTAATTAAATTTACTCATCATCATTCCACTAGCTTTGGTAATTGGTAATTTTAGTTAACGTCGTACTAGAGCAACACAACGGGCTATTGACGACGGTCCGGGATCAGTCCCTTAAGGGAAAGATTCGAGGACAACACCTCGTAATTTTGAACCACGGTCAGATGACCAAGCAACATCTGAGCTGGCACCCCACTCTCCAAACTTCCACGCCAACCCAACGTGACCACTAGCTTTGAGCTACATTCTTAAGGGAATTTAATTTCCGACAAGCTCAGTCTTTTATTGCTGATAATAAGTCTTATATTCTTTTTCCAGTCAGTTTTTGTCCCATTAAATGTATTGTGCGCGTCTATGATAAACATCGAAACGTCGGGACCGCGGTATCCCGGAGGGTTGCGAGTTAGAATCCGTCTTGTACAGAGGAGGCTGGTGTACGTTAAATCTGTCGTGACCACAAATGCCCTCATAATGGTGTGGTGTGGAAATTTGGGGTGCCAGCTCGGGGGTGACCTCGTCATTTGACCGTTGTTCAAAACGACGTGGCATTGCCCTGTGATCTTTCCCTTAGGGAGTTGATCCCGGCCCGTCGTCAATAGCCCATTGTGTAGCTCCAGTGTGACGTTAATTAAAATACCTACCTCATTAAGATATTTCTTAATTTAAACTTAATAGATAATTTCATTTATTTGAGAGCCGACCAACCGGTACAGTGGTTAAGGTGTTAGCCTCTAGATAGGAAGGTTCCTGGTTCGAATCCGGGTTCGGGCATGGATGTTTGTAAGCGTATGGTGTAGAGGCGACTGGTGCACCTTAAATCTGTCGTGGCCGAAAGTCCTCACGTTGGGTTGGCGTGGAAGTTTGGAGAGTGGGGTGCCAGCTCAGGTGTTGCTTCGTCATCTGACCGTGGTTTAAAATTACGAGGTGTTGTCCTCGGAGCTTTCCCTTAAGGGACTGATCCCGGACCGTCGTCAATAGCCCGTTGTGTTGCTCTAGTACGACGTTAACTAAAAATTACCATTACCATTTATTTGAGGTGGCCGGTTAAGGTTTTTTCTCTTAGAATTCGTCTCCATGAATGTGTGGTTTTTGGACCGTCTTTTGCCAGTCTAGAACTGATATTCCTTAAGAGTACACGGCACAAGTTTATTGGAATGGAAGAAAAAAATATACTTACTTGTTGGCTGTTTCGATATTTGATCCTGTCTACTGAAGTGATCCAAGTCGAGGAATAAACTGAAGCAGTAATTTAACCTAAAACAGAGAAACTGATAAGTAAGGAATGGTACATCATTACTTCTTGTAGTATTTAGTGAACGTTTCATACACAATGAGTGGAAAGTTGCACCATTTTTAAGTGTTTTTTCAACTACTACGTGGTTTTATGCCACCTGCTCGCCTATCCCCGGTGATTGCTTCGCAAACCAACACTCCTTTCGCACAGTTTTCAATCCTCTGTACGACAACGAAACTATCGTAATAATTCGTATATTCGTGATTGGACTATCCGGGCCATGACGTCACAGCGAGTTTCAACAAGGCCGTTTCACGTTTTCTCCGCGATGAACAATTTGTACACTATCGCGAAATTATACTTTTCATCGCATCGAAAAATTATTTATAAACCAATTTTACAAATAATTATACCATAAGAAAGATTATATTCTTAGCTTTCACGTGGTATTTTCAAATTTTAAAACTAATAGTATTAAGCCATAGATATGACAGTTTTAGTTTTGTATCAGAAATTACGATCGTAAAAATACAAAATTTGTAGGACCAACTTTTAATCGTATCGAAATTTATTTATTAACCAATCTAAAAAACAGCTATACCATGAGAAAGAGTACATTCTAAGGATTCGCGAGAAACAGAATTGAAATCCATTTTTCAATAGATTCCTACTCGTACTGATGTTAAAGAGAAATGCATTGCTTCCGACCAGGGCCGCCCATAAGGGGGGACAAACCCAACACATGTCGGGGGGCTGGACGTTTAAGGGCCCGCGGTCCAAAGGTTTGTTCAAGAAATTATCTGCCTCATTTTAGGGTTATTTTCCGAATTTGACAAAAAAATATCGAACAGAAATATTCTTTTCAAGTCCTTAAAACGGCCCTGTCAAGGTGGTCTCACATTTTCTCCAGTCTCCTGTCTACGACAACGACTAGTTGGTTTACATTCTACAAGGAGTAATGAAATAGTAAGCACGTTCTTCAACTTTAATAAACCAGCTTTACAATTTCTTTAATGCGAGCCCACGGCGATGGGAACTGCTTCTAAAACACACTGATGGGAGGTCTCTACACGGTCTTTGTGAGACAAGATGGAGTGCGAGTATTGAGGCAGTGAAACATATATCTGAAAAAATTACCTGACGTATAAAAGGCCCTTCAAGATGTAAAAAATCAGTAGTTTATCGTAAGAGGAAACGGCGGAAGAGTAAATGGATTCCTCAATTATTTTTCAAAATTTGAAACTTTAATTCAGTAAAATATTTGGAAGAACATACTAGAGCAAATTAATACAAGAAATTTAATCCTTCAATCAAATTATATCTATCTCCCTTGATATCGAAGTGAATAACATTAAAGCGAAGTGAATAACATTAAAGTTAACTGAAACAATAGATAAAGATTTAAGAAAACAATGGCCTATATAAATAGAGCTAAAGAGACAGCTTCTATTATGGGTATAGATGCAGAATTTTCCAAAAAAAAAAAAAAAGAGGACGGAAAAGGAAGTTTTTGAAGTGGAAAGAGAAATGCCTGAAGTATTAGAAACCGAAGAAACAAAATTCAAAAGTTCAGTTTTTAATATAGTAATCAATAAAACAGTTTCTCAGTTAGAATCAAGGTATGAGCAAATGAAAAAACATATGCAATACATTCAAAGCCATATTAAAAATAAATTGTAATTCTAATGACAACAACACGGCACTTAAAAAATTAATTGAAAGCTATACAGATGACTTAAGCCACAATCTCATCAATGAAGTTTAGGTGTACAAGACCGTTTTTCACATTAAGCTAAGTTAGAAAATAAAGGTCTTCCACTCTCCCTTTAAATGATATCTATAGATTAAAATTGCAAATAATCTGAGGTGTCTATGGACAAAGTAAAGTGTTAAGTCATGGATTCTGCCAAACAGTAAAGTAAAGAATAAGTTGACATCTATTTGAAAGTTTTTACAATGTTCATGCATAATTTTATGTTACAAACAATAAAGCAATAGGCCTATATCTATGTAAATGTCAAGACAGCCAAAGAAAATCCCACAAAGTAGGTCTAAACTACTTGTTACCCCTTTAATTGATTGACCAATGGCTTAGCTATAGTGTTTTTTAACTACTTTTTTTTAATTGAGACATAAATACAAAATAACACAATTAATGTGATTAATAATGTATTTAATAAAAAATTCAACTGAGCTTTCTATTTGAAAGGATGAAAGTTTAAACACTATGAACCAGGGTGTAAAAAAATCATGATTTTTAAAAATCAATTAATTGGATTTATTTGATTTAAATCCGATTTTTTTTAAATTTAAATTTCTGTAGGGCCTATAAATTTGTTAAATAAAAAATTGAGTTTCTGACATGACATGTAAACCAATAATTATTTGAGTAAACAATCGGAATTTGTAATATGGTAAATTAATATTTATTTTGCTAAAAATCATTGTGTGTTACATGACAATACATTTAAAAAATTAATTTTCAAAACAAGAGCAAAAGATAAAACATTTGTTTAAGTTTAAAACACAAGTTGACATCCTACATAGTTTTTTTTTGAGTAAATTAACATAATCATGTTAACAAATGTATCAGTAAGTGTAAGTGAGACCTAAATTAGTCTGATTAAATAAATATTTGTTATGAGCACTACTCTTAAAGTGAAAGGTGATTGTTTCAGGGTGCATTTTGCAAAATGAAAGATGTTCATAGTGTTTAAACTTTCATCCTTTCAAATAGAAAGCTCAGTTGAATTTTTTATTTAATAAATTATTAATCATATTAATTGTGTTATTTTGTATTTATGTCTCAATTAAAAAAAGTAGTTGAAAAATCTCTATAGCTAAGTCATTGGTCAATCAATTAAAGGGGTAACGAGTAGTTTAGGCCTACTTTGTGGGGATTTTCTTTGGTTGTCTTGGCATTTACGTAGATATAGGTCTACTGCTTTATTGTTTGTAGCATAAAATTATGCATAAACATTGTAAAAACTTTCAAATAGATGTCAACTTATTTCTTAATTTACTGTTTGGCAGAATCCCTGACTCAACACTCAACAGATTACTTAGTCCATAGACACCTCAGATTATTTGCAAGTGTCCAGTGCCAAATATTTTTTTAAAGCTCATCAGTACGAGGTGTAGCCATTAGTGCTGAAATTTCAAAGCATTTGACAAATTCTGTGATTTTTCTAGGGTGTATTTACTTAGTTATAAAAATGTAAGATTAGTTGTGATTTAAATCAATGATTTTTTTTAAAAATAATTTGATTAAAATAATGATTTAAATCTTGACACCCTGCTATGAACTTCTTTATTTTGCAAAATGCACTCTGAAACAGTCACCTTTCACTTTAAGAGAAGTGACCCATAACAAATTTAATCAGACTAATTTAGGTCTCACTTACACTTACTGATACATTTGTTAACATGATGATGTTAATTTACTCAAGAAAAACTATGTAGGATGTCAACTTGTGTTTTAAAGTTAAACAAATGTTTTATCTTTTGCTCTGGTTTTGAAAATTCATTTTTTAAATGTATTACCATGTAACACACAAGGATTTTTAGTAAAATAAATATTAATTTTCCGATTGTTTACTTTAATAAATATTGGTTTACATATCATGTCAGAAACTCAATTTTTTATTTAACAAATTTAAAGGCCCTACAGAAATTTAAATTAAAAAAATCCGATTTAAAATCAAATAAATCCAATTAAATAATTTTTTTTAAATCATGATTTTTTTTCACCCTGATTTTAACTATTCTACCTTTATTTACTCTGGTTACCTTTCAATTAGGCATCCTGCATTTAAGAGTCGAGGTAGCTTGGTTGGAAGAGTAAAGGATTCGCAACCGGAGGGTTGCGAGTTCGAAACTAGATTCAACCAAAGGCCGTCTTGCTCACGAGAGCTGGTGCACGTTTAATCTGTCGTAACCTTAAATATCCCCACGTTGGTGTGGAGATACAAGCTCTCAGGTTGACTTCGTCATCTGGACCATGGTTCAAATTACGAGTTGTCCTCAGAACTTTTCCCTCGGTATTGAATACGGACCGTTGCCAATGACCTGTTATGTTGCTCTAGAGTGCAACGTTAACTCAAATGCCCATATTAAAACAATGGTTTATGGGACCGAACATTTATCATGTGAGCGAATGTGTATAAAGTACACTTCAAATCCGCTAAGTCAAAGAAAGTACATATTTGTAGTAACCTTACAAATTTTGAATTTATTTCCTGTGTCAACTAATTGGTTGCAATTTTTTGTAGAACTTTAAACAACTTCATTTAAGTGAAGAAGGCTCAGGGGTGTAGAGGAACTGGAACGAGGGGGTGGCACTGGTGTAAGTCCCTTCTGAATTCATCCAGTGAGCCATTAAAAACACAGGGGGCAACACATATATGTATGATAAACTGTATTTTGAAGACTATTATATGTTTGTGCTATGATGTGTATTTATTTTGATGCGTATTGTTTCTGAGGTTACCGCGTCCTTTCCCATAATGCATTTCGTATCCCACAATCCCTTGAGCTTTGTTTATATCCGCTAGAAAAAATGGAGAGCTTTAGCTCAACACCTCAACAGTAAAAATTAAGATTTGTTCCGATCGGTGTACATATGCCGAGGTAGTTAAGCGGATTGATTTTTTGGAATCGTCTGTAATCTCTACTATTATAAAATAAAGTGTTTGTTTGTCTGTTTGGAGCCGCAAAATTCTGACGATTCTATGGCACTTACAGCAATGAGATTTGGCACACAGGTAGTCCGAATTATTTGCAATTTTTGGGTCGCGGCGAATATTAAAATTCAATCTAGAATATTTTTAAATGAATTTAATAGTATTATTATCATTGCTTTTTCAAACGCGGAGAACTTTTTCTACCCGTGTGACCTTGAAGTCAGGGCTAGGAACCATGCCAAGTGTTTTTTTATCCGCAGAACGCGGAGAAAATTATTTTTTCATTTCTGCTTTGATTTTGCACGGAAGAATAAATTTCCAGACAGACGATAAATCTTTTATCTGTTGTGAGTTCTTTTTTTTATCTTAGAGACCGTTAAAGATAGAGTAAAAATTTCAACGGATTTGAAATCTGCGGAAAATTGCAGTTTAGATTGATACCTAAAAATAGGATTGTCTCTAAATAAATAATTTTTTAATTGAATATATCTTCAACGGATTTGAAATCTGAGGAAAATTGTACACCAGATTAATACCTTACATCACGGGCACGGGCTAGCCACGCAGTGACTAGTCCAACATAAATTTGAGGGCACAGTAAGAGACGTTTCCGACTAGAATCCGATTTGGCTAGTTGCTGAAGATAAGAAAGTCCCCAGTGTCTGCCACTCTTAAATGAAGATTTTTAATTGCAAGAAAAATGGTCTGACAATTTTAAACCGGTGGGAAGGTTCTCTTGCCAACACAGGGAAGAATGATGGATTCTCAAGGAACGCTGTAGGGGGTCCGCCCGGGCTTGAAAGGTCACCCGGGGTAAGAGAGGGAAGAACGGAGAGAGGATAAGAGGATTCAATCAGGGTATATCGTGGAGGACGGCGTGCTCTATTATCTCTAATATTATAAAAGGAAGTGTTTTGTTTGTTTACTGCATGCAAAGTCCTGACGAATCTATGGCACTTACAATAATGGGATTTGACACACATGTAGTCCTAATTTTTTCAATTTTTGGGTCGCGGCGAATTTTAAAACTTAATTTAGAACAGTTTTATATCAATCGAATGAAATTTAATTATTATTGAATGCAGCAGCATAGAAGAACACAGATTCTAAATTTATTTTTTATCGTTTCCGTTTTCATTTTGCGCGGAAGAATGATTTTCCAGCAGACGATAAAAACAAATAAACTTTTAACTGGATTTATGTAGTTCTTTCTTTGATATCCTAAACTGAGATAGGATAAAAATTTCAACGGATTTGGAATCTGCGGAAAATTTCACATTAGATCGGAACCTAAAAATATGATTTTCTTTAAATGCATAACATTTTTTAACTGAATATCTTTTAACTTTCGCAAGAGAATGTGACGTCTCGCCAACATTCGTGTTCCAAAAGTAAAGATTACATTTTCTGCCTTCTTACAATTTCAGCGAATTGCGGAAAACACCATGTTGTTCAAAAAAAGCTATTTACTTAAAAAGTCTTCAAATTTATACTGACAAAACACTAAAATAATACTAAATAAACATTCTAAACACGAAATGGAACATGAGAAAGCTATATTTTCTTTTTAATTTAATATACACACGTTTTTCTCGAACACACAAAAAGTTCCCATGTTAAGTCTACGGGAGCTAGGAAATGACCGCCTCGGGCGGTAGAAAAGGTATCTAAGACAATCAGAAAGTGTTTCCAGTTTGTCGCCACTCTTATTATATAGGCACTCTAAGCATAATTGCTATCGTTCTTGTGTCTTGATAAATAGACGTTCTTAAAAAAAGATATATATCCACGGTTTTAAACAAACGTGACACCTTTAGAAAAGCTTGCATGTTGTACAACTAACCCTAAATGCTTAACATAAGTTATGACAGAACACTCATTAGAGATAAACTGAATGTTAATAAAAATTTGATGAAAAACAATGTAAATGAACTTACCAGAATGGACTGAAAAGTCTGTACTAGTAGATGCGAGCAGCACTAAGAATATTCCAACTAAACACACTCACTATAAAGGGCTTGACTGAATCTCCTCAGGACAACTGGGACTGGTTCCAGGTTGTAGTACAGTCAGCCAGCCAATCAGTGTGAGCCCGATTCAGGTTTTCGGTCCAGAAAGAACAAGTCGCAGCAGATATACCGAAATTCCTGGAGGAAAGAAAATTGGTAGGATTTCTTTGTCCTGCTGTCCAGGGGATATTCCAAGATGGTCAAGGTTCCTATAGGGAAGACGATTAGCCCCAAGGCTATTCTAGGTACGTTCAGTGGCGGGTTAAGCGGTACGTGGACTAAGCGACAAGATAGGACCTCGGAATACGAAGGGGCCCCGAGGTCTTAAAATTTGAAAATTCTGGCCTTTAAAGATGTATTTTGTAGCAATTTTATGCGTCTAAAGTTTTTTCAAAATGACTCCATTTTTTAGGATTAAAAAGTAATTATGATGAAAGAGGAATGATTCGCCCCCTCCTTTTTAAATTATAAATTATACTTTTCATAGCATCGAATTTACTTATAAACCAATGTTACAAATAATTATACCATCAGAAAGAGTACATTCTAAGCTTCATATTTTAAAACTAATAGTGTAGCTCAGTCAGTAGAGCGTTGGGCTCGCATCAGAAGGGTTGTGGGTTCTGTTCTCAGCGGAGCCTGCAATTCTAATGGTTGCGAGATCGGCGCTTGGGCCTGGCTAAAGACCGTCGTGTTCGCTAATGGTGGCTGGGGCACGTTAAATAGGTCGTGGTCACAAAGTCTTCAATGTTCCCATACCAAATCAATACCTCTGGGGGTACCTGATCAAGGGGTTATTGGCCTCTGATTGGAATCTAAATTACGATATGTGTGAGTGAATGGATGTATGAAAGGGACCTGCCTGTGAGACGGATGTGTCATGCATGAAGAAGTCCAAACCTCCGGGGAAATGGCACCCCCAATTGTGCCATATATGTCCCACACGACAACAACAACAACAAAACTAATCATATTAAACTATAGATATGACAGTTTTAGTTTTGTATCGGAAATTACTATCTAAAAAATACGAAATTTGTATGACCGACTTTTAATCGCATCGAATTTATTTTTTACCAATTTCAAAAATAATTATACATAAGAAAGAGTACATTCTAAGGTTGCTAGTGATGTTTTTAATTTTAAAAACTAATAATATTAAGCAATAGGTATGAAAGATTTAACAAAAAAAATAAAGAAAATGTCCCGATTTTACCCGAATTTCAAAAAATATATAATCAGGAACGAAATTTTTTTTGATATTTCACATTGATATTTCTCAAAAAAACTCAACGAGGTGCAAAAATTCACGTTTAGAGGTACTCTAAAAAACACTCACGGCTGAAGACTGAAAATGTGTACGTGTTTTGCTCACTCGCGTTAGATATTTCGCTTTCTTCAACTTTGACAATGCACCCAAAACTTACAGCCGCATCGGAAAAAAAAATCTACTTCATCTTGTTCCCTGTACAGTTTTAAATAAACGTTGTTAATTTCGTAATTTTCTGATCCGTACTTTCTCGGGAAACCGTCTAAGAATAGAGCGAAAAAAAGCGAGTTTTCAATTCTGCGGCGGTGGCGGTAACTTTTTTTTAAGTTTGAGAAATTATGATTTTTTTTCCATCAGTCGATTAATTCGGGACATTTATTTCATTATTCGTACGCCAGGACCCTACCCTTGATATCGGGTTTGATGTTTCCAGGACATATGGTCACCGTAATTATACGGGACCTTAACAATTTCTTTTTCTGTCATATAGTGTCCAAAAATAAGCACATTTTTGGTAAAACATTTTGCATTCAAATCAATTATATAAATTCAAATCAGCAGTCAAAACTGTAACTAGTATTGAATTTAATAATTTTTGATAATTTTTAGTTATAGCGAAAAATTGGCATTTTTACTTAAAATTGACTTTTCCGAACAAGAACTTTTAAGAACTCTTGACAGAAATGGATGTGAGAAAAGAGCATGCATTCTTTTAATACTTATATTTTTATTTAATTTCAAAACTCAGTTTTTGTATAGTAAAATTTAAAACATGGAGATAAGCAGTCCTGTATTAGAATCGGGACAAAAATATCTGGTTTCTTTTCTCATCCGTTTTCCGCTATCGTTCTTTTTGAGCAACACACAAAGCACTGCCACGTCGGTCTGTTTCTTTTCGGTGGATGGATTCTCTTTTAAAAAGTCTTTCAGTCAACTGTACGTGATTCTACGAAAATTCCAGGTTGGCCCTTTTTCTCATTCACAGTGTTATGCCTTTCGATCTGGCGATCAACTAAGTCAAGTCTAAAATTCAAATGAGGGCATTTTCCTCCTAAGTTCCTCGTCACTAGAGAAGTCCGATAACGAACTTGCACAACTTCCAGAATCATTTCGCCGACCAACCGGTCTAGTGGTTAAGGTGTTAGCTTCTAGATCGGACGGTTCCTGGTTCGAATCCGGGTCCGGGCATGGATATTTGAAAGCGTATGGTGTAGAGGCGGCTGGTGCACCTTAAATCTGTCTAGACCGAGAGTCGTTGGGTTGGTGTGGAAGTTCAGGTGTTGCTTCGTCATCTGACCGTGGTTCAAAATTACGAGGTGCTGTCCTCGGATCTTTCCCTTAAGGGACTGATCCCGGACCGTCGTCAATAGCACGTTTTGTTGCTCTAGTACGACGTCAATTAAAAATTACCAATCACTGCCAATAGTAAGTAAAGTACCATGTAATCACACTATATTCCACTCAGTTTTAATTTGTGTACCCCAATTTATTTCAACCCACATCAAGCACCAGATATCATTACCGGAGACTAAGGCCCTATGGTGTCGCCCCAAAATGGTTGAGTGAAAACTGTACGAATCGTACAGAAGGTATTTGGTATTTTTTAATTAATGTCATATTTGAGCAACACAACTCGTACATAAGGTAATGGTAATTTTTAGTTAACGTCGTACTAGAGCAACACAATGGGCAGATGACGAAGCAACAGTTGAGCTGGCACCCCACTCTCCAAACCTCGTACATAAGGAGAAGACAACCAACAGCTTTAAGATATTTTTTCAGTTCTTTTTTATAAGATATTTAAGTTCTTATTATTCCAAGAACATTAAGAATATATACAGTATTTACATCATCACATGAACCTCATTACAGGAATACATAAAAGCATGTATATCTCAGGCAAGCGCAGTGGACAGCCTCACCGAGGCCGTACGTAAAAGCTACCGTCACAGTCTACAGTCAGTATACAGTACACAGTCTACAGCCAAGATGCTGATGTGACTTTCAGCAGATGCTCATTACTGAGTGAGTTTTTAATGTTGAAAAAGATCTAGCAACCAAAGTATTGTGTGAAAAAATAACTCATGTAGCACATTTTGAAAACAAACATGCAAAACAACTTAGATCTCATAAACTTTAGACCCATCTTTTCGTATTTAAATTGAGTCAAAGCATGTGTTTTGATTTTGGCAATGGACTTAGCTAGTGTTTGTTTATTCAGCAGTCACAACGAGAAAAAATGAAAAACATTTAAGGGGGAGAAAATAAATAATATCCCTTTCTTTTAAGGGGGGGGGAAAGGAAAACTGAATTTAAATTTAATTTTTATAAATTTCTATCAGCATTATTATTACAAAATTTTAATACTTGAAACAGCCTTCAACATCACCCTAGAGATACTGTTTCATGATGATCTGCCAATTTTTTAAAATTTCGAATTGCTAAATGATTAATCAGTTAATGTTGTTAATTTTCGTTTCAAACTTTTAGCTTTAAATTGGTCATTTTTAAATTTTGCGTAAGTATTTAAAAATACTTTCGCTGAAACAGAAATATTGAGTCATCCGGAAAGTAATGCGCGTTTTTAAGTCGAAGCTAGATTTGTTATTATTATTTGCTACCGCTGATAAGGAGTGACATTGATTGAAGCAGATGCTTAAATACGGTCTTTTCCGCTTACACTGCATAATTATAGCATGGGTTGTGGTATAATTTTTGTTTCACTGCAGTGCTAAGAACGGAGAACCAGAAAGTTCATTTTCGTCATATTATGCTCTTTTATTTTAAGGAAGGAAAAATGCTTGTTAAATGTGTGCTGGATATGGAAATAGTGCTTTTTTTGAGGCCACAGTTCGAAGGTGGTTTGTTAAATTTAAGCTTGACAATTTCAGCCTCGAAGATGATGCCCGCTTAACATCGAGTGGAAGACTCCATTCCAGAAAAGTAATGCTTTCTGTATGGTGGGACTACAAAGGAATTATTTATTAAGAATTGTTGCCACAAATTAGACTGTAAATTTGGAAAAATACTATTCTCAAATGCCAGTATTAAAAGCAGAAATCGAAGAAAAGCGGCCAGAACTGACCAATCGTCGAGGTGTTGTCTTCCAGCATGACATTGCTCGGCCCCACATATTGCTGAATGTCAAAGACTTATTGAGTATGGCTGAGATGTTCTGTCGATCGAAGCAAAGAGGCCAGAACTGACTCTCCCCCCTATATTCACCAGACCTTGCCGCGTTATTCCATATTGACTAACACCCGGGCACTCTTTGACTTCGGATTTCGCAACTAGGCCAATCCCTGATGCCAACCTCGCGCTTTCTCTCGTTTCACGAGATTACTTGCGAACCGGAGTGATTGCGTGCTGTTTGTTTACTCTTGCGGTGAATTTAATGTTTTGCTATAACATTTTGTAGAGCTCAGCCGATGTGTATTTTAAACACTTTATTGTGTACACAGCACTCTAACTTAATATTTGTTTTGAATCCATAAACAGTCACAGCTTTGCTGGCTTAATGACAGAAATTGCAATTTGAAATGTGACATATTAGTGAATGTTTTGATCATGATCTAAAATAAACTTTATTTTTGTTTTCAAGTAAAAGTTCAGGTAAAAATTGAGAACAAGAGCCAAAAAATAACTCAAACTTTGTTTCAAATAAGAGTTTAGGGGAAAACGTTTAAAACAATCTGTACAAATAAAATAAAATTTAAAACTTTCTCTATTTAATCATATAAAACCCTGTATTTCTATATGCTTGGGTATTAACTTATTTACAATTTGAAGAAAAACTACTTATTAGAAAAAATATATGTAAAATAAATAGTTCAAAGCTCCCCATTTTATGCAGTAAATATTTGGTTTCTTAAACGAGTGTAAGCAAGGATCAATCGAATGTAACTTGATCTTCAGAACTGAAGCAATGTTTGAAACACTCTCCAGTCATACCCTCTCATGATGAAGGTGAAGGGTGTTTCAAAAGAATCGTCTCACCCTTCGGAACCTGGAAGAAGCCCGTGGCGTTCCAATCTATCACTGTCATCGGTCAACTTTGAAGATCCAGGCTAAATGCCCTACTGATCATACCCATTGACTAGAGTGCCTATATAATAAAGAGTGGCGACATACGGGAAACACTTTCTGATTGGCTTAGAGACCTTTTCTACTGCCCGGCGGTCTTTTCCTAGCTCCCATAGACTTAACATGGGAACTTTTTGTGCGTTCGAGAAAAACGTGTGTATATTAAATTAAAAAGAAAATATAGCTTATTCATGTTCCATTTCGTGTTCTGGAATGTTTATTTATTATTATTTTAGTGTTTTGTCGGTATAAATTTGAAGACTTTTTAAGTAAATAGCTTTTTTTGAACAACATGGTGTTTCCCGCAATCTAAGTTAGCGCGTGTGCAATCCATCTCATCAATTACGCATGTAATTGAGCGTTTATATGATTCATTTAAAGTGAATATATACATATTATAACAATCATATGCTTTTTGTTCCCCTATAAATGATATATTAATTCGCCCAGCAACATTCTTTGAGACGATTCTGGTAGAAAAATGGCTGCTGCGCATGCGCATTGCGCCAAATTTGGTCCCTTGTCGTCACTCTTATTATATAGGCACTCTACCATTGACCAAAGGAGGGGAAAGCATTTCCTTTGTCCAAACCCTGACACTTTTAAAGGGAACTCGTTTTCTAGGGGTGACGCTTTCGTCAACACAACAGGGATTTGCCATGCCGCCAAGAGGGTTAAAAGATACGAGAGATTCATCACAGTAAAAACAAATTGGTGTTAAAATTTTCGAAATTATCACGAGAGCGTTCAGAAAATTTTGCAAATATATCAGATTTTGTTTCGGAAGTTCCAAGATAATCAACAATGCTTGTTACCAAAAAGGAAAGGAAAATATGACAGAACGATCATGAATGCTATTGTATTGTTTGTTTACATGTGAATAAAATATGTTATTTTCCACAGAAAACCATTAGGGGAAAAGGGGGCTAGGGTGGACAATTTTTATTTGGCAAAAAAAGCGTACTAAATACCATTTTTGACTCGTCGACAATTTTATTAAAATAATAATGTACCCTTTTACCTTTATTTTGGTTGAAGTTATTAAAGTATCTGGAAGTATAGTTTTTTAATAATCTTTAGTTTAAGAAAAGTAGTTTTTGTCCACACTTGCCCCAGAATACTGATTATACAAGGTAATACAATCCATGAAAGTGTGTAAAACCATAATGAAATCAATTTCAACGTAAATAGCATAAATCCTTATAAATGTTAATCTTAATAAAGCATATTTAATTGATGTTAACACCCAATTTATTTGTTATTAGGAACTGCAATATATTATCGATGTACTTCAAAGACAAATCAACACAATAAGAAAGCTATTTTTAAGTTTTATTTAGTAGGCAAATGATTTTAATGTCAAAATGGAATTATGCTTCAATTTTGCAATGTAATTAGATTAATTTACATTAAATGTCAACTGGTATGCAGAGCGAATTGTGCTACCGGCAACATCTGGTGATGGTAATTTAGCTACAATTTCATTTCTTGACATTTGTGATATGTCCTTCACATCTGGAAAAAAGAAATCTTCACTTTGCTCATTAGAAAAGCTGCTTTACGTGAAAAACGATACAATTCCTTGTAACTTAATTTACCATTTCACAATAATCAATTAAAATTAATACCAAAAAGCCTTAGAATTAAAAAATAGAATTATTTGTAATGAATTTTCCCATAAAAAATCTTATTTAATAAATAAATAGCCTAAAATGTAATATTTAACTCATGTTTTTAAAACTGAAAGCTAAATGGGGCTGGTGTGGACATGTCCACAGTAGCCCCACCACCATGTGTCCACACTAGCCCCATGGAGGAATTTGTTTATTTAGGCTTACTTCTTGTTAATTTAAACCATGTAGAGAAAAAGTGAATATCAAAATAGCTAATGAATATATTCATTTATAACATATTGTGGCCTTTTTAAAAATATTGATTTAAAAGTCTAATCTTGTAATTGAAAGACAAATCTAGAACTTATTTTTCCACCATAAAAACCTAGTTTCTGAAATTGCTACTGAACTATAAAGAGTGTGGTCATGCAACTACCCATGGAAGTTTATTATACCAGTGTTGCTATTCTGCAAAAACTTGCAGAGAGATTTTGACTGGCAAATAGAAGAATTATTCAAGTTGTCCTCCCTTGCCCCATGGCCACACTGGCCACCTTCTCCTTTACCACAAAAAGAACAGCTATTGTAAAGAAAACAGCCAATTTAACACGTAAGATCGTTCTCTTATTATCGACTAGTGATGCCAGGTGCTTCACCGGAGCCGCTGAAATTTTCTAAGTTTTTAACATTGCTGATCGTTTTCTCTCCATTCGTTTGACCATGAGGACGTGGGTTGCCAAGTTACAATTTTTATTACAATGAAACGACAGACAGCTTACAAATTCGACTGGTTTGGCAAGCTTGACGACGCGAGTGCCCGGGAGTTAGTCAATGTGGAATATCGCGACCTTGCCCCCTCAGATTTTCACCTCTTCTTGTCACTTCAAAATTCTTTGAACAGCCTGGAGTTCAATTCTTTGGAGACTGTCAAACAGCACATCGATAACTTCTTTACAAACAAGCCTAATGATTTTTTTAGAGGAATTTTCTAGCTGCCAGAAATATGTCAAAAAGTCACAGAACAAAATGGGGCTTATGTAATTTAATAAAATTTTCTTATGTTTTTGTACTGCTTCGTTGGTATTTATCTTAAAAAACGCGCATAACTTGTTGGATGACCCAATACACTGCTTAACAATTGCGACCATACTACTATTACATTTGAGACATCTGGGATAGAACATGTCAGTTCCATTTTTATCAAGCACCAGGTATTTTAAGAAATGCTTCTGATTCTTTGCTTTTAAAAACTTGCCTTCAAATTCTTTTCGAATCAATTTTCTAAATATTTGGAAAGTTTCTACAAATATTTCCAGAACGTGTTCAGTGGGCCATTTTAAGCCTCCTCGGTCTTGAAGTGATACACACTTGCGAACAGTTTTCATATTCTAAGTTTTTTGTAGTGATAACTTATGATTTACAAATATCACAACCTAGTTTTCTGCTAACTTGCTTGCCAACATATCCTGATACATATATAAATGCTGGAATTTCCTCTGACGTTATTTTTATTTCTACATCAGTATGAGTGTCATAAATGTTAAATAGTTTTTCATCAATTTCAAAATCATCTGAAGTTTCTGCAATTGCTTCAAAGACTTCTAAAGATTTTATTTGAAATGTCTCTTTTTTTTCCTGAATGAAAATTGATCCAATTTAAGATTTTCGCTTGTTTTTCGATTCAAATATTTGTAAGCAAGAAACATTATAATTTCCCCCAGAAATTGCCACCAGACTACTTGTTGGGAATTTTCCTAATAGTATGTACTGTGGTGTATGCACTTTGGAAAACATGAGTTACCATTTCTATTAATGATTTTGTTGTGAATTGATGTGCAAACTGTTTTCCTTTGACAATTTACCATATATTCCTGGTAATCCTAGTTCTTTCTTTTCATTTAATGGTAATGAATTAATGTTTGTTCCAGGAAACAAGCCAATCATAAAAAATTTTCAGGAATGCCATACTCATTTGATCTTTACTAATAATTGGATCACAAAAATAATTTTTAAGTCTCCTACCTTTCCCAGAATTTTTAACGCTAGCAATGTTTCACCATTAAAAATAATCAATGAATTTCTTAGTTCCCATGTTAGTTTTAGCTTCCTCTTCAGTTCCAAGAACTAGAGCAGCAATATTAGTTTCATGAAATACATTGAGGCCAGTAACACATTTTGTCTTTCAAAAGTTGAAGGGGATAAAACTTTCTTAGATAATTTTGGTGCAATCTTTACAAAATTAGATTTTTCATATTCATAAATATATATGAGATTTTAGAGTTTAGCAGCAGATATTTTAAAACGGTTATCAGGTGAAGGAAAATGCAAAAATTGTCCAGGAGTTTTTTCATTAAACCAATAATTTCTCTCTGATTTAATAAAGTGTACTGTATCAAATAATGTATCTATCGCACACGGCTTCAAACGCTGCTTCTGGCTCTCTCTCCCATCATCTCAAACGTTGCTCTACCGCATTCTAGAAATAACCCAACGGAAAAAGGCTAACAGCCAATACGAGACCATCTGGACAAACCACATGTACTACTTAAATCGTACACAATGGAAAGGGTACACAATGGAGAGGGGACACTATGGGGATGTCACAATGGAGTGGGCACCTGTCCTCAAGTGACCCTTCCTAAAGGTCAAGCACAGCAAAATTTTTTCACATGTTGTCAGTCCCTTCAGGGCCTCCATAATCGATAAACGTGGTCGATAGGACCTCTAGAAAAACTCGCACTATTGAGGTACGGAGAAGTAATCCGACATTATATGGCGGGAACGGATTTTTCTGATACAGACTAGTGTGAGCTAACTAGAGTGCCCTAGCGCTTACCACTTCAGGGGATATCATTCATTTATAGTTTAAAAGGTAGGAAGTTATTTAATTAACGTCGCACTGCAGTAACACAACGGGTTATTGGCGACAGCCCGGGATCAATCCCCTAAGGGAAAGATTCGAGGACAACACCTCGTAATTTTGAACCATGGTCAGATGACGAGGAAACACCTGAGCTGGCACCCCACTCTCCAAACTTCCACACCAACCCAACGTGAGGACTTTCGGCCACGACACATTTAAGGTGCACCAGCCGCCTCTACACCATACGCTTACAAACATGCATGCCCGGATTCAAACCAGGAACCTTCCGATTAGGTCTTGAATAGATTTTATCAAATAATTTGACAATGTCGAAAACAGCGTTTGTGTGTCTGGTTTTGGTGTGATAGATGTATTCGATGCCTCTTAGTAGATGGTTGTTAGTGCAGAGGTGTCACTGGGCATCATGATGTTCGTGTAAAAAATATTCTTGGTAGTGTACAAGAATGACCGCTTCGATGTTTTGCTTAAGGTAAGTTGTACTATTAGCGTCGTACTAGAGGAACACAACAGGCTTTTGACGACGGTCCGGGATCAATCCCTTGAGACAAAGATCCGGGGACAACACCATATAATTTTGAACTATGGTCAGATGACGAAGCAACACCTGAGCTGGCACTCCACTCTCCAAACATCCCCACCAACCCAACGTGAGGACTTTCCGCTACGACAGATTTAAGGTGCACCAGCCACCTCTACACCATACAATTACAAACATCCATGCCCGGATTCGAACCAGGAACCTTCCGAGCAAGAGGCTAACACCTTAACCACAGGACCGTGTGGTCGGCGATTTGACGGATAAAATATTGTGTGGCTTTTTAGAATAAAACAGGAAAATGAGTTGCCAGTGAAACTTTTTGAGAAACAATTGAAAATAAACAGTAAAATTAAGTTTAAATTTTTGTCTAAACACTTTATGTATTTTAAAAATTGAAACTTTTCAGGTAATGGTAATTTTAGTTAACGTCGTACTAGAGCAACACAACGGGCTATTGACGACGGTCCGGGATCAGTCCCTTAAGGGAAAGATCCGAGGACAACACCTCGTAATTTTGAACCACGGTCAGATGACGAAGCAACACCTGAGCTGGCACCCCACTCTCCAAACTTCCACACCCACTCAACGTGAGGACTTTCGGCCACGACAGATTTAAGGTGCGCCAGCCGCCTCTACACCATACAATTACAAACATCCGTCAACAAAACCGTTACAAAAACGTCTCCAGTCTACTAGTTTTCTTTTCTCAATGAAAAGAAAACTAGTAGACTGGAGACGTTGGCGATCCAAAAGGGTATTCTAAAAGCTACAAAGGGTCTAACGGATTTGATTAGAGAAACAGTTCAATCCGCAATAGGACCGGGTTCCGCAGAGGAATCAGATTTTATTATAGGAACACGGGATAGATCGATCTCCCAGGACTTTGACACCTTCGGAGTTCTTAACAAGCAAATTACCACGTTAGAAACCCAGCGACTTGCCCTTGAGGCAGAGACGTCGGGGATGAGGGCAGTCCTGGGGGACGAGAAATCTAAGGTGCGTACACTGGAATTACAATTGGCAAACATTTCGGGGGTCATGGCCGAGAGGGAGGCCCACGTAGAGAGTCTCCAAAATATTATCCATGGTAACTCGAAAGAGATACTGAGCTATATAAGAGAGATGAAGGAATTGGGACCGGTATCGGTGGAAAGTAAGGAAAGCAACGAACTTTTAGAGGAAATCAGGGATTTCAAGAGGAATTGTGTATCCCAACATACGCTCAGATGGCCTCTGGCCCCACCAAGCCACCCCTCAAGAGAGCAGGCCTTCAGCAACCCAAACACACATTGCTCCTAAAGACCAAGGTGGACTGCGATTATAACATAAATAAGAACAAGGTGCAGTCCACCCTTAGGGAATTGAGGGCTAGGACAGTACAACTAAGGAGAATCAGAGGTGGGGGAGTGGCGGTGGATGTGAGCACCCAAGCGGAGGTTGAGGAACTTCTGGAGAAGTTCAACAAAAACGACTCAATAACTAATATTTTCACCGTCGACCGGCCCAAACTTATGAAACCAAGAATTATTGTTCTGGGTGTAGATGCTGAGATTGAGAAGGCGGGCCTTCCCTCGGCATTGACAGAACTTAATGACTTTATGGAGAGCGAGGGGGGTATCATGGTGGACTTCTGCATCAGGGCCCGAAGGGGTAACCATTGGGTGTTGTCTTTGGTGCCAGAACAATATAGACGGGTTATTCAGGAAGGATACTTGTACATAGGATTTCGTCGCTGCAGAGTTGAAGCATTCAAAAGCGTTCGGCAGTGCACCGGCTGTGGCAGGTTTGGACACAGCCGGGGGCGCTGCACACACAGCTCTGCGGCGGCACCCATTTGCCTCTCCTGTGGAGGTGGGCACGCAACGGACTCCTGCAAAGCAGGCGAAAAATCATGCATCAACTGTAAGGAGTCAAACTCTAAACATAACACCAAGTACAATGCAGGCCACGACGTTATGTCAAGGGCCTGCCCAAATTATAAAAGGCAGTTGGCTATGTTAGAAGCTAGCATCGACTACGGCAATTGATGGTAGATCGGAGAGTGAAAATCATTCAAATAAATACTAACCACTGTTATGCTGCACACAGCTTGGCTCTGGCCAATGCAAGCCAGATTAAAGCAGATTTTTTGTTAATCCAAGATCCGTATATTAGGGATAATAAACCTGTGTCAGCGTTCCATGGCCACCGTCAACTTATTTCCTCAAACAATAAAAGCATGATAATATGCCTCAATTCTGAATTATCTTTTAATTTAAGCTTTCTTAGTCAAAATTGTGTTTTTGCTGAGGTCCTTTTGCAGGCCGGCCCCTTATTGTTGGGAAGTATATACTTCCCCCCCCCCCATGATAACATCGAAGAACAACTTGAGGAGCTATCAGCCCTCGATTTTAATCGAGGCAGGCTCCTCGTCATGGGGGACTTTAATGCCCGTTCCCCCATTTGGGGTTACGGGTATGAGGACATCAGGGGAAGGCGTGTACTGGATCTCTGCAATACAAACTCCCTCATTATTCAAAATTTGCCCGAGAAGGGGCCAACCTTCATTTCTCCAGTTGGGAGGAAGGGATGGCCCGATTTGACTCTTGCCAGTCCAGATGTCGCTGGTCTTATTAATAACTGGGACGTTTTGTCACGAGATGCTTGCAGTGACCATCGCTACGTTGTACTGGAGTTGTTAACATCAACCACTAACAACCAGGGTTACTTCTTCAGGACGAAATTCGGCCTGGGGCGTTTTCCTGGTCAATTTCACAGAATAACCCCAGATTTGGAACGTCAGGCTACTAACATGAACAACATCAGTGAACTCGAAAACTATTTTACCAATTTAATTAAAACCATAAAAACAATAGCCACAAAAACCCTTAAAAAGACAAGAAAAAGAAATAATTTAAATCCCCGAGTCCACTGGTGGAACAGCGAACTTGCGTCCTCTAGAAACAGGGTCACTGCCCTCTACCAAAAAATTAAAATCATGAAAAAATTTAACGTCCCAATCGATGCGGTTCGTGCCACGGAGCTTCAGTACCGTGCCAAGAGGGCGTCCTTCAAAAGATTGATACTCAATTCAAAAAGGACGTCTTGGAGGGAACATTGTACGGGTCATGGATCGAAATACGGTTCCCTTTTTAAATTAACTTATAATAAAAAACAAAATAATAATCTAAATCTCTTCCTCCCTGCCCAGCCTAACATTACTCAAAAGGAGAAAATTGATATATTAATGAACCATTTCTTTAGCACAGATTCCCATATTCCCGTTCCCCTTAACTATATAGCTACATCAGATTTTACAGAAAACAATAACATCACTTTACATGACTTGGACCATGTTTTCTCCAAACTCAAGGACGGTAAGGCTCCGGGGCCCGACCTCATCGATTATAAAATCTGGAAATATATATACAGTAAATATCCCAACTTAATTTATATACCATTTAAAAAATGCATTCAGTTTTCTTATTTTCCTGTATGCCTCAGGAATGGGGATGTTCGCTTCCTGGTTAAGCCAGGACGCGATCCCTCCACCTGTAGCGCATACAGGCCAATCTGTTTATTGCCCACTCTAGGAAAAATCCTGGAGAGGGCCTTTAGTTTAAAATTAAATTTATGGATTTCTAGACACAAAGCTATTCATAGATTACAATATGGTTTCAGGGAGCAGCGGTCCTGTGAGGACGCATTGTTCAATGTTACAACAAAATTGAAATCTCTGAAAAGATCAAGCCATGCCGCATTGGTCACGTTGGACATCACTGCCGCCTTTGATAATATGGACTGGCGATTGTTGGTCGACAGGCTCACTGTTCAAAATTTTCCGAAATACATTATTAAGTTTATTTGCAGTTACTTAAACAATAGATCCATTACTTATAATTTAAACAATGACTTAATCTCACGTTTAATATACAGAGGATGTCCACAGGGTTCGGTTTTGGCACCGACCCTGTGGAATATCTATTTTAACCCAATCCTAAATTTGAATTCCGACTTAATTTATCTCCAGGCCTTCGCGGACGACCTGGCGTTGATAACGTCAGGAAAGACACGTGAGGACCTGGAGAACAACACTAATACCTCACTGAATATTATCCACAATAAACTCATAGAATCCAAACTGAGCCTGTCGACCGATAAGTGTCGGTCCATAATAATTTCAAAAAAAGTTAACTTAAAGGATGAATTGAATTTTAGAATAAATGATAAAGACATAGTGATAACTCATAATTTAAAATATTTAGGCCTCTATTTCGACAGCCGGCTCACGTGGTGCGAGCATATCCAAATGTTGAGAGACCGCTGCATGGAGATGGGCAGTGCTCTCAACAGAATACGCGGCGGAGGGTGGGGCGTCGGTGGCCAGCTCCAGAAGATATGGTATCTTACCGTTACCGAAAAAATCTTGACTTATGGAGCTGGCATTTGGGGAGGCAACTTAACAAAAGTTCAGAAAACGCGTTTGGCGACTATACAGCGCCCGTTTCTTGTTAAGATCTCCGGCGCATACAAGACCTCCCCAACCGACTCCCTTAACACCCTTTGTGGAATTCCTCCGCTCCACGTGACTCTGCTGTCGCTATACAAAAAATTTAATATTATCAAGAGACGGCAGCCCGACCCAGAGCTGAGACTATCCCCACTCCACTACGATTATCACATACCAATAGCAGGTGTCCCTGTGTCCAACCTTAGGTTGGACATTCGGGACACAATTGACAATCCAGATTATGAGGTGTACACCGACGGCTCGGGCATTGATGGCAATGTTGGGGCCGCGGTGTGCATCCTCGATGATAAAAAACTAATCAAAGTTCTTAAATTTAAATTACTTGCCGGCAACTCGGTGTTTCAAGCCGAGTTGTCGGATATTTTCAAAGCAATTGAATGGGCACACTCGGAAGGGAAAAGAATAAATATATATACAGATAGTCTCAGCTCAATTCAGGCCTTGAAAACAGCTCAAAATAAATCAAATTACCTTTTCACAATTAAACAGAAAATATATAATAATACTAATAACTTTGGCCTGAGTTGGGTTCGGGCACATGCGGGGCTTGCCGGAAACGAGCTAGCAGACGAACAGGCCAAACTTGCCTCGGTCGACGGTGAGACGTTGGATATTCCCTTTCCTGTCAGCCTTTTAAAAAGAAAAATTAAGAACTTTATGATCAAAGGCTGGCAGGAACATTATAAAAACTCTCTCAAGGGAGTCCGTCTAAAAGACTACATACCAAAAGTTAGAACCGACACCCTCATCGTCGACCGTTCTCTTGTTTGGTTCCTTACAGGGCATGGCCCGTTCTGGGCCTACCTCAATAGATTCCATTTGAAGGACACCGATAAATGCGTCTGTGGGGAGGTGGGGGACGCTGATCACTACCAATTCGACTGCATATTCACACAGGCAAACCATATTACAAGACCAGCTAACGAGAATAAGGCCAATTGGCTTGAAGGTGTTCTTGGTAATAAAATGTCTCGCGCAAAAATCAAGTCCTGTGTGAAAACAGCCATGGGTATGGTGGCGGGGCCCTCCCTCCCCTAGGTCAACAGACACACCCGGAGCGATCCTCTCTTTTAAACTTTTGAAATTTTAAAGTTTTAATCTTTTATATATCATGTGTGTAGATCATTCTAAATATTATTTTTAAAATATGACTCTCTTAAATTTTTAACTTATTTTACGCATGTTCATTTCACAATATAATATACTTATTTCATAGCAACATACCCATAATACGGCATAATTTATTTATTTCACCTTTCATTTGTAAATAAACATAATCACAATCATTATATTCACAGTTCAGCCGACCAACCGGTATAGTGGTTAAGGTGTTAGCCTCTAGATCGGAAGGTCCCCGGTTCGAATCCGGGTTCGGGCATGGATGTTTGTATGCGTATACCAGCTCAGGTGTTGCTTCGTCATCTGAACATGGTGCAAAATTACGAAGTAATTGTTAGGAGCAATGATGGTCCTCCCACTGGGTGCTCCTTCACAAGTGGCCATCACTTCCGGCCTTGTAGTGGCCAATGACTTCGGTCAAAATGTGCCCGCCATTAGAAAAAAAAAATATATTCACAGTTCATATTCACAATCGTGTCTTACAGTTCTTGTTTCAATTTTATATATTGTTCTAGAAATTCCATTGGTTTGATTTTGAGTAAACGATTTTTTTTTCTCTGTTCTGTTCGGTTATTCTTAATACTCCCGGTGTGCCACCGGTGTTTATTTTCTTATTTCCGGTGTGCCACCGGCTCATTGTTCTGTTTTGCCCGGATTTTCCGGAGGTTTTGTTTATTTGTTAGTTTTAAGGCCGCTTAATGCGTGCATGATGTAACTCCAGATCGGGTAATGTAACCTGCCCCATACCATCTCCCTTTGAATCAATAAGTGACCGTTCGGCCGGCGTGGGTCCCTATGGACCTCCTTGTGCTGCGATGGAAGTCGCCACCCTTTTCCCCCGGATCTTATTACACTCTAAACCTAACGGTGAGTGGATTCGGGGAGGGTCTTAAAAAAAACATGCATGCCCGGATTCAAACCAGGAACCTTCCGATTAGGTCTTGAATAGATTTTATCAAATAATTTGACAATGTCGAAAACAGCGTTTGTGTGTCTGGTTTTGGTGTGATAGATGTATTCGATGCCTCTTAGTAGATGGTTGTTAGTGCAGAGGTGTCACTGGGCATCATGATGTTCGTGTAAAAAATATTCTTGGTAGTGTACAAGAATGACCGCTTCGATGTTTTGCTTAAGGTAAGTTGTACTATTAGCGTCGTACTAGAGGAACACAACAGGCTTTTGACGACGGTCCGGGATCAATCCCTTGAGACAAAGATCCGGGGACAACACCATATAATTTTGAACTATGGTCAGATAACGAGGCAACACCTGAGCTGGCACCCCACTCTCCAAACTTCCTGGTTCGAATCCGGTTCCGGGCATGGATGTTTGTAAGCGTATGGTGTAGAGGCGGCTGGTGCACCTTAAATCTGTCGTGGCCGAAAGTCCTCACGTTGGGTTGGCGTGGAAGTTTGGGGTTGCCAGCTCAGGTGTTGTTTCATAATCTGACCGTGGTTCAAAATTACGAGGTGTTGTTCTCGGATCTTTCCCTTAAGGGATTGATCCCGGTTCGTCGTCAATAGCCCGTTGTGTTGCTCTAGTACGACGTTAATTAAAAAAACCTACCTTTCAACTGGGCCCTTTTTTCTAAAAGGTAATGGTAATTTTAGTTAACGTCGTACTAGAGCAACACAGCGGGCTATTGACGACGGTCCGGGATCAGTCCCTTAAGGGAAAGATCCGAGGACAACACCTCGTAATTTTGAACCACGGTCAGATGACGAAGCAACACCTGAGCTGGCACTCCACTCTCCAAACATCCCCACCAACCCAACGTGAGGACTTTCCGCTACGACAGATTTAAGGTGCACCAGCCACCTCTACACCATACAATTACAAACATCCATGCCCGGATTCGAACCAGGAACCTTCCGAGCAAGAGGCTAACACCTTAACCACAGGACCGTGTGGTCGGCGATTTGACGGATAAAATATTGTGTGGCTTTTTAGAATAAAACAGGAAAATGAGTTGCCAGTGAAACTTTTTGAGAAACAATTGAAAATAAACAGTAAAATTAAGTTTAAATTTTTGTCTAAACACTTTATGTATTTTAAAAATTGAAACTTTTCAGGTAATGGTAATTTTAGTTAACGTCGTACTAGAGCAACACAACGGGCTATTGACGACGGTCCGGGATCAGTCCCTTAAGGGAAAGATCCGAGGACAACACCTCGTAATTTTGAACCACGGTCAGATGACGAAGCAACACCTGAGCTGGCACCCCACTCTCCAAACTTCCACACCCACTCAACGTGAGGACTTTCGGCCACGACAGATTTAAGGTGCGCCAGCCGCCTCTACACCATACGTTTACAAACATCCATGCCCGGACCCGGATTCGAACCAGGAACCTTCCGACTTAGACACTAATACCTTAAGCCCCGTCTACACAGGAGAAACCGAACTAAACATGGATGATTTATTAAAAATGACCACAAAGTAACGAAAAAAATTTTTTTACATTTTTCTATGGCTCATACAGTTATAAAGCTATGCTCAAAATTTTAGACCTGAACTCAATTTAGTTTTTGTGATATTTGAAATTTTCTGAGCGATATCAGGTACAAATTTGACAGCTTTCGTGACGGATTAGTTTCCAAATATAATTGTGCCACGTTGAAAACACTTCAGACTTTTCATTTCTCAATTTAGTTTGACATAAAAACATTTTTCTTTGTTAACTGACTGTAGGAGAACCCATTTTCAAAACACAACAATGTCTGTAAAATATAAAATTGCACAGCGAAAAAGCAAACTTGCAGAACTGCGTAAACTTCAATATGAAAAAAAATTGGAAGGTGTTTTATATAAAGCCGGTAATTTCTAATTTAATAAATATTAATTTGAATTATTGCATTGTTTTACAACGCTTTTTTGAGAATGTTTAATATAATCAGCTAAATTGCCCGTTTTTGTCACTTTAACCATATTTTCAATTATATGAAAAACAATATTTTGGATAAAAGAAAAACTTATGGTAATCATATTGAATTAAAATTTTGTTTAAGTATACATAAGAAGTTGAATAATAATATTATAAAAATTAAAGCTCTACAAGCATTAGAAAATTTTGTTAGATGTCTTTAAAAAATTAAAAATGTATTTTTCTCAGACTTTTATTTTGGCGATAGTAACTGTTTTCTATTCCCCAAGGCTTTTTTTTTTCTGTTCAAGGCAGAGTATTGAAATTTTCGTATATACTTGTAAATATATATACTTTAAATGTTAGCTAGTATTTTGTGTCTTAATACTATAGTTATTTTTTAAAAAAATGTCAAAGTGCATAGATTTAAAATTTCAAGGTTTTTCCAGTGTTCTGGTACAAAAATCATTATTGAAGTCCAACAAAGAAAAAGAATTTATAAATACTAGCTATCATTTGATTCTAATTATCCAACAATTATAAAAAAACCACAAATAGTAAAAAATATTGCAAATTGACTATTTTAAAAAAACTTAAAAAATTTGAGTTTTTTTTTAATTTTTAAAATCCAGTTCAACTAACTGATTTAATTTTTTGAAATATGTTTATAAACACACTTTAGAGCAAAAATAGCTATTTACACTTTGTTTGTCTCTAAAATTTTTTTTGAAAAAGGGTACTGTGATGCTTTAAAAGCAAAGCATAACATTGGTAACAAAATTTTAATAATTACATAATAGAAATTTTTAGATAAAAAAGTAAAGTGAGTATTTTGTGCAATGAAATCATTCAAAAAACAATGAAAATGTACAATTTTATTATAATACAACTACAAATAGTTATGATAAAATTATACTATGAAAATTACACGCTGTCGAACAGTAAATTTCAAATGGAAATTGAAACCTTTTACAGAAAACTGACCAGCAATTTCATAAGACACATATATAAGCTTTTCATGACAGTAAAAACAGCTGCTATGCTCAAAGGACGGATTCTAAGCAATCTTGGAGTCTGTAATACACCTAAGGCACTAGATAGCTTACAATTAAAGTGCAATGTAGATATGTGATGCATGCAGATAATAAAAAATTCTGCAGATCTAAAGGCAAGGCACACAAAATGTTTAACACTAAATTGACAGGCATTAAAGCTTAGAAATAACAACACTTTCCGAATAAAACAATACAAATTTACAAAGATAAATTTAAAACATGTTGTGACAAAAGGTGTGAAACTAAAAGCAAGTTCCACAGAACAAGAGATAAAAAAAAACGAAACCTTTTTCTTGAACTTCGGAAGAAAATTGACAAGTTGGTCTCAATAGTTTTAAAAACATCTACATATCTTGCTAGTTTTGGGTATTAAACCAAAGACTCAAACATGGATATTGGAATTAATAAGTTTCCTTGATCATGCAATAAGATAATATTTTTTGTGATTTGAACACAATATTTGCAATGACATTTGAAAAGGCTCAAACTTTGGTAGAAACATTCTTTATTAAGTAATTCACAAACAATTTGAAAGTACAAGTTGTACTATAAACAAAGTACGAGTAGGAGATAACTTATTTTAATCCATGCCTGAGATAATAAATTTATTGCACTTTATTAATATTTCATTACATTAATGTGAAAGAAGATTAACATAAATCCTCAATTTAACAAGTTTGAACTTTAACAAACACATTCAATGACTATTTTTGTACAAATACACCATGATATATAAATATATTGTTTTGCAACAAAGGTGAAATATAAGATAAAATTTTAAAAATTACACAAAGTCAAAGAGTAAAACGAATGCAAGAGAAAATTAGACAGATGTTTTTGTTCCCAAAATTTGACATGAAGAAAATACCTGTCATTTTTAAAACAGTACATGTAGAAAATTCACTCAAACAAAAAATTGCCTTTTAATCTCAATACAAGCAGATAAAAATTCAGTTGTATTTCTCTATACTCTTTTTTTTTAATTACTTTTTACAGAATTATATATATATTGATTCCTATAAACAAATCCATATTATCACTTACATTTTTGATTCAATAAAAATCACATAATACTGCATGCCAGATAGACATTGCTTTAATATTTTAAGGCTAACCAATACAACCTGTAGTAATTTGCAGTTGCAGGCAAATTTAAGGTGATGTTATTAAGGCATTGGAGAATGATATACATCATATAGTATGGATATTTATCACATTATAATCACCATGTATACACAGGCACTTTCATGCTTTTCATTAACTGCTTCTCAATTACTCTATTCTTTGTTTCCAATTTTTATTGTAAATCCCAATTATTTTGTTTCATTCCTCTATTGTATTTAAATATACTGCACGTCCATGTGAATGCTACACAAATGATAAAACCGAAAGCAATGAGAAACATCATATGCTTTCCACAAAGCTAATTTTGCTGACTGAAACTGATGCTCACTAAATATTACTTGAGCTTACACAAACAAAACTTGCTTTTCATGAAACACTAAATTAATACTGCTAAAATAAAAGGACACACTATAGAGAACAATATTGCAATAAAATGGGTCTTTAAATACACCAATGTAAGTTTTACAATAGCAATAACTACAAAAACTATATAAATATATATTCAGTAAACTTATAAAATATTTATTTTTACAAATGCAGTATCAACTATGATGAATATACACATTCTTTCATATAAACAATAAAAATGCCTTGGTCTCTGAAGAAATCATATGAACAATTGATATAAAACGACGTGGAAATTCCACTTTGAAACGAGTAAAAAAAATTGACACTTCCTCTCATACAAGCTTCTTTTGCAAATCCATGGCAAGATTTAGGGTACATTTATTGGTATTGGTAAATAAGTAGACTTCTGGAGAACAAGGAAGCATCAATCCTTCAACTACCATTTAAATTGGTCTCAATGTCCCTTTGAGCTCGAGATATTTTCACTTTGTCCTTTGGTGACTCCTGCTCTCCCACTTCTTGTGCAAACATTTTCATCTTTTCCTTAAATGTCAGTTTTTCTGGACCAGGATTTTTTGGACCACCCCCCTGCTGCGTTCTCTCAGCCTCGATGCGCTGCCTGGGGTCCCGGTACACTTCCTGGCTGCCGATGACACCTGGAGTGTTTCCAGAATTGTAAGTGTTCAGGTTCTGAGAGTTGTGAGGCGTCGCGAGGACCTCGTTGATGTCGTCCAACGTGTAAGAATCGGAGCCCATGGAATTCATATTGCCGTTGGAGTCGCACTCTATGGTCTCCATGGGGGTTTCGTGGAAGGACACCTTCTTGGGGAAGTGAGGGGCACCGTTATCACAGTTTCGTATGGATGACGTAACGTACCGATTGCTGCCACTGAGAGCGGACATTTGGTTGGTGACCTCGTAGGACGACTTGCGAGCCGGAGGTGCGGGAGGTTCGGCCTGTTTCTCGTAATTCATCGAAGAGTTTTGCTGTGGCACTGGGTGACCATCGTTGGTAAGGCGCTGGTTGCGCATGGATGCTGGCTTTTGGCTGTAGACAGTCTGGTAGCTGGGCTCTATAGGGGGCGGAGATGTCGGTAGTGGGGGTGGTACGTCTTGGTGGTTAGAGTTTTCATTTCTGATCATTTTGTCAGGTGGGTAATTTGGTATTGCTGGGTGGTTTGATAAGTGCTGAGGGCTGTTATTGTTCACAATCATCTGGTGGTTCATGGGTGGCTGACTGGGACGATTTGGTATTTGGTGAGGGATGCTGTTGGGTACTTTGAACTCATCCTGAAATGAAACCAATATATGAAACACACTGTGAAATTTAATACAACATGTATAATTTGAGTAATTTGCTATTCTAATAGACAATATCTGTTATTGATTATTTTCAAAACTTAAGCAAAATGCAGATTTCTAGAGAAATTCAACAAGTTACCACCATTTCAGCCTAAGCCATTCAGTGCATCGCCACGTAATTTTGAGTGATGGTCAGATGACGAGGCAATATCTCAGCTGGCACCCCACTCTACATGCTTCCACACCACGCAGACGTAATAACATTTGATGCCGCGACAGATTTAAGGTGCCCTAGCCCCAACTGTATTACAAGGGTCTTTGGATGGATTGAACACAATGGGCTATTGACGACAGTCCGGGGATCAATCCCCTCACGGAAAGACCCGAGGACAACTCCACGTAAACCAGACAGATGACGAGGCAACACCTGAACTGGCATCCCACTCTCCAAACTTGCACACCAACCTAAAGTGATGACTTTCAGTCACAACAGATTTAAGGTGCCCCAGCCGCCTCTACGCCATAACGTTTACAAACATCCATACCCTGACATGGATTCAAACCAGGGACCTTCCGATCTAGAGTCTAACACCTTAACCATCATACCGGTTGGTCGGCAGATTTCTAGAATAATGATAAAATATCTATGATCAGCATATTTGAATGCAGCAGAAAGTTTTACAGGTTGTTCCAAGTAGATTAGGAAATATCACAATCTCCTTGGCCACATTTTGGTTGTTTTTGTGGTGCAAAGATCATACCTGGCCAAGATGTGCTGAACAATATAAATTGAATGGAAATACGCACAAGAGAAGCCACGCTGACACAAAAGAGGAATCAAACGTACGCAGGCTACAGCTTGTTACAAAAGACAGCAAACCCACTGAACCATAACCCAGCTACATTTTGAAGACAGTAACAAAAGGGATAAATAAGTAGTTAGAACATTTAAGCAAAAAACAGTTTTTTAACTCTATACCTGCTACTAATTTTTTTAAGATCCATTCATATTGACCATATATGCCAACTTCCAAGAAAAATTAAATTCATGACATAAAAAGCAATGTTGTTGACCAGTATTAACATGCGTTACTTCTGATTCTGATGAAAGTTCTTTGTTAGTAAACATTAGATTTGCCTGCCAAAACATAAAAAAACTGGCTCTACTACTGTTTTATGCTTGGCAGCAGTTTGAACTTGGCCAACCGATTTGACTACATTTTAACACCAAACGGCCTAAAATATGTACAAAAATTAGCAAGTTACTTTTGTGTTTGTATATGTGCTAGTTTTTTTTATTATCCTACACCCAGCTTTAGGCCTTTCAGCCATACGCTGTCTTGCCGTCCAATATAGCGAATAAAGTCCTTGGGGAGAAGTATCCCTGGTGTCAATGTCCTGTAAACTAGAGCACTCTGCAAGGTGTTGTCTGTTCATAAAACCATCGCTACAAAGCGGACAGATCGGGGAGGTAGCCACCCCAATCTTATGTAGGTGTTGTTGGAGATAGTCATGTCCGGTTAATAAGCGGAAACAGGCCACTCCAATCCCTCTTGGTAGATCAGTAGGGATTCTTTCCTTATTAAAACTAGAGCCAAAGAAAGGGCAATTTAGCCACCATTAATTCCAATATTTTTCTTTCATGGTTTCCAAGCATCGACATGGTTTCCACACCTTTATCCAAAAAAAAAAATCTAAATCAAAAACTTTTTTAATTAAAAAACTTTTTTTTTTCAAGGACCGAAAAATGTTTATAATGATTTAAAACAATGAATACGCAAAAGTTGTCAGTTAAAAAAAATGTGAAAAATATAAAAAATAGACAATTTTTTAAATTATTGAGTCAAAAAAAAGAAAGGTTATCATCAATTTTGGTTATAATTTGGATTTTCTTTACTCACAGAACCTGTGATTTTTTTTTTTTTTTTTTTGGCAAAGTGGGCTTCTTGTCTCAATGCAAACTATCAGGTTACTTGCATACGCATCGATTCCGGTTGTGCGATAAATTATTTTCATGGCATGAAGAAGAGTATGGGAGCATGCACACACACATGGTTTGATCTACACGACACAATCTCCATTTTGCTGTCGTCCACTGCCACTACAACAGAACTGTTGTGGCTTACTTTGTTTGAGAAACAAAAGAAATTAAAAGTTTTGACTGGTGTTTGGGCTTTTTTATTCTCTAGCCTAAGTTTCTGTCTTTGCGATCCTTAAAGATAGAGTGAAAGATTTGAAATCTGTAGAACATTTTACACTTAAAGAATATCTTAAATGTAATTTTCTTTTTTAAATGTTTTTTCTTTTTTTCAATTGTAACTTTTATGTTTTTGCAATAATAATTTGGCTTTATTTCTTTATACGCGTGCCAGGTTTCCAATGACGTCCCGACTGCTAAAGCTACGGTTTCCTACGAAAGCGTTGCTGTTATCTAGATGCCGTGATATGTCATGATGCAGCGGGCATAACAAGGCGGCTGTCTTAATGGAGACCAGTAGTGTTAAATTAGACAAACAGAATACTGTGGAGAGTGGACAATCTAGACATAGCATTATTAGTATATCACATGGTGTCAAAGCGCGAAACACCAGCTTCATTCAGAATGTCGTACCTGCTGTGGACAATTTCCAACGCAAGACAAAATTACACAATTATGTACTTTCATGGACTTTTCACCTAGTTCCATAATTTTCAAGGGCCCCTAGTTCAGAAAAAAAAAATTTTTCTAGGACTTTAAAGGATTTTTTAATGTTTGTGGGAACCTAGTTGGATTCAAAACTGGCATGCACGTCACTTAAAAATATTTTTCATAAAACATTTCTTTCCATCCAACAGTTTTGTGAATTGCAGAAAATATCATTATTAGTTCACAAGCGCTACATTTGATGACTGTTGCTTGCATAAAAACGAATTGTTTTCTGGTCTCTTCACAGAAATTTTCCCACATTCATATCACAGTTATAAAAATTTCTATACTTCGGAACCAATTCAATCATATCTTTAGTTTTCAAATGAAAAAAAGTGTTTACTTCATTAATTGGGGGATGTTTCCATTTTAATCTTTCATCTTAACAGATTTCTATGAAATTAGATATTAAGACAGCAAACGCACCTGCCGCCGTCGTGCTTCCCTGAGTAGCTTTTCTTCAGCATTTTTAGCAACCTCCAACTCCCGCTTCCTTTGAACTTCTTCTATACGTAACTGTCTTAATCTGCCTTCTTGTTCCTATTAGAAAGGAAACAATTTTAAAATTACGTTTAGAATAAATCAGACAAGTAGATGGATGATTAAAGTAAAACAGGAACAATAAACCAGTTCATTGGGCATTAATACTTGGAATGTCTCAGGTTAAAAAGTATCCCATGGCAAATTGCTTATTAAAATTTGTATAATTGGGGCATCTTTTTTTGTTGGGGTAGCGTCCTAATCCTGAAATGTCCCAACTATGGCATCGGTTGCTAGACAATACTTCCATCAAGTATTATTTTCCCCAGAGTTATTTAAGAATTAAAAAAAAAAATGCAACAAGTTTCTCCCAAAATGAACACTATACCTCTAATGATTGTTGCTGTCGTTTCCATTCATCACTATTGCCCATTTGCTGTTGCATTTTCATCTGAGCTGCTTGATTCTGCTGAACATCCCATTCCAATCGTCGCAGTCGAGCTCGCTCTAGATCCTCCTGCATTTTCAGCTTGCGCTCTCTGTTTTCGGCTCGATCGAGCAAGTCCTAAATTTCAGATAAAATCAATGCAAATTTAAATGGGAAAACTAAATATATATTTCCAGAGGTGCCATGTTAAACAGTAGATTAGCGCAATGGTAGGCAGTAGAAAATACAAGATTAAGAAAGCGGTGTGCTACACTAAACAGCTTTGGGTTAATTGAATTCATTGGAAAGTAGTGCTTATGTACTAGATAAAAATAAAATCAGTATTTTTTTAAATCAAGAAAGGCAGAGAACTGAATTATTTTCAACAGTTCCTTAAAAGTATGCGTACATGCGTATAAAAACAGTAATGAAGTACTGGTTTCAGAGATTAGTTCAAATTATCATTATCACAAACAATCAGTTTTCTTAGCTGTTTTATTTTATCATTTAAGCTTCATTTTAAAATCGTACTTCAGAGTCAACAGCAGTCGTTTGAAATGCTGCAATAATTAATGGTATGCTTTTAAATATCAAAATTTGTTCTTCTGCTCAATAAGTTTTAGAGATCCTTGGTTTAATTTTTCATTTTGGTATCTTTTGTTCAAAGTAAAAAACCTATTTCTTTCCTATTTCAAATAAATTTTTCAAAGGAAACAAATTGCTAAAAAAATGTTTCATGTTAATAAAAAAATTGCATCTTATTACCTTCCCCATAACAGAAACGGCTTCGTTTATAGGAAATTTGTTTAAAAACAGCTCACTATGAAAAATTTAGATCTTTAAAACTGGTACTGAGTATTTTCATTGGAAACTTTTCAGCAATGAGAATGACAGAAATCTACAAATCTTATTTCAGCGGTATCGTATCAATGAAGTTTCAAAATGAAACTTTCGAAAATGTATATGAAGGAATTATCTACACAGTCCAGTCACATTAATGTGACCACCACCTAATTTCGACGTCAACATGAAATAACCAATCACAAAAGGCAGGTGGCAGCACATTGCAGTGGAGTGTATATAAAGGATGTCCCAGGGCATCGGAAAGCATTTCAATCGTTGGCGTAATGCAGAAACGTAGCTATTTATCTGACGTCCAAAAGGGCATGATTATTGGCTTTCAGGCCAAGGGTGGAAGCATTTCGGAAACGGCTAATTTTGTAAACTGTTCGCGTGCCGCCGTGGTAAAAGTATACAGTGGTATGGCAAAATGGCACTATCCAAAATCAGCGGCGTGGCACATGTGGTGCACCACGGGCTATAGATGACAGAGGCGAACGAAGGCTATGGAGATGCGTTTGGGCGAATAGACGTGCAACTGTTGAGCAACTGACCGCCCAGATGAACCAAGAGTGTATCCTCAACAACGGTTCAACGAACGTCGCTGCGCATGGGCCTCCGCAGCAGACGCCTGGTTAATGCACCTTTTTAGTTCGCGGCATTTCGGAAACGGCTAATTTTGTGAACTATTCGCGTGCCGACATGGTAAAAGTATACCGTGCATGGCAAAATGGCACTATCCAAAATCAGCGTCGTGGCACATGTGGTGCACCACGGGCTATAGATGACAGAGGCGAACGAAGGTTACGGAGATGCGATCGGGTGAATAGACGTGCAACTGTTGAGCAACTGACCGCCCAGATGAACCAAGGGGCTACCAAGAGGTTACCACCTGGTTAATGCAGCTATGCTGACTGCTGTTCATCGGCGACGAAGGCTGGAATTTGCAAGCCACTACCGCAACTGGACGTCCACCGAGTGGCGACAGGTGGCTTTTTCCGATGAATCACGTTTTATGCTCCATCGGACAAATGGACATTGGCATATACGGCGTGAAACGTCTGAAAGCAAACACCCTGCAACAATTGCCAGAAGGATCCATGCTGGAGGAGGGAGCATTATGGTTTGGGGAATGTTTTCCTGGCATTCACTGGGTGCACTCATCATCAAAAACCCAATTGACTCTCTTCCTGCACGTCTCGCAGCGGTCTGCTCTGCCAAAGGTGGTTATTCTGGCTTTTGACAGGTGGTAACATTAATGTGACTGGACTGTGTGTTATAATATTTTAATGCATCTTGACAAATGTGTTACTCTTGTTTAACGTATCTTAATACTTATTATTACAGTAAAATACAAAATAATTATGAAATATGTATTTATTCACAAATAACAAATATTAGAACATTAAATATAATATAGAAATTAATTAAATAAGAATACAATAGCTTAAAACAAATTTCAGTATAAATTTACAAACAGACTACAAATAAGTAAAGGGTGGTTCACATGACTCATATCTGAAACAAATTCAAACTTCAATGAAGAGACTAAATATTGAAGTTGAGGTAAAAACCAACCTCTTCACAATGTCTTAGAATACAGAAGAATTTTATACATACAAAAAGTGCACAAAAATGCGAAAATATCACAGGACAGCATTTTGTAGCAAAGCTTCTTCTTTCATATATAAAAACTACCTCCTGATTTTAAGGAACTTACTTCATCATCATCATCTTCCTCTTCACCATGCAATTCTTCAGCCCGCCTTTGGAATTCCTGTTCAAGTCTCAGTGCTCTCAAGCGATCCTCTTGCTGGGGTACAAGGTGGGGCCTGCTTTCAAGTTCTCTTATTTCTTCATCTCGTGCACGTCTAGCTTCCTCTTGTCTCTGTTTATGCAACTGCGAAATACACAAAACAATCATTAAATTTAACTTATAATAACAAACATATACGAATCGAGTTCATGGATTTATACAATTTGTATATCAACAACTGTAACACACTAGTATATTCAACTGAGCAAGAATCGATTTCAAATGCCTATTTGCATGGGTTGTTTAGTTTACATAATAAATCAGGTAACTCAATAAGGGTAACCCATCCATATGACATATTTCAGCATTGATAGAATTTTGATCAACAATAGGAAGTAGAATATCAAAAGAATAAGCAACGAAAATTATTTATTGTCTAGGTGGAAGCTGCCAACAAACAATTAATGAAGATTGTTTTAGAATTACAATACACTTAAAATGTATTCAATAGACACATGAACCTACAGTTGATAATATTGATAACATTTTTATTTACAGGGTTGAAGTTTAACTTCAAACCAAATCCCTGTACTGCAGGTATTAATATCCAAATAATCTATCTAAACATATTCATTAGTTTTCTAAATAAAATATCAATTTAGAACAAATAACAATCACATATTAAATATCTATGCTGGAAAAATCTGGATTGTATCAACTTTCATTTAAATTCATTCAATGTGTTAGTTTTTGAATTTATTCTTTACAATTGACACATATAACTGTGAAATAAGCAGGAAATCATTTATACACGTCTGAATAACTATCCTGATTACATGGTGCATACAAAAATGAAAGATATTAAGATTTTTTAAGTTCAAAACACAAACATTAGTGTTTCATATGATCAAATATGAAACAAAATTTAACTACAGAACAAGGAAAACAGAGAAATGGGAGAAAACTGAAACAGGCCATATTTATCATTACATCTACACAATGGATTCTTTGAAAATTCATTCACAAAGACATCAAAACAGAAACATGCATAAACACTTTCAAGGTTCAATTGCAATCATTCAGATACATAGGTCCAAATAAAACGAAAACCGCATTCAAAACTTATTTTAAAGCATATCCTTTTCTATTTAACTCAACTAATCATTTCTATAACCAGGTGACAGACATACACCAGAAAATAGCAATTATATATCGACTCTAAATATCCTTATCTGTCCAAAAATGAACCATCAATAAGGTAAGTTTCACAAAAGTGCAACAAAACAAATGATCGAAATACAGACAAGGGGAGCAACAAAAAAGACACCAAAGGAGAAAACCACAAGAACAAGTCCAAACCATTCAGAAGAACGGAAAGCAGAAAGCCCACAACTTACGACATTAGGTAGTAGGTGGAATTTTACTTATAAAGAAGGCATACTCACAATATGAGTAGCATTATAAAAGTTGCCTGAGACAACATTGGATATCTAGAGGTAGAGAAGCTTGTTAGTATGATTAAAAAGTATGACATTAGTGAATGTATACATAAACTGGTATGATTAATGAATAAAAATGTTAATGATTAAAATGTGTTTTTAAAAAAATTGATAAACCAAAGAAAGAAATTGATACCTTTTCTTTTTCTTCACGTTCCCATGGAGAAGGACTCATTAGATTAGACGTTTCTTTCTTATCATGTCCCATACCATGTTGTGGAACATCAAAAGCAACTCGAGAATTTTGGTTACTAAAATGTAAAGTTATTCCACAATGAATTTATTATAAAATACACATTTACAATCAATCCCAACCCAGAGATAGATGCATAGTAATATATTTTAAATTCAAATATGGATATCCAGCTTATACAGAACCTCTGTTATGAAACATTAGACTATTAAACCTTTAAGTATCCTCCGCTAATGCACATATATACAGTTGTTTTCTGCCCTGTATAAACTGACAATGTTATACTAAGGTGTACATAATGCTACACAACCTCCTTATATTTGTCGTATTCAAAAGCAATTTTGACAACTTTTAAATCATATTACTGTTCTTGGAAAACTGAAAAATGGTAAAGAATAAGCAATTTCCAAATTTAGGGTGTCTACTAAATTTCTATTGGTCCATTTAGGCACATTTTGGAACCCTGTAGGGACTTTTCTAAAATAAATGCATGATATGATTTTACATGATTATGTGGGTCAGTTTGATACAATTATACTTAAAAATCACGCTTTTTTTTTATTGCTTACAGTCTAATCTTGAGAAAAGAGGACTCTAGTAACAAATTTCAGTTTTAACATACAAGCTGCTTTCTAAATAAAATTTTAAAAATACAGACAAATTATAAATCCTGTCAAAGTAGATCAACACGTCAAACAAATGCTCTATATTATATTCATTATTTTTGTTTTCTGAATACTTTTATAAAAATTGAAGAAAAAACTCAATAATTACTTTAAAAACAATTCTTTGTGTAAATTTGTCATTGTTCTATGCATCAAATGAAGTTGGTAAAAAAAAATTATATATCACTTTGTGTACTTGTCTCCGTATGTGGTTGGATTGGGGGAGTTACACCACTTTCATTTTCTTTTCAGTTTGCATAATTTCTTTGTCCTTTCAATTTCATCATTTGCAGTTTGCATTTTATTTGCAATTTGTTTTTTTTTTCATTTGTTTAAGTTCAACTGCAGCCACCATTTGTTTTCGCCTTAAATTTTTTTTATAAACTTTCAGGACAAAATTTATGATTTAGGGACTTTTTTAGAACCAGTTTTCCCATTTTCTGCATATTTTCGGGAGCAGTAGACACCCTGAAATTGCTCCTCAAAGTTGCAAACCATTTAAATGCCTTCTACATTGAACCCAAATTAAAGCATACCCAAATTATTCAATGCAACTGCTATATATGATGCAAGGTTAAAGACATTTAAAATTCATGTTGCTTACTCTTGATCTGAATTAGAATGTCTGGTACTTAGCGTTCGCTTCTGTGTCTTGTGATCAAATAAATCTTGTGTAGTTTAAATTGCTTTTGTCATTTTTACCCAACCTGCAATCTAAGCACTTAGAAAGTACTTAATTTTGAACCACATATTTTGGATATTTTTTGTGCATATACTGAACCTCTGTAAGTAAACTTTATGAAAATCCCTACCATACAGTCAGTTTTTTCTAAGTAATTCCATGTGGAATGACACTACACATTACATTTGTGCAAATGTTGAACTACATGTATATTATTAATTATAGGAGAATAAATTTTCAGTATTTTATAAAGTACCCTTATATGTAATGACAAGAATTCATTTTCATTATGCTAAGTAAAATTGATATATAAAATTAGAAAACTACCGTGTAATAGAAATAGCCCAAAGTAAATATCTCTATGCAATTAAATTTAAGACAAATGAATTAAATCAACTAGCAGTAAAAAAATGAAGGGAAAAAGCCAAAAAAAGCATTTAATATTTTCGATTTCCGGACAAATTTTTATTAAAATAACATTTGGGGAAAAATTAAAGCATTTTTCAATAACTAGAAATCTGCTTAACAGACTTTAACCTTATAGAAATTTAATTTCAGACAATTTTCTTTATACTTGAACTTTAAACAATAATATGTATAAGCAAAACTTGATGTCTATTAAACTGAAACCATACAAGTTAATTACAAAAAGGCACAATACTAACGGCATGCTTTGTGGTTTTCCAAGAGGCGAGGCTACTCTTGGATCAGACATAACTGGCCTTGTAACTTTTGGCTCCATCCCCTCCTCTCCTCGTGGCGGATATCCCGATGGCCCATATCGATAGCTGACCACAGGTGGAGGCTGATGCTGCATCCTGGGCCCCCCTTGAGGGGGCAAATGCCCAACATTTCCATCATACAAAGCTGGAGTATCAGAAGCAACATACCCTGGTGGTCTTTGAACTCTTTCCATTCCTGGATTGTTGAACATTTGAGGACGAGGTTTTGGAGCAGGAGGAGGTGGGCCACCTGCATAAGATGGATGCATGTGGCCAGTTGGCTGAGGACCATGATGATAGCCGTGAGGAGGCCGAACTGGGGGATTGGGGCCTCTTGGTAGTGACCAGGTGACTCCCCGACCCATCTGGAGATGCTGTTGTTGTTGCTGCTGCATTAGCTGCCGTTCTCTATCCTCTCGGCGACGAACCTCCTCCCTCATTTCTTCCATCTTGGCTTCTTGCCGCAGGAGATCTCTTTGACGAGGATCAACATTCATCATATTGTATTCTTGTTGGGGATGAATGGGGTATCCTCTAGAATTCATCTCAGGATGAGACATATTTTCAGGATATGGACGTCCATCAGCTTCAGAAGGTCTCAATTGGTCTGTACTACGGAAATCCCTAAAAGATATTCATGCTCAAGTGAAACAATATGCTTTAAACACAAGGTGTGAACTAAACTGACAGCAAATTTATCATAAAAAAGTGTTAATGTGCATCTGACATACCTGTATCTATTAATACTTATTTTAGAAAACTAACTTAATCAGCAATAAAATTATATAATTTTGCCTTTTTATGCCCAAAAAAACTAAGGTGTGATCTTAGTTGTTTCAGATCGAGACTAAAGTGTCAAATCACTACTAGCTTTGTTCATAATAAAAGGTAAAAATTGACAAATTGTGTTATAAATATATCACTGACTAGTTTGAATTTAATTGAGTCAAGATTGCAAAGCCCTTAAAAGTTAATAAACAAAAATGATATACAAATAATGAAATTCTAATTGTATAAAAGCAGCAATTTTTTTATCAGATACAAATTAAATATATAGAATAAGGTAGAAATACAAAAACCACATGTGCGTACACAGTACCGAAATGGTTTTCTTAAAAACTGCAGCGAAATATCTGAAATTATTAGAATACAGGACAGCCAACATGAAGCACCAAACAATTGTAATTAATTTTCGAACAGGTATATATTTAAAAATACCTTTGGTCATGTATTGGCCTAGGTGGAACAAAACCTTGTGGACCATAATGGGAATCAGAGCTATGTTGGGAGCCTTTGGGGGAACGTGGTGGCCCAGAATTCGGATGAGGATATCCCATGGAATTGGCATATTGCTCTTGTTCCCGAGGAGAAACCAGAGTAGACAAAGGGCGAGAGCGATCGACTGGCGATTGCAGGCCTTGAGGATCAGGCCTATTGAGCGATGACTGAGAACTGTGAAGTGACCTCGGAGGATGCTGAGGGTGAGCTTGAGCTGGTGATCTGTTTTGATACAAATGAAACAAAATATGAACAAAAGAAAATGCACTTTCACATCCTTAGCAATACCAATTTCCAAAATACAGGGTTTGACTATTATGCAGTACAAAGTCCCAAATACTCAGGACCTCTGCCATTCCTGATTATTTGCATTTTTTTGTAAAAAAAACAACTTATCTACCCCCCCCCCTCCAGCACGAATTTAATAGTATAATAGCAGATATATAAATAGTAATAGTTAAAAAAAACTTTTTAATACAATGCAACAAGTTTTACTTGCAACTCTTATAATTATTCTGTGTATTTACTCTGAACATCTCAGTTATTTTGTGTTGTTTCATCAATTAGGTCCAGGTTTAACTCCTTGTTCTTTAAAAAATTGTTGAAAAGATGTAAAAAATTGAGAAGAAAAAAAAACGCTGATTAACAAAACGTCCGGATTTCAAACGCCTGGATTTGGGACTCTGTACTGTGTTTACTTTATGTTGTTGTGGAAGAGAGTATGCAGGCAGCGTTGTAAAAAACTCCTACACCAGATAACGTAGTCTCCTTAGGGTCAAAGTTATCAAAAACATCAATCGTTTATGAACATGTCTTGAAATGATAGGGAATCAGAAATTCATTAGGGTACAGCTAACAGATAACTTTGTAAGATCAGAGTGGCAACTGACACAATTTGAATAACTTAAGCTTTATATGGATGTTTAGATTTTACATGTATTGATTCCCTACCATTATACAATACATTTACTTGTTCCTTAAATTTATGATTGCCGCATATTATTTGTAACTTTAACTCCCTCTATAAGTATTTTAAAGGTCAAATCAGAATAAACGGTGAGTTCAATGAAAATCAATCAAATATATGCCAAATTTCCGATTAGACAGTCATCTTTGATGACGTCTAATAGCAAAATATATTGCATGGCTTAGGTCCACACGAAACGAAAATACTCAATATGATTCCTACTATGCCTTTCTGAATCCATACATCATAGGGATTAATAACAATCAGTAGCATCAGTCAGCAAAGATATTAGCTCATTAGTGGTTGAGATACTGCCATCTTGGGTGATATCTTAAGTGGAAGAGACATCCACGCCAGAGGATGTCAATCAAAGTTCAATCAAAGGGGGGGGGGGGGACCCTCCATACTCTAAAGAATCTGCCCTAATGACTACCATTTCGAAATCAGTTACATTTAAAATCGAGTTATTGAAATGTCAACTCGCCAGAACCAGATAACAAACACTGATATTTGTTTTATTCATATTAATAACAAGAATTTATTGTAAATTTCAAGAATTTTAAGTTACCTAGGGTGCATAGTATAAGGGTTCATCTGCTGAGGAGTCTGCGGTTGTGGCGGCTGCTGGTACATACTTATATTTTGGTAATGCCTTTCTTCCTGCACAACAGCAGATGGCATCTGAGGAGGTGGATGCATGTTAGAATGATTTTGTGGAATATTAGGATGTGACCCAGAACGATTGTTGATACCTCCTGGCGGGCCAGGGTATGGAGGAGGATTTGCTTCATCTTGAGGGTTGCCATATTGTATTTTAGGATCGTTCGGTACTTCTTGGCGGAGATTATTAGCAGATTTAGACCGAGAGTTGTGGTCAGGGTATTCACTGGCTTTTGGAATGGAAGCGGTAGATGATGTTCTACTGTAAGCAGGATTGTACGCTTCATGAGAGCGAATGGTACCATTTGCATGGACTCGAACAGGTTCTGGTTCATGATTGCCTGTGGTAAAAATAAGATTAAACATCAGTGAATGTTGTTATGTAAAGTAGCATTAATTAATCTTTTGGGCTAATGTCAAGATTAATCCTTACTGTTGAGCGAAGGTACGCTTTTGCTGCCCTGCATACGAGGTGGCATCATTTGACCAGGTCCAGTCGGTAACCTCCCATCAGGGCCATTTTCATTCATGACTCTTGTGGGAATATCGCGTTCACTCATTCGTCGAGGTCCTGAAAGATGAAACATTCATTGTAAAGCTTCAATAGAGGAAAGTCTAGATAAATTTAAACACCAGCAAATTGAAAAAAATTGTATAAAAATACATTCTAACTTTATTTAAGGGGAGGAACAGGACCTTTAAATGCTCTTTTCAGTGAAAACAGATATTAGTTTCAAGATTCTGTAAAACTTTTATTTTAAGGTTGAATCTTTTCAAATTTAGAACTTTGATAACACCGATGTCATGTTTAAAAAGGAAACCAGTTTAAGCCTTTTCATCATTTTCTTTAAAGCTTCTTATCACTAATCATGATTATAGGTCATTTTATAGGCTATGTATAATTTTCTCAGCATGATAGTTCATGATTGTTCAAGTTATGATTTTAAAAATGTTAAAATTATTGTTGAATATATCATATTATATCTACACTTAAAAGATATAAGCATAGGAATTTTTAAGCTAAGGTTTTGAGTAGTCACTGTATAGGTAATGAGTCCTTCAATAAATGTACAAAATTGCATTACTGTAGAGCAATTAGTTCTTTGAAAATCTTGAGCCACAAAAGTGAAAATAACCAAAATTGGTTAGTATATTTTTAATCACAATCATAATGAATAAAAATGACAGAAGCGTTAAAGTGATTTCCTTTTTAAATATAATATCCATTCTACCAAAGTGTTTATTTTGAAAAGAGTCTACTGAAAAATAAATTTTACAGAACGTTTATAATTTCACATTTTCACTGAAATAAGGGTTTCAAGGTCCTGTCTCCACCTTAACAAAATAGGGCAAACTTTGTGAGCAAAACAAAGCCAGTGATTCTGATGTGAAATAAATCCTTTAAATCTAACATGCATATTTACTACAGAAAATAAGAAGTTTAGACACATTTAGCATGCAAAATAATAAGACTGCAAATAGTACAATTTCTATATTTCATAATCATGCAGGATTTTGAATGCAATATCAGAATATTGAATTGAAAGTAACAAAAGAACTACAAACAATAAAATTCAAATAAATCAAGAGTAAAAATGAAATTTTCAAAACGAACTGAAGCCATGTTATCAAAAAAGGCAAAACTCAATACAAACATACTAAATAAAATCAATGAAACCAAATCATATGAAACTAAAAAAGTGCAAATAAGATGAAGAATCCAGAGAAAGGTTCTTAAGACTCTCTGTGAAGGCCAAATAAGGTATACATACTACTCAAAGCCTGCTGAGACAAGGCATCACAAGGGCAACTTCCTGAGCTACACAAGGTTTCGGTACTGCTGAACTTGGACATGCGTTGATACGGTAGCAAAGAGAAAATATCCTGAGCAACTTTTCTGTTGATTTCTTTAAAGGCCTCGCTTTTATTAGCGCAACAGCGAGCCTTCAGCCGATACTTCAGATTGTAGTTGTAATTGCCATTTTTATCACAACAGTTGGAAGTTTCAATGCATTCAAGACAATAACAGGGCTCTGACAAGTTCTCAGACGATACACAGGTATAGATTCGTCTGGATTTACACAAGCTGCAATTGTGAGCATTTTGCTTCACTGATTGTTGCTTTTTGAAAATGCACAGTGGACAGTCATCATCAGAATCATCAGCCAAGCGATATTTTGCACTTTGGTCCTTTGTGGTACAACAATGCACTTGATTCCATCGAGATTGGCAGAATGGACAGGGACATTCAACACTAATATCCAAAAGGGATTCTTCGCTTCTTGGTTTCAATAAAGTTCTATTGTTGAAGCAAGCAGTGAATTTTGATGGTAGACCAGGAATGTGCATCTTCATTTGAGCATTTCGCAGAGGATTTTTTTCATTATAACTGGTTAAGTTTTGCCTGTCACACTCATTCTTCTGTCTGTTATTCTGATGTATAATTGTAGGGTTTAATACTGGTTTGTTTCCTTTTAAAGGTGCAAAAGGATTCAGGTGTTCAATATTTAGGCAGTTAGGACGACTTTTACGAACTTGAGAGGAAAGATTCTCACATCCACATGGTATACCTCCAAAGGCATTTTGCCTTTGCAGTCTAGTGATATCTGACAGTTAAAAAATAGAAATAGTATGAAAATAGAGAACAGAAATAGAAATGAAGATTTAAAGTGGGTTAAGAAATAGGAAATAGATGTTATTACATTAAAATTAGCAAAGATTTTTTACCTTTTCCCATTACAGACAAAACAAGGAAAAGAAAATATCACATGAAATAAGTCGGCATCTTCCTTAAATAATTGGAACATTCGTTGTGTCTGCATTTCAAATATACCTGTTTAATTGATATCATAATCTAATCTTCAATACATGGCAATGGTATTTTAATTTATGTCGCACTTGAGCAACACAACGATATACGATCCAGCAAAGTTAAAGGTCCAAGGACAACACGTAATTTTGAACCATGATCGGATAACAAGGTCACATCTGAGCTGGCACCCCAATCTACAAACTTACGCACCAGCAGTGTTAGTTTACCAAGTTAGAGGTATGAAATTCAAAAGGTGCAATGCCAAATGTATTATGCATGAATAACAACATGTAGCTTTATCCTAAAAATTTATGACAACCAAAATCTGTTAAAGCATCTTCCTTGCATAATTGGTAAGTGCAATGTGTCTCCCCATTTCAAATATACCTCCCATAATTCATATCATAATCTAATCTTCTTTACATGGTAGGTTTTTTAATTAACATCGTACTGGAGCAACACAAAGGGCTATTGGCAACGGTCCAGAATCCAACAAAGGGAAAGGTCCAAGGACACCTTGTAATTTTGAACCATGGTCACATGACAAGGTTGCACCCGAGTTGTCACCCCACTCTTCAAAACATCCGCACCTCACTAATATCAGGACATTTGAGGCCATGAGAATTGACATGCATTAGCCTCCTTTATACATGAATCATTTGTTGGATTCAAACTCACAACCCTACAGTTGCTAATCCGTAACTCTTCCAACTGGGTTTACAGTAGCCCTCTTCAAGATATGGAGACAATATGATTAATTAAAAAGTAAGACTGAAAAATGAAAAAAATAACTTTGATGAACTAAAAATAACTAAAATGAACTTTGAACATTATTTTTCTATACTACAACCCTGCAAGTAAAGAAAAGTTTAAAATGTTCCCATCTGGTAAACAAAATTTTACATAAGCAGAAGTAGACAGATATTTTTCTCAAAACATTAAAAATTCTCATTCACGCATCATATAATTCCTTACTTCTATAAAAATCTTTTTCATAACTTTGTTTCATTGGCTTGCAAGTGAAACACATAAAATCCAAAACAGTTACAGTAGGAAGTCCCAAACCGGACGTATTAAAAAGGATTTTTTCCTTTAAAAATATTCTTCCTATTTATATATCTGCTATTTCACTATTGCGAAAGCAAAATTAGTGCGGGGAAGGGGTTAGATTAAGGTTTTTTTTGACAAAAAATGCAAATAATCCGAAATGACCAAGGTCCAGATTTTGGACTATATAAGAAAATTAAGAGAATAAATTCTACTCCTTGTGCTTTACTAAGCGTTTCTTAAGAAATCTATATGTAAAGAAAAAATGGCTTAGGGTACTTCATCAATCTAAAGATCACCACATCAGAAAAACATTGTGACAGTGTTTCACTTGTAAGCCAGTGATATTTTTGGTTATCATTAATAAAAATCTAATTTAAGTAATATATGCCTAACCGTGTATTAATTGGAGGTTTGGGGAATCTTACCTCTCTGCATGGTAGGCGACGGTTTACTCAACAAATCAGACAAGCCATTGTATATTGCTCCTTGCTTTGCCACTTCTAATGTCACAACAGGCCCTGTGCGGGTCATCAATTCTGCAGCCCTACAAGAGAATACATAAAAAAATTGTGATTAGCTGGTTATGGGATCTGCTTGCAATATCTTATAACTTTGAATTTTAGGTGAACCTACTTTTCTTGATTCACTCCCACTAAAGAGTGACCATCCACTTTCAATAATTGATCACCAGCTTGTAGCCTTCCATCCTAAAATTCATAAATAATTAGCTGTAACATCTCTATTATTATATAATGAAATTTGACACAGGCAGTCCTAATTTTTTGTGAATTTTGTGTCCTGCCAGAATTTTAAAATTTAATCTAGAACATTTTTAATAAATTAATTGGCATTTAATTATTAGTGCTTTCTTTCGAATGGCAACAGCATAAGAGTTCAGATTCAAAATTTACCTTTGTTTTAAATGGCGTTCTATAGTTCTTTTTTTTTATATCTCCTAAATCGATAAAGATAGAATAATAATTTCAACGGATTTGAAAACTGCGGAAAATTTTAAACCACATTGATTCCTCAGTAAAATAGACTATTAGTCGCTGTGCTGGCACTCTTCGGAGTCACCCTTAAATAAGTCATCCATTTGATTTTTTTTAAACAAATAATTTTTCAATAGTAACTGTTTTATTTTTGTAATACGAAAATATGGCCACATCAGACAATAACGTCACGACCTTTTCATCCCTTGGAATCGTCTTCGAGATTGTTAGTAAATACCTACCTACCAAAAACAATCTATTGAGATTGTTATAGCGAATAGTTGGCGAGTTTTAGCAAGCAATGGTCACACCTGACCCCACGAAAAGAATTGTCATGTTCAATGGCCGTGCTGGCCATGCAGTGGCTAGTATTTGAATAAATATAAGGTAATATTGAGATTATGACTGAAAGAAGCTTGTGCAAACATAAATAATAAAAGTGCCATAGATAACTCAAGAAGCAAAGCAAAGGAACCATGCATCTCATAATAAATATTAATTTTAAAGACTTACTAAATCAGCAGCACCGCCTTTTACAACAGACTTGATGTAAATCCCGAGTTTATCATGGTCTGCACCCTATAAATTGAAATTGTATTAAGTACATTAATTTATTCTAAAATATATTAATAAAAACAACGTCAGCATTTGTAAACTCTTAATAACCTTTAGATAACCCTAAGAATTGAAACGCATGCTGTCAAAAGAAAGAATTTAATATTAAGCCAATTGTTAAGTTAAAATTGATGAAAAAAATCATTGAAACAAATAAAGGATTATGATGATTGTTCATAATAAATTTTACATTTAATTTTTTAATGAGAGCAGATTACAGTGAGTACAGTTTTATAACTGCCAATCTAATTTGAATGAAGCCTGAAAATAAATAAACCTACCCCTGCTGCAACAATGCTCAAACCAATCCCATTATTGCTCTTTTGCAGACGAATAGTCGTCACTTCAGGCTCATGATGCTTCCAGCTGCTACTATCATCTACATGGCTATGTACACTTGGACTTCGACCCTAAAGGCAACAAAGCTTTAACTACACAATACATAGTGTGTTAGCTTCATCAACTTTCAGATATTTCCAATTTGAAAAATTAACAAAAATGTTAAAATTAATTACCCCAGATGGCAGTCTTCCAATATCCTGATCAGACATATATATCGTCCAATATCCAGATGATGTAGGTTGAATGGTGAGCCTACAAAAACCTGAAAGATACCATCAGTTGAAGTCTCATTTTTCTATCTGAATCTTGCAAACAAAAAGTACACAACCACAACAGCCTACAAAATTGTAAAAAATAATGAATACAGCAAGCAATGAATCAGCTTTTAACTTACCAGCTTGAATGAGTGGTTGCAAAAACTCTTGCAAACCAGCAGGGACTCCACGAACTATATCACATGAGTATCCATCTTCCGGCAGTAAGAAAGGCAACTGCAAATCAGAATCTTCTTCCAACTTCACTTCTCTGCCTTCACTTCTAGCTTGTTCATCGGCCGTGTTTTCAGCAACCTAATAAGACATAGTTGTACAAAACTTGCTACAAGAGGTTATGTATGAATTAATCTTTTATTACAACTGAACTGATACACTTGAGTAAAAAATAAATTTGAATTCTTAGATCCACAGAAGACAATACAACAACAAGAGCATTTGCATTTTAACTTAACATATTTACTGGGAATCTTTCCACTAAGAGACAAACTAATTTAAAACATTAAACTGCCCAATAGAACACGTAACAAAGCATACACTGTTAAGTCATGGCATATTTCGAAAATAACATATTGATGCAGAAATACCTTTACAACACTTTCAATAAGCTCTCGAGGTATGTGAGGTTCTTCATCAGAGGGTTGGAATTGCTCAAGCAGAGTCTGTAATTGTAAAGAATTCAATTTGAAGCAAAGTGAGCTGATGGAAGCAAGGTCTTCTGAATTACTTTTTGGGGCTTGCAGTAAATGAGCAGCCTAAAACGAATAAGGTATTTTATTATATAAATACCCAATAAATTTGTGTATTAACTTCCAATATACCAAAAATTGCTGCAAGTTAAAATTATTTCATTTCTTAGTAACTTACATAACTAAAAATCATAGACATAATACCAATACGCAATAAAGGGGAATCTTTCTTAATAAAATTACACATTGAATTATTATTGAAAAGAATAATAACATGTGATTGTGAGCAGAGGACTACAGCAACTTAAAGTGTTAGTTGGATTTCTCTCTATATTAAAAAAATTTTACCACCGCAGGATTGAAAACTGTGTTGTTTAGCTCGATTCTTAGACAGTTTCCCGAGAAAGTACTGATCGGAAAAAAACAAAATTAACATGGTTTGTTCTTCATCGTATTCCCTGGAAAATTATTAAGATTTTTTTCCGATGCGGCTATTAGTTTAGGGTTTATTCAGTGTCAAAATTGAAGAAGCGAAATTTCTTCCGCGAGTGAGCAAAACACATACAAATTTTCAGTCTTCAGTCGTGAGGTTTTTTTTAAGAGTACCTCTCAACGTAAATTTTTGCAGCTCGTCGAGTTTTTTTTTTAATTTCAATTTGGTTGGTGAAAATATTTTTTTGAAATTCGGGAAAAATCGGGACATTTTTGTTATTTTTTTTAAACTGTAGTATCTATATCTTATTACTATTATTTTTTATTTTTTAAAATATCGCAGTATACCTTAGAATACTCTTTCTTACGGTACTATTATTTTTGAAATCGGTTAATAATTAAATTGGATGCGATCAAAAGTGGGTCATACAAAATTCGGAATCTTTGAATATTTTCGCAACTTTTTGTTACAACCGTTAACTAAAACTGTCATATCTATATCGTATTACCATTAGTTTTTTATTTTGAAAATAGCGAAGTATACCTCAGACTGTACTCTTTCTTACGGTACCATTATTTTAAAAATTGGTTCATAAATAAATTTGATGCAATCAAAAGTTGGTAACACAAATTTCGTATTTTTGATTTTGTGGAGCTTTGTATTCGCGGAGGGTTGTATTTTTGACTATCGGGTTTGCCAGATATCAAATTTATCGTAGCAACAATTGCCATAAAAACGATTTATTTTTATTTGGTGAGGAAAAAGTGTTTAAGCAAAAAAGCATTAAGTGGTAAAGCAAAAGAGTGAAATCACTTGCATAAGAGGTATTGGTTTGCTTCGCAAACCAAACAGGATTGCATAGCAATCCCCGGGGGTCGGCGAGCGTAAGCGAGCAGAGGGCGAAGCCCTCGCTGTGACGTGATGGACCGTAAAGTGAAATCAGGATAATACAAATTATTCAGATAGTTTCACTCTGTGAAAGGAATGTTGGAATGCAATGCCATATGTAAAAGGAGTGTTGGTTTGCGAAGCAAACCAAATGGGATTTCGTAGCAATCCCCTGTGGTTGGCAAGCGTAAGCGAGCAGGGGGCGGAGCCCCCTAGTATTGGATAACTTAAGTCATAAAATCTGTTTGAAAATGTCTGGTTTAATAAATTATATGTTTCAATGGAAATTGCAACTTTTAAAGAACTTTTTGATGGCTATCAAGTGATACAAGAAAGCTATTGACAGTTCTAGGATTCATCTTCTTCAAACTTGCATGTCCACACACTATAAATTAAGTGATTATGTAGGCTTCAAGACAAGGTTATTTAACAGACTCCGGTGGGAACTCCTACCTCATGCATTGTGCCTTCAGACTATTGTCTTTTCATGGCAATAGACAACCAATTATAATAGGGGATACAAGAAAAAAAAATGCAACCAAAAAGATTTGATTGTTGGGTAAGGGTAACAGAAGCCACTACTTTTCTGAATTAAGTCCGTTTGAATAACTTTGTGGAACATTTATCTCTCGATTAAAACGGCACAAACTTTCTTGGGTATTCCTGATAACACGAAAAGAATAATCAAAACCACAATTTAAAAATCAAAATGTTATAAAATTCTATGCACAAATAGGTACCTGCACAATTCGACTGAGATGACAGTCAGCTGCCAATTCCAAACCTTGTTTCTCTGCCCAAGCTTCTACACGCCCTAGTCTCCGTTTCAGCCTAGTACCCCATACTTTGGTGCAAAGATTTGATCTCGTTTCACATACAACTTTGTTGAAGAGCCACATATTGATGAAATGGAACAGTTGAGAGAACATCTGAATCGTTAAAGCTGCATTTACTCGACACCGCCTTAGCAGCGACATTGCAGATGCTAAAACTCCCAAAACTTCAGCTGTAGAAAAGAAATAAATATTACGTTTCTTTAAATGAGAGAATCTAAATAAAGATATATGCATAAAACCGAAGCAATACCATACCTGTGGTACCTTCCTCCTCGTTAATGTCGTCTCGGTCTTCCAAAAAAGCAGGCATGGCTTCTTGAAGTTCTACTTGCTGACATGTCACTAGACTTCGAAATGCCAATTGAACACTTTCTGCCAGTAAATCTTGTGCATCAAGAGTATACGCACTCAAATGTCGATCTTGCTTCAAAAAATGTAGCAATTCAGAAGTGTTAGCAAGCCAGAAAGCTAGGGCTGATGCATCACGATAGCGATCCTAAAAACAGAGCATTTCAAAGAAATTTACACCAACATTAATGCTTTAAAAACAACAGCTTGTAGAAATTAGTCTTTATAATGATTTGGTATCATGATGAAATCTTTAAAATATTACAAATAAATAACCAAATAGTAACTAAAAGCAGTAATTTTAGAATATGTATCATTGAACGATTTTTATTACAAAGGGGACTATAACTTGAACATAAATATTCAAGTTTGCTTTTTGATTATCAATCAACAAATGTCTTATCATAACTAACAATAGTCAGTTTGAAAAAGTGGAAATAGTTATTTTCAACTGATTAAAAAGGTATGTCAAATGGTAATACTTATTTCCATGGAATAATTGTTTGAAATTAAATATTTTTCATATTTTATTAAATAACTCAAATAACTTACAAATACAATTCACAACTGAAAGGAAAAGCCTTGATGAAAAAAAAAATAGATACAAAGACACTATTTTAACAGATACATTAGAGGTATTAAGAATTTTTGAACCACTTCTTCATTACATGTCATTTTCAATTAAAAATTTTGAAGTCAATAATTTCTAATCAGAATTAGAAAAGAAAATATTTTGATACTTAACTCAATAGCTGCCATTATGTAAATAGATTTTACAGAAAGTAGAGCCTCACCTGTATGACTTGATGCATTACAGCTGCAACATTGTTCATTAAAGCAGTCAACCTGTGGGCCCTATCATTTGGAGTCGTGTCAGGCCTGAAGTGTGTAGATGCGCGATATCGAGCTGCCATATAAAGAGCGTATGTCGGGGATAATTTAAACTGTACTTGACTAGGATCCAACTGCGAAATTGCAGCAGACAAAAAAGCTTCTTCCCCTAGAATAATATATTTGCAATGCAGCAAAATGAGTGGTAAATTATTACAAAAAGGAAAAGACATGAACGAAAATTATTAAGGATAAGCTAGGTCTTATAGTCATATAGAGTGGGGAGGTCAGGAAAGCCCTAGGTGCTGATTCCACTAGGGAATATTGCACCAAACCCCATTGTTTTTCCGATACTCCTGTCAGAGAAAGCCAGATTCCTTGAGAAAGGCCAAAAGGCTTTTGACAGGTTCTTCGTGAATTGTATCAAGTTCTGTTCCAAGACCTAGACTTGAGTGCCTTATGTGAAGCAGGGCTTCGCATTCAAAAAGTATGTGGTGGGCAGTTTCCTCCACCCTATTGCATTTTCTGCATAGAGGTTCTTCTTTAAAGATTCCCATCCTATGAAGGTGTTTTCTTAGGTGATAGTGGCCCGTGAGAAATCCAACTATCACCCTCATCTTACCCCTGCTAAGACGAAGGATCTGAGATGATGTTTTCATAGAAGGTTCTTGAATCATAAGCCTTGCATGTTTTTGATCGGTGGTTTGCTTCCACTTTTTTGTAGATTCTTTAAGCATTCTTTCTCATATCACCCTTTTTGCGGTAGTCTTAGAGATCCCGCAAAAAGGCTCAGGGCTTAAAGGTAGGTCTGCAGTCCCCAGTTTGGCTAACTTAGGTCTACAATAATTTTAAAATTAAGCAAACAAATAAGAAATATATTTTTAATCTGTTTATTTTTTTTTAAAGCTAAGGAAATAGAAAAAATAATTTGACAAAAAAAAATTTAAGATCTTGTTTATCAGAGCAGTTAAAAAGAATACAAGTTACAGAGGGATAAAGTAAATGCAGAACCTAGAAAAAAGTACTAAACAAAGTTCAAAATCCGGAATTATCCAGACCTCAGCCATTCCAGATATCGGATTATCTGCATTTTTTGTCAAAAAAACTTAATTTAACCATCCCTTTGCGAATTTTGCATTTGCAATAGCAAAATAGCAGATATATAAAAAGGAATAATTTTTTTAAAAAGGAAAAAAACTTTAATACAATGCAAGAAATTTTACTTGCAAATCTAATAATTTTTACGTTCGGTATTTACTCTGAACATGTCTGTTATTTTGCATTGTTTCATCAATTAGGTCCAGGTTTAATTCCTTGTACTTAAAATTGTCGGAAAGATGGAAAAAAACGAGAGAAAAAACGTTGGTTAGCAAAACGTCAGGATTATGGACAATTCAGGATCTGGACGTCTTAATAGGTTACAAAAAACCCAAGAGTGATTTTTACCAAACCATACAGCAATAAAAAGAATGAAGTTGAAAAATAATTTTATAACCATTGGCAACCAAAATTGCCAATTTAGTAGAAATGAAAGTAGGCAGAAATTTAAATACTGAGCAATAAATCAACTACCAAAAGAAAATTAAGATCAAAGGGATTAAATTGTTTGACAGGTGCACATGCACACATTTGCTATTAAGTAATTTTATTTTGCAAATGCAGTAACAAAAGCAACCAACACCACATTGCCAATTTTAGTAGTACCAAAGTGTTAAGATTTATTTGTAAATGTTTTAAAATTTTATACACCAGCAAAAAAGTAAGCCTTTACAGAGAATGAATTAGGCCATTGTATTGGAAGGAAGCAATTAGAAAATGGCTAAAAATGGATCATTTTAATTTTGAATAATGCATGCAAAATAGTAATAGATTACAGCAATAAATAGCATGGTTATTTAGAATACCTTCTTCCCAAAACTCCAGCACAGCTGGAAGTATTGCATCGTTCCCACGCTTCTGTTCGAATCTTTCACAGCTGCCTCGCCCATGAGTGCTTTCCCTGCCCAGAGATCTATGGGAAAGTGCATCATCTGATTTCTTGGAAAGACGCTCATCCCTGGAATGTGTAGACACCGTTTCGACATTGCCATCTGCATCAAACGTTGTTTCATAGCTGCCATGGTGATGGAGAGACAGTTGATCTTCTCTACGACTCCTAATAATTAAAACAATCAATTGTAAGATTATGTAATCGAATCAGCTGAAAAACTTAAGCACTTTATTTTACCAATTTGTAAACAATTTAATTTGCAACCCTCATGGAAGCAAAACATTAGATAATTTTTACTAACAATTGAGTGATACTTAGGTAAAGCACCTGTTATAGTTTGACAAAGACTACTTCATATGCATTGAACATTTGCCATTATAACTGGAACAAAAACTAACAAGCTTAAGATAACAATCATCCCTTAACCTTTTGAGCATCATGAAATTTGAAAGTAGTGCAATGTTACTTTCACCCTACACCACATTTAATGTCTAAATAACTGCACATATATTAGTAGAATAGGAAACATTCGAATGATCAAGGAAGTTAACTGGTTAGAAGTCATTCAGGGAAAATGATATATTACATATCATTTCTGCAAATGCAGTAACACAAGCAACCAACACCACAAGGAAACATTCGAATGATCAAGGAAGTTAACTGGTTAGAAGTCTTTCAGGGAAAATTACATATTACAGAATGCATGTACATCCCACAGACTGGTTGTTTTTATGCATATTGGGTAACTAAAGGTATTAAAATGATCTCAGACAAAAACATTTATTTCATTTTTAACTATGCAAAAATATAATGCAGTATGATCAACATAAAATCTTGCTTTCTACTTAAATGAAAGTGTACGAAATATTTAGTATGTGTTTTCATATTCTATTTGCTTGAGTTAAAATTTGATTGATCAATATTTGGGTCTTTTGCTGTTATATTCTAGATTTTTTTTTTAATCAGACAGGTAATTTTATTGCTTTCTGGGTCATTCAATATCAACATTTGAATCAATGAATTAGATCAAACTTTTGGAATAGCACATAAAGGTTGTTTCTATTACTGTAAACATCCTGCATGCTTTACAAAGTGAAGCAAAAATTCTTCATTGGAAAAAAAAAGAAGATATTTTTGCATTTAACAGCAAACTGATATGATCTACAAGCCTTCACACCAACAATAATTTTAAAATCCATAACAATAGGCCAAAGCTGATTTCCCTCCTATAAAATTATACCTCAGACACATAAATCTTACATTAATAAGTGAGTTGAAAGGTTAACAATCATGAGGTATGAAAACACAGTATAAAAAAGGCATACCTTTCAATAAATTCAGGATGTTGTCTGGGATCTGGTAGCATACCATGTTTCTGAAATATAAAATATGGTAAACATAATCACCTTACTGGTTATAAAAATAATTTAATTATTCCAGATTACAACAATAAGATAAGGCTGAACAAATAAATTTGTACTTAAAATCAAGGCATGTAAATTATATTTTAATAGACAAACAAGGTTGTCTATAATGTAGAAGTTTTAATCAATAATCCTCCAGAAATTATGTATTTAACAGCAGGATACATTAATTTTATTCTATTTCTAAATTAATAGTCATTAGCAAAATCACAAACTAGCAAAACTTTTGTATTAACTTTTAACAAGTTTAAATATTAAATAAATGTAGTAAAATAGAGAAAAATTAAAGCAGCTGAGATATTTTTGGAAAAGTAAACTTACCTGATCGTGCAAGGGATCAATGAAACGAAAGGTATGGAGCTTCCCAAAACGAACAACCATACCATTTTGTAATATTGTGGTCTCATATATCCTCATGTTATTTACATATGTTTCAGCATCTCTACTGCTTGGGGTAACTGTAACAATCCCTTGAGTATGAGCAATTACACAATGCCGAGGTTGTACATTTGGCCCAAAAAGCTAAAAATATTCATTTAAAGGACAAAAGTTAAAAAGTGAAGAATGAAATCACTGAAAACTTTTTAATAACGTGAAAATTTATGTAGTTGTAGGCAAAAAGGGATAAAGGAATTTGAAATTTCTGAAAAACATGCAGGAGAGAGAAACTGAAGTGTCATATTTATTTTTACTATTCATAATTTTCTTGAAAATCAGATATAAGATTATATTTCTTATTCTTATACATGTAGTTGTTGATAAAATGAGGTGATTTGACCAGTCATAAAAAAAACTATTGGAAACAGAAATCCGAACATCATTCGTGCATTTTAACATTTATATAGAGCATTAAATTACCTGTAAATATTGTCCACCAATAGAGCTACTTCTTTCACTACCAACTTCAGTTACATTAAGATAAAGCCTGTGTTTTTTGGGTGGTCCATGAGCTTCACTGCCATCTACATAACAAGTTTTCCATTACATTTTTAAAAAACAACTTGGAAATATAAACTTTCATAATTACTTGTCTCCTTATTATCAAAATAAAAACCATGATACTTTGAAACACAAGAGAAACGTAAAACAAAATAATCATAAATTTTGCAGATAATCATAATATTCTAGAATCTCTTAAATTAGAAAACTGTTCACAATACATTTAAAACAATTAATTACATGCATTATTTAGGAAAAAATTAGTAAATTCAAAAGCAAAATAATTTTATAAAACACAATTTTTCAAACTATGACCTCTTTATTCCCTAAGATTTCAGATATAATTGATTTCCAAAATCACTCCCAAGTATTTTTCAGATGGAATAAAAACTCCACCGAGCCTCAAAGGTTATGAAAGCTATATACTTAAAAGTTTAATTTTTTAAAGAAATTACTTTGACTTAGGTATAACAAAAATTCACTAAAATGCAAATTAACATAACAAATAGAATCTGTACATTAAAATATGTTCAATTTTTCAAATGTACCATAAAATTGAAATGAATGAGCTTGTAAATATTCCACATTAATAACATCAAAATGAAACATATTTAAAATTATAAGAAATGTCAATTTGAAAAACGTTTCGAAATAAAATATCAAAGATTTAACTTAAACTGCATTGACTGCAAGATAATTTTTTTACAATTATCTACTTTCCTCATTGATGAGACATAAAATATCCAACAAATACCATAAAGAGTGTTGGTTGAATATAGCATATTTTGTTGGTTAATTACCTGGATTTAATTCTAAAAGATATGGTAATTTTTCATTGGTGTTTTCTTGTCCATAACTGAGATCTTCCCCTTTAGTTGGCTTTGGCTTTTTTTTCCGCTTCCTTGGCTGATAGTCAGCTGGACGTCTTCTAACATGGAAAGATAGCGTTCCTATTTTCATAAAAAATAAATATATAAATGATGGTGCTCTTTTATTCCAACAATGATAGATCTAGTAATATTATGTTTATGGTCCTTATTTTCAAAGTGTAATAGAATGTGTTAGGAAATTCACTGAATGAAATAAAATTTAAAAAATCAGTTGAAATAGTTACTTATAAACCCCTTGGGTACATTTGACGACTGAGACTCATCATGCACTTCTTTTGCCAAAGTTACGGATGGCGAGTCTAATTCGTCATGCAAACCAGGACAAATTAAACATTTTACATTCTTGTTCATGGCAAGAGTGATTGGTGTTACGAGACTCTCCTTGAACAAATTATTCAATCATTCTCTACAAAAATACACTTTATTTAATCTGACTCCATACATAGAAATATTTACACGGCTGCGTTATCAGACATTCTTTTATGGAATGAATGCAGAGATCAAAAGCTGTGTGATCTCTCAAACTTCTGCCATTCTTATCAAACAAAATTATACGAAAATATAACAGTAACTAGTATGCAAGCGCTAATATAACAGTAATTAGCGTACAGACGATAATATGAAAATACAACAAGTAATATGCAAACAATAATCCAAACTACTTTTTCAAATAAATCTGTACACAAGGGGTTAATAAAATCCAAATCACTAAAGCAAAAATAGAATTTTACCTCTATTTCTATTATGTTGCTGTTGGATCATCAAAGGACAATCATCATCATCTAATATGTATTCACGGATTCCTCCATTTGTTTGGAAGTCGGGACCTTCTGCTTGTGCTTGGTGCGACACAATGGTTTGAACCAGGCAGTACTGTACTGGATCTTCTTTATCATATCCATATTTATCAAGTATTTCTTTCACAACAAATGATGCATTGTCTTTTGTTGACAGTAATAGAGTTTTATAAGGCACATCTTTATTAAGGGATTCTCCAAATATTCTTAGGGTTCCACCTAAAATATGATTTATGAGTATAAACTAGCATAATTAAACAGTCTTAAACATTCTAGATTACGACCTAAAAACAAAATGTTAAATGATGCATTCTTTAGCATTAATTTAATTCAATGGACTACCTACAGATGAAATTTGATTTTAACTGTAAGCAATGTTCTAAGCTCATAATTTTATTTAACAAACTAAGGGGCTTTGCAACCTGCTTGCTTACGCTCGTCAACCACTGGAGATTGCTATGCAATCCCCAGATAGATATGACAGTTTAAAAAAAAAAATGTCCCTTGAATTAAAAATATTATCAGGAACCAAATTTAAATTTCTAAGAAAACTCGAAGAGCTGCAAAATTTTAAGTTGAGAGGTACTCTTTAAAAAAAACTCACGACTGAAAACTGAAAATTTGTATGTGTTGTGCTCACTCGTGGAAGAAATTGCGCCTTTTCAACTTTGACACTTAATAAACCCTAAACTAATAGTCGCATCGGAAAAATATCTTCACAATTGTCCAGGGAACACGAGGAAGAGCAAACCATGTTAATTTTGTATTTCTCTGATCCATACTTTCTCGGGAAACCGTCTACGAATTGAGCTAAACAACAGTTTTCAATACTGCGACAGCAGCGGAAGTAACTTTTTTTTTAATACAGAGATTAACAATTTTTTTATTATTATTTCCTCTAACTTTGCTCATGGAAATTCTTATGGTATTCCAATATCCAAGCAAAAAGTACACTGGTTATATCACTAACTAATAAGTGAGACAACATGAAAGAATACATGTGTGAATAAATCATTAGCCATTGCTAAACTGATATGAAATTTAAAAATAAATAATACTTACCAGCATCAGTACCGCCTTCTTCACAAAACTGTTGCAACTTTCTTTCTAATATTTGCTGCCGCCTCCGACGCATAACAGCTTCTGGATTGGATATTGACCTAGTGAAACTAGTTTCTGGAAGTTCCGAGTACAGTCGTTCAGCTATGCCATCTTTTTTGCTTTCTTCTGCAGCCTATCATTCAAAGAATTACAATTAAGCATTAGGATATATAAGTACATTAGAATTGTGTGGGAACGTTTCCTTAAAAAGATTAGAAATTGTTAGGCACCTACAGCTGCTTCAGAAACAAAAACATAATTTACTCAATATTCCAGGAAAAATCACATATAATCTTAACTATAAAAATCTATATTGTGAATAAAATAAGGCCCATTATTTCCACACACTACTACACTCTGAGATATTAATTTGGCATGTGACCTTTTTGTAAATACTTTTGAACTAAAACTTTCTGAACTGGTACCAGATGGACAAAACAGTGTAACATATATCAGCAAAGGACACATACAAGCCTCTTTTTGATGCTTGATATTACAGTTTATTTGAATAACATATTATTTTTGGGACATAATTTTCACATCCACCAAAATACAGAAAACTGTAATGAGCAAATGACATCAAACGAATTCAATGCTTTTATAAATTGACTTCATGTCTGCTCCTCCTTAACAATTAAAATTTCAGGAAAAAAAATGGATTAACAATTGTTTTCACTTTTATGTACAAATTAAGTTCCAACAATATCAAGAATGTCAGTAGTCAATTCAAAGCTAGATTATACATACTAAAAAAAAATACTCACTTTTAATCTCTCACGTTTTTCCCTCTTTTTCTTTTCTTTCTTTTCTCGTTTCGAAAGTTTTCTTTTAAAATTTTCATTATCACAAGCATCCATGCTGGAGATCTGAAAGCGAGAAAAATAGCAGTAAGTTAAACAAATTATCACAGTATCCATCTACTTCTTAATCCCTGGAAAAGAAACTTAGGTTTCCTCAGACATTGAATATACTGCCCTGTCTGCACCTTTTTCTTATTTCACAAGTATTCTCATATACAAGCGAGACCAGGGCTAGTTGGCATAGTTTTTTTTCCCTTTCAGTAATACTTTCAGTTAATATAACCAATGTTACTGATAGTGGAACTCCTTGGCTACAAATTAATGGAGAACACACCACTAAAAATAGTATAGTTTACTCGTTAAGGCTACACAGTACCCTTTTTCAAAAAAAAATTTCTACAGACAGTAACATTAAAAATAATTAATGACTTTTTTTCGGCTTATATTATTTAACTAAATCCAATAAACAAAAGTCAGTTTACCAATCACAATTATTTTAAAATGTAAAAAAATTGAAGTTTTTGAAGTTTTTTTAAACTTTTATAAAATATTCAATTTTTAATATTTTTTAGTTATTTCAAGTGATTTATATTTTTTAGATAATTGTGTGGGAACTAAAGTTAGTATGGAATTGACCATCAGTCTCATTGTTGATTTTTAATAATTATTTTTGTAGCTAAACTTGAAAAAAAACATGGAAAATTCTAAAATTATTAACTTTGACATTTTTTTTTAAATTACTAGAACTTTCAGGCTTTAATCCATACTAACTTTTATAGTACATATATATGAAAGTATCTACAAAAAAATTCTAGACTGTATCTTGTACAGAAAAAAAGCCTTAGGGAATTTAAAACACTTGCATCCACAAAAATAAAAGTCTGAGAAAAATGCATTTTAAGTTTTTGAAGTCATAAAACAAAAACTAATAATGCTTGTAGAGCTCTAATTTTTTAATATGTTATTTACCAACTTATAAAATGCACTAAAACACTAATTTAACTCAATGTGATTGAATATATTTTTAATTCAAAATATTATGTTTTCATATGATGAAAAACATTCGTTCCGGCAGCGACAAATTATTTATCTAAATCCTAACTAAACATTTTCGAACCAAATATTTACCAAATTTTGATTATAATGTATTATATATAACAATTGTAATCAAATATTGGTTTTGAAAAAGACCTTTTTACCAATATTGGTTAGCTAGTAATGAGACTCAGAAGAGAACACAGAACATAAACTAACAGATACGATTTTAGTAGTGAAAATTGCAGATAATAGCCATTTCACCTAAGGAATTGATTTTATTCAAATTTTTTTTAATTAATTGTACGAATGTAAAATTACATCAAAACAAAAACGAATTTAACCATGCCCTCTCCTTTATGCTGTCAAATTTTGACACTGACAACACTCAGAAAACTTCAAAAATCTTTAAAAATAATTGGATATCAGATCTAAAATTTTGAGGCAAGCTTCCCAACTATATAGGCCATCGAAAAATGCAAAAAATTTTGTTTTCGATATTTTTAGGGTACTGTGTAGCCTTAAATAATGTTTACGAAAGTGTTCAAACTATGCCAACTTACCCCTGATGTGGGGTAGGTTGAGATAACACCTGGGGTAAGTTGGTATAGCATACCACTATGATAGGATCTAAGCAATAATGTGAGTTAATCACTTTAAAACTTAATATTTTTATCCAAAATAAGAACAACTAAGAAAAGAAGAAAAAAAAAGGGAATTAATGCTTTATGTCCACCAAAAAAGTAGGATGATCGTCCACTCGGATTGGTGGCTTTGATTTTCGCAAAAATGTGTTGCCATTGTACCAGATTGTGTCCACAACTTCAGGTCATTTCCAAAGTTTGTGTTTTCACCAATGTGGAAATATAAAATTCATTGGTCAATGTCCACTATCTTTCCAATGCCATCTTGCCCCACAACACTTAAATGCTAACTTGCTCCACCAGAACTTTAGAGACAAGATGACTGCCTCACTCTTTCAAATAAGTTTTAAAAGTAATTCCAGTACATGAATACAATTGTTATTGCTTACTCTATTCAACACAACCATTGAAAACACCTCATAAAAACTTATTCTAGGGCTTCATGTAACACCAAAACCTTCGATTCAAAAAACGTACTTGGCAAAAAAACACAGATCCGTTTTTTTTTCTCTTTAAGCTTCTATTACACTGAAACTAGAGTGAATAATGCAACATACAAGTGTAGTTAAATAGTGGAGATATCACTGCTCTGAAAACATTGTGGTAAAAAATACAAGGCAAATCCAACTTACCCCTTTATGCCAACAAACCCAGGTTTCCCCTACCATTTAAAAAAATTTTAGCTACTCAATTTTTTTTTAAACAATTAAAATTAGAACACTTGCCTGTGGTCTAGTAACAGGGTTGTAAGACCACAGGTCAAATGTTGTGCATCTCTGGTTTAGAGCTTTGTAATTACAAATATTGATCCACAGAATTATACTGACCTTTCACCAAGTCCCTAAAATGCACCTTTACATAACCATAATTATCTTCAAATCGTTAATGTTAATAAATGAAAAATGTCAGTTTGAAAAATTGAAGCATTTTTAAAATAAAGAGAATGTAAATTACTTACATATGACTTTTCATCCATTCGACGAAGAAGGAAGCGCCCTTCTCTGTCATCTCTGTGCCAGTCTAGTTGGACTAACAGGGGCGTTTCCTCGCCTTTCAACTTCCTCTCTTCTGCTCAAAGGAAATGGAAGTATAAATAGAGAACAATGAAAGAGGGGAGAGCAGACAATTTTTATTAAAGTACTTGTGTCATATCAATTAAAACAGATGCTAGAATCATGTAAGCCTGCTCATTTCTCGACATTTTAGTAATTTAACAATACGTATTTTGTGGCAAAAAAAATACAGGTAGGTTGTTTAGCGGTTTTATGCCGTGCGAGCCAAATTTCGTCAAGCAGTGTCAAACACAAGACAGACAACTTCAAGTAAAAAATGCTTTGAAAGGGGAGGAAATGGGGAAGAGAATAAGAAAAATAGGATAAAATAACCTTCAAATGATTGTTTCATAATTTTATATGTTTTGACCTGAAGTAAATACTGCAGTTGCACTTTCATATATCAAGTAAAACCTAACTGGCTAATTTATAATAAAATTAATCTTTAAAAACAGGTTTCAAAAGTTATATTTTATACTAAATTTCCTTCAAAGTCAAATTATGATATAAAACTTTCAAAGCAACATGTGACAAGATTGTACATGATGCAACAAATGAGGCCACTTCACAATTTAATCCAAATAATTACTTACTTCCACTTACATAAAATCCACTTACACTACTTACAAATCCACTTACAATAAAATCCAAAATAATCATTAAAAAATTAAGACATTTAAAAATTTTGATTGCCCTCCATTTCCCAAATCTAACTTTTAAAGGAAAATATTGGCATTAATTTTAACAGTGAAAATAATAAGATATTTTTTTCTTGAAACTTTTAGTTACGTCAACTTATGTTTCATCCATTTGCCATGGATGTGAGAATAGTGGCAATACTCCATCTTTTATGGCCATTTTGTTTTTTAATTTAAACCCTAAGTTGTATTCCTTCAATTTCAATTAATCCAGTTTTTATTTTTATATAATTAACTATAATCACCCTTAAATCACAATTGACATTGTTTTTTAACTTAATAATTTAACATATTTTAGTACTTAAACCAAAATGTTAAATAAAGCACAGCACAATAATTATTTTTAAGCAAGTGATTTGTATGCACATTGGTTCATTAAATAAAAACAGAGCTGGTCCTAAAAAATTGTAGCTATGTTTTGGTAGGTAGGTATTTTAATTAACGTCATATCGGAGCAACACAATGGGCTATTGGCAACAGTCTGTGATCAAACCCGTAGGGAAAGAGTCGAGGATAACACCAAGTAATTTTGAACCATGGTCAGATGAGCTGTTTTGGAAACTTTTTTGGATTTCTAATTAAACAGTTATTTTCAATCAGGTTGTATGGTTTCATAACACAATTAATAAAAGCAAGTAATACTTCAAAAAGCCTCATACCTCCATTTTCATGAATCTCATATAAGGCATATTCAGGAATGGACAGCATTCTAATATCAGGACGGAATTTTTCAATAAGAGTTTCAATGACATCAGTTGTGGTAGCAGTGCTGGCAACTCTGATACACTTAGTTGCAACTTTTTGGCCAGCATCTTGAAAATAAAATCGCATGGCTCCATGGAACTCCAATTCCTGTCAAGAACAAGAAAATTAAATTAATTTGATGAGGAAATATGTATTAAAACAAATTATGAAAAAAAAATCAACATTTTTAGCTTCAAAAAATTGTTTAAGATAGTGACTGAAAACGTCGCAGATAAAAGCAAATGAATCTCATGCAAATAAAAGTAAGAAAACATTTTAGTTTTTATAAATAAATATTTCAAAAATGTATTTTTAAGTTTTAAACCAACTTTAAATCGATGTGTTCCAAAATAAATTATATCTTCCACAATAAACATCCAAATTTCATCAAGTTCCAAAAAAAAAATCAGAAACAGATGACCTTGTTTTGTTTGACAGTTCTACCAAAAAGTTCAGATGATTGAAAATGCAGCTAGCTTTAAAATACTAATTATCACAAGGAAAACGAATCCATTGGCTTTGCATTCATTTGAGGTGGTGTCTATTTTGCAAATAAGTATTAAAATAACTAAAGTATTTATAATGAGACAAAAGTGCTTTAGATTACTTCAAAAAATGAAGTTACAAAACTACTTAAAAGCATGTCACAATATTTCGGAAATTTGTAAAAATATATAATGAAAAAAAAAATGGGATTCTGTTATTTCCACCAATTATATGAAATTACTTTGGTTAAAAGCAGAAACTCATTAACTAACACAATTTTTCACTGTGCAGTTGCTTGAAAACTTAATTTTTACAGATCACATAATGCTATTATTTATTTCTCGTTATCATTGAAATAAGCAGTTGGGGTGTTCAAAGCAATTTCAGTTAGTGAGTTTCTGCTGAAAAATAAAATCTGATTTAAAAAAAAAAAACATTTTTATGTTTTATACTTAGAAATGAGAAAAAATTTACAATTTGCAACTGATAATTGAAATCAGTTTGCTTAAATTCAGATTCCATCTGAAAGTAATAAGACGATTTGAAACAATGACCATGACAATGACTTAAGGTTCAAGTGAACCTTATGGTTCACACAAGCCTCAGCAAAAGATCACACATTTAGATCCTTATCCCCAGCTTGTGAACACAGGATGGGAGAAGAATGAAAACAAATAAAGAAGCCAAAAAGTGATTCATAAGCTTGCTGTTTTTGATGGATAAAACGGGGGTCGTCTCCAAATTTAAAAGGCCCAAAAACATACAAGATTAAAACCACCGAGCTTTAAATTAAATACTTTTATCACAATAGACAATTAAAGAAGCATTATGAGTCGTGTCGAGGTATCAACACTTAGAATAATGGTCCTACCACCCCCTAAGTATATAATGCGCTAACGATCATATGGCTCCCGAGCAATGTGATAATGGCCACACCCTAATGATGGGTCATAGCCCAAATATCCAGTTCACGTGGGACAGTTTTAAGACCATCAATGAAAATACAAAGATCGGATAGCGTGTCTTTTATCCAGATGAACAGTTCTCATCTCAGACTGGAGTAGACAGCTAAGAGATACTGCTAACAGGATTGAAATCGACAACAAAGATTTTATATCTTCTTGGTCTCAAGTAAAGGGAACTTGAAACAAAAAAGCACCGAGGAAGTTCAATAGAATGGCATGATTTGAGTTGTTAAAAATAAAGCAATCGAATTCTACCCATCTTCACAGAGATTGAGATAGTTTTCAATAAATAAACTCAGTGCAATGAAGTCATTTAATTAAATATGCCCAAAGGATTTCTTAAGATTAGATTTTATAAAAATAGTACTAATAAGCAGATACGTAGCGGTTCAGAATAGGACGAGAAAATGTAGCCATCTACAGACCGGGAAATTGAATTGCAATGTAAAATAATATGTAATTTTACACAATTTGACGCCTTGTAGATCAGGTGACGATTTTAACATTAATTCAAAAGAATCTACTGTTACCACTATGTGACAAAGGATTTTCGTTTGTTTTAGTAAAAAAATATCAATGTTACAAAAATATTACAACATTGACAAATTTGGTAATTTTTAGTTAACAACGTACTAGAGCAACACAACGGGCTATTGACGACGGTCCGGGATCAGTCCCTTAAGGGAAAGATCCGAGGACAACACTTCGTAATTTTGAACCACGGTCAGATGACGAAGCAACACCTGAGCTGGCACCCCACTCTCCAAACTTCCACGCCAACCCAACGTGGACTTTCGGCCACGACAGATTTAAGGTGCACCAGCCGCCTCTACACCATACGTTTACAAACATCCATGCTCCGGACCCGGATTCGAACCAGGAACCTTCCGATCTAGAGGCTAACACCTTAACCACTATACCGGTTGGCCGGCTACAACATTGACAAAAGTTAGATTTTAAGACTAACTTGGGTCAATGTTGTACTAGTGACATAATTTGACTAAAACATACGGAACCCCCTTTACGTTGATTTATAAAATGAGATTTCTAAGAAACTGTCAAGATACTACAACTGTCTACTTTTAAATAAAAGGTGTGACATTTCAATATATTATGGATTTCTCCCATCACTGCTATACTTTTCTGGCATTATTTTGACGGCTTAATTCATTCACAATAAGCCTTATTTTCAAACTACAACAACAAATCAATGCTATAGCCATTGGCTGGGTTTTATAGCGCAAGGGGCCATATTTGCCCAAGCTGCGCCAAACATCAAGGCAATGGACGTGGACACAGGGAAAGTTTTATCGACGCAGAGGAGTCGCAGGTTACTAGCGCAGTGGCCCAAGCCCTTGAATCACAAAGGGAATCGGGAAATTATATAAATGCGTTACTTGTCCGATCACCAAATCTATATTTCAGGAAAATCCGTGAAAGGAACAAGTCCAAAACCGCCTCAAATGCATAACAAGGAATAAGAAACAGGGCAAAAGTAATAAATTAATTCATTTTCAGACTATCTTCCAGTTGAAGCATCCTTCATTAGACGCCGGTAGAGATCTGACGGTTAGTCGCAGTGACTTTAGGGCATTCGAATCAACAAAGGGCAAACAGCCAAGTTCCGCCAAAATGAACTCGATGAATGAACGAAATGAATGAAAATTTGCGCCATGTAAGGCAGCATCCGGTGAAGATCGTCTCAGTGGGAAGTCGGCCTCTCAACCGTAACCAACATTGCGGATTAGATACACTTGGCCGTTATTTGCAGAATTGTTACAGACAGTTCAACAAACGGTAGCTGAATTAGCCTATAGAAAACCAGTGTGACGCGAGTATCAAGGAGAAAGTGAATACAATGGCGGGGCTTGTTTTGAGATAGGAAGGTGAAAATTTTTTCAGACAAACAGTTTGTAAAAAGATAATTAAAAAAAAAATGTTTCGCAAAATATACATTTTTTTATAGATGCACCCATTCGGTGAGTAACTCATCAGGGATTAAGGCCCGGACGTGTGCACCACACGTCCGCTTTTTCAACGTGCGGCGCCGTTGCTGCAACGCAAGTGCGGTCTGAGATACATTAGATCCAATGGAGTAGTGCACACATGCCTCCGGCGCCGCTGCAGCGACGCACGTCCCAACTTGCGTGCAATTTGTACCGCAGTTCCCCACGACGCCGCACACGCGTCTCCGTTCTGAGGTACCTTGATTTCATAAATAAATGGAATATAAATAATAATTAATAAATGGTTGTATCCAGTAACCGTCTATTTTGTTTCAAAATATACTTTTTTTACACCAAGTAAACGAAATAAACAAGTTTTCTTCGATAGAATATTTATCGCAAATGGCGCGAAATGAGTACTTGCGTCATTTCACGGTTATGTGTGCATAGTTGGGCTTCGTGCCGCACGTTGAAAAACCGAATGTGTGCACCGGGCCTAAGATACTATAGTACCCGACGAAGTCTGACAAACATACATATTTCGCAAGTCATCTGACTAGATGTTGAAGTCCCGGTACAGGTGTCTGAGCTCTTTTGAGGATAGGGGTACACAGATGTACTCTTGTAATATCATTTCAAATCAAATGGCTGTTTTGAGTTTTATGACGACATAAGTCCAATATCAGACAAAGCTGCTCCTGACGTATGCCAAATAAAATTCCAATAAAAAATAGATTTAAAACTTCAAATAAGTAGGTACACAAACAATAAGTAGATAGAAAATCACGTAAATACACAAAATTCAAATGCAATCAAAACAATAAATCCAAAGAATAAGAACAGTAAATGTATAACAAAAAATGTCACCTCAACATAAAGAAAAAAATTAAAATTTATTTTTAATGGAAAACATTTCTATTAAGACATGTTTTTGATGGAAATGTGGACTAAAACAAAGAGGAAATGTGGACAGGAAAAATAAAACACAACTGAGAATTAAAAAATCCATTGCTATGTAAAAATCAAGAGAAAATTTTAGTTTTTTCCCTGATCAAATCTAACAAATTTAAAACGAAGTATTAAAATAAAAGCTTTGGCGTTTAAAAACTGGACAATCCATTTAAAAGTGACGTATGGTAAAAGGAACCACACGCGTTACACACAGGTGCATTGTTTCCGAAACGAAGGCAAGTTATAAAATGTATAGGAATGTGAAACAAAATTTGTGAATGAATTCTCAATTTGGTTATTTTTTCTAGAATTGGGCGTATCCAATATACTCTTGAATAGAAGGGTTTGCTGCAAAAAGGAGGTAGCTCCATCCTGGGGTAGTTAGGAGTTGCATGTATTATCTTGTGGTAAAAAAAAAAAAAAACTCTCGTTTGGTGCAAGATGTAGCCCCAATCGTTAATTAAGAACAGTTAACGAAATTTATCAAAAACAAATATTTTTGTGTATAATTCTGAATTTTCAAATTTTTTTACGATTATCCGAAAATTTGAAAAAAAATTGGAGCTACCTTCTTTTTTGCAGCAAACCCATCATTTATTAACCCTTCAATAACATAAGAGGTGTGCCACCTAGCTGGTATAGTGATCATAGCGCATGTCTGACACCCAAGATCGCGAAATGACGGCTGCTTTTTTACAAGCAGCCGTCATTTCGCCCCGTATTGTCAAAGGCCTAAGAGGTCAGTGGTCAGAGCTTGCAAAAAACAAAGGTGTGATACACCTTCAAGGCTATACTTCTTCTTTCTTCCAACCATCGCATTTTATCGACATTCATTTCTTTTGGTCAATATTTCCCTGGGAATCGATGTCGGATGTGTATTTTAAACAATTATTTTTTTTTGGATGATTATTAGATGAATTGTGTGAGGCGACGTACCACGAAATTTTTGTTCTTTCTTCTGATAGTTGGCAGTTGATTTCATTTTAATAAACGAAGCGTCCAAGAATTTCTGAGGATTATGGATTATTTTGTTCACTCCCCTGATGCGAAACATAATCACATTGTTCATAAGTTTTGCAACAGTGGCAAAATTAAAAAAAAATCACGTTTAGAGATAAAATTAGTCCTTATCACTGAACTTACAGCATACTGTAAAACGCCTCTCCCATTAACGGTCCAGTATTGAATCATGATATTTGACAGCAAATTACCGCGGGATGAAATGCAATTTTCCTTGTTAAGACATGTTCTCACTCCGAAATCCATTTTTTTAGATTGTATTATTCTTTCAGCCCAAGTGAAACCAAATATTCCAATCAAGACCAGAACACTTGGCCAAATCAAATCAATCGGAAATTTCCAATGGATTTCGTTTTTCCAAGATTTGTTCAGAATCAACTGTAACCTATATAAACTGGAACAGAACAAAATTTAAACCGATGCTGCAATTTTCAGAAACTCCAAATCATCGTCACTTTTCTCCCAATTTCAGACTAACAAAGCCCACATCAGTACGCGCCTAACGTTATTATTCAATTACAAATACCACACTACTGTAATGGAAAACAAACACAGTAGGATTTTCCCCGTTTACATGAGAGGATTACTCATTCAAGAAACTTCAAATTCCGATCTCAAGACGTGAAGCTATGTCTACTTCAACCCTTCGCTGCTTCTAAGAACAGGAATACAGCATACCAAGCACTGGAAGCAGATTCACGCTTATCAACCGACCGGAAAGCAATAAATTAAAACAAAGAAATCCGTCAATTAAAGACTCAACTGAAATACGTTCAGAATCAAATAAATGGATTGAAGAGAATCCAGAACCGATTCTCCCACGCAAGTGACTAAGTATTCCAAGACCGATTAAGTTTTGTTAAACACGGAAGTGTACAATACTGCTCGCGATTCTCAATGGAAGTAAGTGCCAGTAAGTCTCGGGATTGACAGCTTCCGTGCTAGGAATGCGGTTATAAATTAAGACAAGATTGAGGCACGAATCAAATAACGATCGTTATGCCTTTTCAACGAAATGTGATTGTGAGGAATAAATGTTATTGTTAAAAACAAAATTACTATGTTTGTACATTTCTAAAAGGATGTTTTCTTGGATGAGCAAACAAGTTCTCAAATCAAAACATTTTTTGGTTTTGAAAAACAAATTAACTGGTTAGCTAAAACATCGTTTCCATTTCAATCAACATATTACACCACTCTACTAAAAGATTAGTTGATATGTGCAACTGTTTTTGATAAAAGTTTCAGACTAATTTTACTGAGACAAATACTATGTTGATTTTTTCCATGATATTAACGGTTAATTAAAGTTCGGCCAGTAAAACGGTGGAGCGAAAAATAACTGAAAAATTCACATTTCTCGGTTTTATAACCAAGCTTTGAAGGGGAAATTTAGAAAAGTGCGGGCACAACAGGATTTTATCAACATAATTTTTTTATATTGTTCTTGTTCATAGAAGATCGTCTGCTGTGCATTTGTTCCAAGAAAATGTCAAAGTAAACAGCAATTGAATAAAATGAAAAGTCAACTTGGTTTTCACACTAGAAAAAGTCAAAACTTTCAGACAAAAATATTTCATTTAAAATTTTTTTAATGTGTTATTAACTAACGAAACTAATTTGAATGAAAAACGTTTGGAGGGGAATTGCGGTTCCAGGTTTAAAAAACACAATTTGATCGATATTCAAGTATGGTAGTTACAAAAAAGGAAACTACGAGGAAAATATTTTCCCAACTTTATAAGTTGCGGAATTACCAGTGTTAGAGAAACAAAGATTGATAAAAGAGATGGTCTTGGATGATTCAGATTCAGTAAACTGAAAATGGATTGTAAAAATATTTGTACAGCTAGTCAAGATATTTCATAAAGCAGAAAGGGCGAAACTTTTAATCTTTGCCTTTCGCCTTTACTCGAAATTGCATCACTAAACAGTGATAATATAGTTTCTGCAATACAGGTCGATTACAGAATATGTGTCAAATTGCTAAAGCATATTTTCAAACAGAATATTGAATCAGTACGTGAAATCGAATGGACTTCCAAAACAAAATGTTACGACTTACGAAATCAGAATTAAGCATAAATAATCGGGATTCAATGATGCGTATGGATAAATATTTTCAGAGACCACATTTACTATAAATAGCAGCAATTATAACAATGACATTTTTATCACATTTCAAAAACATTTATCTAGCAATAGAAAAATTTAACGCAGTGGAATTGAACTGACAGAAAAATATTTCTACATCTTAAAAAACGTTTTTTCCACGTGAAATTAAGTTCAGCCACAATATACGAAAAGATTTGTCTTCGGATATTGATTCGAAAATTTCTCTTACCAGTCAGTTTATCATACCACCATAGAGATAGACAGTAACGTGCCATTGAGACAATCGAGTCGTTGTATATTGAAGTTGTAAACACACATTAGGGAGGTGTCCTAGAATTTTTTAAATAGACTTCAGGATAAAAAAAAAAGTCTAGTGTCCTTTTTGAATGGGTGATTGAAAAGTTTCATGAGAACACGCATCCAAATCTTGAAATCGACGATGAAATCAATGTTTCTTAGATGTAATTTTAAGAAATGCAAACGAATTGAGTCTGTTTCATACGATTCTAAATTTTGGCAAAATGTCATCATCAAAATTAGCGGTCATTAGTCTTATTTTGCACCATTAAAGTTTGTTTTAATGACTGGGTTAAGACCAGGTTCTAGCTTTTTGATGCCTGTTTTTTCGCTTGTATGGCGTAAATTCCCGTGAATCAACCGTTTTTTCTTCCAACAATCTATCAGTAATTTTTAAGTCTGTACTGCAAATAAAGAACAATGACAAAAAAGGTCCATTTTAGGGAAGAAGGCCTAAAATGCAAATGGTCTGTCCAAGCCAGTCATTAATTACACTGCCACATCCATAAAAACACAATACAATTCGAAATTGCAACCAAATAAGGCATTTTGGCAACTGAGAAAAATGCTAGATGACATCGAGGGGTTAGTTTTTACGTCTTATTTCGAACATTGAACTACTATTTAAGTCCTGAGGGATTAGTTCGAAAGTTCTGTATCATCAGTGAGGTTTAGAGCATATTCTGAATTCCGATTCAAGTGAAAATGGCTATACGAATGGAAGATAAATTATCAGAAAATAAGAATGCAAGGGCATAGTAGACTGATGAACCCGCGGACCGCTGTTATGGTATATGGTATAGCAAAGGACGAATGAATACGTTCATTAGGGGATCATCAGACATTACGTAAATCAAAAAGTGTCTGGCCGAAATTTTTACGTCCAAGTGTTTGTTGCACACATCAGTACTATTCACATAATATACAATACTATCCAAAAATTAGACGAATGTAATATGTACACCTGATTTAAAAGGGGGGGGGGAGAAGAGAAAACTTGTTAAAATCATGTGCGCAAAAATAAAAATATCTTCCAACTAAAATTAACACCCGTACACAAGGACAAATGGTTTTCTGACAAAAGTAATAACGTGCCACTTAACAATCAGACAAACTAGTCGCCGCGCAGTAAAGAATAGTAAAACGAGAAATTGCATCCGGTTGTCAATCGGAAAGGTACACTTAAAAGAACCGCCACATTTGAGAAACAAAATATCGACAGTTCGTAACGACGCATCACGAAAATGATCGTAATCAGCGCAATCTTGTTTTACATCTGATCTGAGAAGAAAGTAAGAATACGGCCCGGTTCACACATCCGGTTTTTCAACGTGCGGAGCCGCTGCGGCACCGAAGCCCAACGATGTACACATCACCGTGAAATGACGCAAGTAGTCTTTTGCGATAAATATTCTATCGAATAAAACGTGTTAATTTCGCTTACTTGGTGTAAAAAAAAACATTTGAAACAAAATAGACGTTACTCGTTACTGGATACAACCATTTAATTATTATTATTTATATTCCATTTATTTATGAAAAAAAGTTACTTCAGATTGGAGAAGCGTGTGCGGCGAGCTGCGGCGCCGTGGGGAACTGCAGTACAAATTGCACGCAAGTTGGACGCGCGTCGCAGCAGCTGCGCCGGAGGCATGTATGCACTACTCCATTGGATCTAATGTACCTCAGACCGCACGTTGAAAAACAGGATGTGTGCACCGGGCCAAAAGCAAATTTTCTCACTATAGCTGACATCTAAGGCCCGGTTCACACATCCGGTTTTTCAACGTGCGGCACCACTGCGGCACCGAAGCCCAACTATGCACACATAACCGTAAAATGACGCACGAACTCATTTCGCGCCATTTGCGATAAATATTCTATCGAATAAAACGAGTTTATTTCACTTTCATGGTGTAAAAAAAGTATATTTTGAAACAAAATAGAAGTTACTGGATACAACCATTTATTAATTATTATTGATATTCCATTTGTTTAAGAAAACAAGGTACTTCAGAATGGAGACTCATGCGCGGCGACCGTGGGGAAATTCGGTTGTATCTCAGACCGCACTTGCGTTGCGGCAGCGCCGCCGCACGTTGAAAAACCAGATGTGTGCACCGGGCCTAAACATCGTGCTGATGCAAGTGATGTCCAGCGGCATCGTGACTGACAGATGGGACAAACTCGCGAGTGAGCAGACACAAGAGATTGATTGTCTGGACAAAGGTATTGTTAGAGCAGGAAAATCGTCGCCTTGGTGTCCCACCCAAAGGTCCCACCAGACCATTTAATTCTTTCATGACATGGAGAAGAAAAGTAATAAACTTCCAAGGGCCTTGGTCTTTTGTTTATTGTCAGATTTTTATTTGGGAAGTAGGCGATTATATACAACAATCGTCGATTTAAATTACGGTGTAGGATTCAAAGTGTCAAAAATATGAAACATTCTAAAATAACACGTACGACCAATAGTGTAACTTTGGTACGGCTATGGATCATTCCACGTGAAATGAGCAAAAATCTGTGGCCGTATGGCAATGGATTTTCATGAAATTCGGGACAGGGGTTTAGTTTATGCATAAATAACGATATCCAAAAAAATTTAGGTTCAAATTTAAATATTTTTGAAGTTTGAGGCATTTTAAGGACTTTAAACTTTGAATAGCAATTGCAACTGCAAGATCGCTTAATATTGCATGTTTGAAATTCTGTTTCTCAAAAACTACTTAACGTAGACAAACTTGTTTTACATTTTTATAATCTGTACAAAAGTTTATTATATTTCACTTTGGCAACAATTTTAAACATCGTATTTAATCTAAAATTTAGTTGCAAAAAATGGGTGGACGTTTCGACACTGCTTGAGATCTAAGTTTAATGGTAACTTAAAACAATCATTCCCTGAGGATAGGCACGAGAGCATCCTTGGTCATGAGTATAGTACACTTGGGCAAAATAAACATTCAGAAGGATATTCGCGATACTATAATCGATGGTGAAAATCTAGCAAGTCCATTGTGCCGAACCTGTTTAAGATTTACCGTAATCGCGCAGAAATTTTAAGCAATCAAATGCAATTCTCATAACAAAATAAATCATTTGAACTATAATTCAGAATTCTTTAATTGCTACTACAGTAAAATCATACGAAGTAATAAAATTGAAATTTTACATTTAAAATGCTGACGTGTTTGTTTACACTTCAGATTTAAAACGCGGTACTTTTTTGAAAGATCAGGGTCCCCTGCTCTTTAGGATCGCAGTGGTTTTGCTAAAGTTCTAAGAAATTCTGTAGAAAGCAAAGCCAAACGCAATACGTAAGTAATCCAAATTATTGTAGCATGCATAAGCAAGTCAAAACCAGCAAACAGAAGAACATATTGTAAAATTTCATGCTTCCATAAAATGCCTCCAACAAAAAATACAGGTAATTAGAGGAAAAAAGTAATTAACAAAAGGTCCTAAAATAGAAAATTTAAAAAATACACACGAGAGTGAAAACGCTTGTCTTGATTCCGGGTCATGTCTCGATGAGAACAAAACTCGTTTGAAGTTGGCATTGCTCCATTTTACCTGCAAATAATGTGAAGCTTGTCTCTCACGATATTGTCCCAAAACATCAAAGTACTACCCCCGAAAAATTAAGAGGAATTTTATCACTTCCAAGCACATTCTTCTCTTTTCGCTTGCATTTAGGCTAGGCAAGGAAGGTACTATTCTTAGCGAATGTTATCTTCCTTTCATTCGCTGTTTAATGATGTTTAGCTTACCTACCGCGTTCCTTAGAATTCCTCTAGTTTCCTCCAAAAGAAACCCGGCCATGTGCTGAGCATCCCGACTCCAGTGATGAAATCTTATTTCCTTTAGCACGTCTTAGCGTTCTACCCCACAGGAAAAACGAGAGGAAAAGAATACAAAATGTTTTGAAACTATCCAAATAAACCAAACGAAAATGTGGAAAATTCACAACATTTTAGGAAATTTCAAGGAAAGAATTCACTCCGTTGAATATTCGTTGATTACTGCTGTTTGTACAATGGTGGAATGTAAGTAATTTGGAATGTGAACAATCAATAAGAAAAATTCTTTCGTCCTAGAATTTGCTTTCCATAATTATATACAGGGTGTTTCTGGAGTAATTCTGTTTCAGTGAAAAAGTCGAACGAACATTTTGTTTTCTGTTTTATAATTCACTATCAGAAAAAAAACCCATAGCTCGGGTTGAAATGGTTAAACGTTGATTAAAAAGTGAATAAAAATAATCACTTTTCTTACATAGAAAAATGCAATCACTTAAGGTGTACGGTAAACACTTTTTAACTTCGTTTCTAACTTTTTCATAGCTTCTACAATTTATTTCGGATGTAAATATATACATTTAATTCCTGAATAATATATTACAATATGCAAAAGACTACGACCATACAAACAGAAATGAAATTCCGATGACAAAATGCAGAATTCTGAAAAGCGAAAGATGTGCAAAGTGTCGAATTTCAACTTCCTGAGCTGGAATAGAGTAATCCGAAAAAGACATTAGAAGAATATTCTTTATGAAATTTAGTAATGCTCAAATATGACCACGACATTTACGTGTTAAGTTTCCTTTAGAACGTGTTTCCTGTCAATATTCATTTATTGCAAGAAAACAAACTTTAGATTTTAAAAGTGGGGCTTTTATGACTACCTGTGTGCCAATTTTCATGGTCGTTAAGTGCTACAGACAGGTTTGAAGACAGGAAAGTAATATCCTTTGTTTTCCGCAGTGTTCTAAGTACAAGTGTACAAAATATGGTGTGGATTGGTCAAACAGTATAGATTTGTATAGAGAATATATGGACGAATGAAGAGAGTCTGCGAGGTTCAAACTACGAAGATGTGAGAGAAGAGTAGTAGAGATGTGAGCGGAGAATATTCTCTGAGAATAATAATATTTTGGGAATATTCTCCAAAGATCGAAATTGGGAGAATATTCGAGAATTTTCTAATTTTTAATATATTTCAGAAAACTAATCTATTTCATTTTATTGACTTATTTTATGTATCATTCACAATATATTGGTATATAAGCACTGTCATAGAAATTAGTTACAACTGTTATTTTTTATTGAAAAACAATAGCTAGATTTTTTTATTTCTATCATAAAATAAAAAATTGCAATATATATCACATGGAAATAAAGGAAAAGTTAACATGGTATGCAACATTATAACGCTGATTTATCACACCTAACTTAATTTTATAGGGTATTTTACTTATTAGGCATCATAATTCTTTTTTATGAACTATTATACATAAAACTAATAGTATTAATCTCTACTATTATAAAAGGAAGTGTTTGTTTTCTAACCGCAAAGTCCTGACGAATCTATAGCACTTACAGAAATGGGATTTGACACACAGGTGGACCAAATTTTTTGCAATTTTTGAGTTGCGACGAATTTTTAAAATTCAATTAAGAACATTTTTAAATGAATTTAATAGAATTTAATTATTGTTTTCTTTGGAATGGCAACAGGATAAACGATCGCAGATTCTAAATTTATTTTTCCGTGATTGCGCTTGATTTTGCGGAGAAACGATTTGTCAGCAGATTAAAAAGAAACCAAATTTTTAACTGGAGTTTTTTTTGAAGGTTTTTTTATATCTCATAGACCGTTAAAGATAGAGTAGAAATTTCAACGGATTTGAAATGGGCGGAAAATTTCACATTAGATCGGTACCTAATCATGATTTTCTTTAAATAAATATTTTTTTAATTACTTATATTTTCGCAAGAGTTTGTGACGTCACGCCGATTGGATCTCTTCGTAATTCGAATTTGTTAATGACGAGGCCATTACGGCGTTGCCCGTGGTGCTGGTTTGCAATATTCATAATTTGGTTTGCGAAGCAAACGAACACTAAGGGCAACGCCATGATGGCTGTTATCGAATTTGGCCGCATTTGACAATGACGAGGCCATCACGGTGTTGCCCGTGGTGTTGGTTTGCGAAGTTCATAATATCCATATCCATAATATTCATATTATAATAATTCATAGTTCATAATATTCATAATTTAGTTTGCAAAGCAAACCAAAACGGAATTCGTAGGGAATTCATTCCAATAGGCTACGAATTTCCATTTGGTTTTCCAAGTAAACCAACACCAATGATGTTGGCACAAATGATGGCTGTGGGAATTCGTATGGGAATGCTACATATGGGAAATCGTATCAATCACCGGGGGTTACACTAGCAGTGGTCACACCCGACCCTACGAAAAGAACTGTCACGGGCAACGCAGTTCTAGCCACGTAGTGGCTAGTTTCGATTATTAATGAATAATTAAAAAATTTTGTTGATTTTTCATCCCAAGGAAAAGTATATTTAGTATTACATTGTAGTTTTTAATAAAATTAAAATGCGAAATTATAAATCTAGCAATTTTTGAAGAAAATAAAATTAGTTTATTTCTACATTTTTGTTTTTTTACAAAAATCTGAAATCAAGTAGTTTTTGTTCTAAAATGTGTTTAGTTTAGGGGATTTTTGTAGGTTTTTCAGTTTCATTCTTAGATTTAAAAACATGTAAAATACTTTATTTTTATGCATTTAGAAAAGAAAATTCTCGATTATTCTCCCCAAAAGATTATTACCAAGAATTTTACATCACTAGACAAGAGTACAGAAAAATTATTAAAAACACTAACGGTCTTACAACTTTCTGTGGGGTTTTGTTAAAGCAGGTGTACAAAATTAAGATGTTCACCTCCTCAATCAAATTAAGGGGTTTAAAGCTGCAGAGGCTTAGATTAACATTTGATACCTTGGAAAAGGTTTTATGTGCTCACTGAAGGTTGGAATAACTGGGTTGATATGCAAGGGGGTCATATCGAATTGCATTAATATTTGTTATTTTCATGTTATTTTTGTACACGATGAAAATATTCACCTGGTATGATCAAATACGCAGAACACGTGAAGGCACTAACTTACTCGTAGAAACAGACCCGTGTGAAAAAAAATTCTTAATCAAAAGGGAATCCAAATGCTTCTTTCTCCTTGTTTGCATTCGAAATGTTCATTTTTAACTAATGCGCCTTTTATCATCCGCCAAAATTTGCTGTCTCCAAATCTGTGGCAAAACTAAGTTTTACGCCTGGCCCTCCGTGATGTCAGAGGCCGCTTTTCTTCAAATGCGTCAGCATTTAAAATGATTAAACCCCTAGTAAAGTCCTATTAGTGTCAAGTAAAGGCCACACAATCCGAAATAAATTTACAATCTGTACATATTAGAAGCAAATGAATTACTTTATTTAATCAACTGAATGTCAAAAGTAACAAGATTAGGATCCAAAAAATAGAAGATAAATAACCGTTTCTCAATATTTTCAGCAGCTGATAACAATATAAGCATCCTCAACAAGATCATTGAGAAGTCGGTACTTGCAAAATATTCTGTCCTCTGTCTTCGATCGACCTCCTATCTTCAAGCAGATTACGAAAAGTTAACAATGAATAATTCATAAGTATTCATCTTTTCGCTAACCACCACACCCTAGGGCGTTATACCCCTTCTAATACCAAAGACGCCCTTTCACTTCTTTGCGAAATTCCAACGCTTTCGTCAGCCAGCATAACGTAAGATCTCAATGGCAACAAGATCTTGCGTTCTCAGTTGTTGATGTCAGACACACGGTTCTTTTGTTGCATGATTTAATCTGTATACGCAGTACCTCGTTCATGCAAGTCATTAGTTTCATTCTTACAACCATTCCATTTGTGGACAGCATTAGTATTTCGACTTTCGCAGAACGAACAATTACAGGCAGATGATTTTAGTTTAGATGTACATTTTCCTAATCTCGCTTTGTATCATGTTAATATCGTTTATTCACCTCTTTGTGTCGTTTTTTTCTTTATAATTAAGCTGCTGTTTTATAGCATTGCCGCAAAAATGAATGCCACCACTTAGATTAGCTGCAAAAAGTCAGGCATCAATGGAACCTAAACATAACCCTTCAGTTGCCAAAATGTTCTACTTGGGTAAAATTTCAAACTTATTTTGGTCTTTGGGATGTATATAAAAACTGCAATGAAAAGGAAGACTTCGGACTTCGAAATATGCCCTTTACAATTGCTGAGAATATAATAAAATATCTTTCGAATATGGTTAAACTAGAAGAAAGAACACTAAAGTTCCAGCCAATTCCAACCCAATTAGTGATGAAAACAATAATGGTACTCCAAACCTCCAACAGAAAAGGTGAGGCAAGACATCTTTCGGAACTGCATGCACCTACGGTTACCAGACCTAAAAATGGAAGTTCCTGTAATTTCTGACAATTCTGCGAAAGTCCAGACAAACAAAACTCAATTAATAGGGTATTCACAAAAAAACTTTATATTGAAATATTGAATCAAATAAATACTGTTGAAAACAAGAAATCAAAAATATTTCTTGACGCATATAATTCCATGAACTGTCGTTAACGACAAACATTTTTTGTGTAAAGTGATTCAAGCAACTCAACATTCGGATTGATGATTACCTCCAAAAATACGGCTAATTTAACAATTCTCGGCGGAATTAGGGCAACGCACCAGAATCCAAGAATCTCCCTTTCCACTTGTCTTACTTTTCCTGCAAATTGAATTCTACGAGGGGAATTCTAGGATTTTTTTGTATTCACCATTAGTGAGTTATCAATAATGATTCGAAGATTTATACAAGTACTGTTATTTTCCAAGACTACACAAAACGACAATTGTTACAAAATACACCCAACCACAAAACAAAACAAGTACTTTACCACCTAAAACAAACATGGATGAAACAAAATCTAATGACTCCTAAGTTCTATTCCAAGTTAACGGAATTCGAATGAAATAGTAAAATTCAATCCAACGATTTAGATTCAGAAGTTGGCAACCATTCGAGCTATTCTGGAGTAGACTTGGTTTCATGACCCAGTATGTTACGGAAAATAATTATTGGGAGTAATTAGTTATTTTGCATACTTAAGCTAATGCTCAGAAGAATGCTAAGATAATGTTTTAAAAGAATTTTTGTTGAACATACGTCTTTCTTTTCGAATGAAATTAAAAATTCAATTTTTGGGGTTTAGAAACATAAAACCACGAAATATTATGAACTCTCTGGTAAAGAGAGAAAAAATTTACAGCTGCAAATATATTTCCTGCTCAAACACATAACGAGCTGTATAATCAATCCGTCAGTATGAAAACGTGCTACAGCTAGAACTAGGAAATAAAACTTCGCACAAAAAACCCACCAGACATCGGTACCGCACCTGGAAAATATAAACCAAGGAACCACTGAACGCTAGTGGATGCCTGTTTACTCTACAATCTTGAGCAAACAGGCAGGACTAAAGCTGTTTTCCACCGATTCCCGAGATTCAACAGCGACCCCATAATGGTGAGGGGAACACCTCCAAAACACCTGAAATAGATAAGCGCATCTACGCGATACCAAGTGGAATTCGGGAAAATTGCAACACGCACGTGCAGATGTCTTAAATAGTCTGTAGTTCAAACGTGCCTAGAGGTATTTTCATTCAAAAGGTACGTGGCGATAATACTAATACATATGAGGTGCCTTTAGGCCTGCAAGTTAAGGCATAAATAAATAGTGATATAGAATAGTTTCTGTCTTTTAAAGAATGTATGGGACTGAGAAAATGACTCTTGTATATGCAATGTGAATGCCTTTGAATATGTTCACGTTTCGAACATCTTTTAGCAATTGTTTTAAGAATCGATTGGGCGTATCTTTTCGGTTAACCGCTTTGCGGTTGTGTTCCGAACATGTATGTTCGGGCTTATTACAGGCGATTGGAACAATAGCTTGAATATTAAAAATCGCGCGAAATAACAACTCATTAATCACATTAAATGGGGCAATGTTTTTTTCCGGGTAACTTTAAAGTTGTGGAAAAAGGAGCAAGGAATTCAAAGTAAACTACATTTTAATAACAAATACCCGTCATTTTAAATTATGTCAACCAAATTTAATCGGACATAAAATGCGACGGGGGTGTTAGTTCTATGCATAGCTATACAAAATAGGTCGCTCAGTATTCAGAAGCTCGGCTCTTTCTAAAGTGGTGGTTTCAGGCAACACCTACTACAACTGCAATAAGGAGGTGTTGGTTCAGAGTTAGGAAATAAGAGCGGAAAGTCTCGTCAACTGTACCTACACATTTTCCCTTGGACGCCAAAACTTCTACTTTACTTGGCGGCGGGGATTACAAGTGCCAATTTGGTACAGTCGAGGATTAGCAACCGGTGGGTTTCGATTTCAATCCAACCAGACTTTCCTATACGTGGGGGTTGGTGCAAGTTAAATCTGTAGTGGTCTCAAATGTCCTCGTATCGGCGTGGTGTGGAAGTTATGTAGAGTGGGGTGCTAGCTCATCTGCTGGCGTCGTCATCAGGTCGTGTGAAGTGTTGGTCTCGGATATTTCTCTCCAGGATTTATCCCGGACCGTTGCCAATATTCCGTTGTGCTGCTGCAATGCGACGTAAATTCAACTACCTGCCTGTCTATTCAACTTGAGTGCAACTATTTACATTTTTAGGCCTTTTTTATAGTCATTGTTTTGCCTTTACAGTACAGATTATTGTATTTAGACACATTAAAAGATTGTTAGAAGGAAAAGGAGAGGACGGATTGGTTGGAATTTGCCGCATTCAAGCCACAATATATTCAGAAAACTAAGACGAGAAAAGTGACCTACAAACTCGGTTGTCAAAACAAAATTTAAAGATGCAAACCTTAAAATGGTTAGTGCTAGGTATATCTCTTTCTAGGGTATATTAAGTCTATGTTGAGTATATATTCTTTAACCTGATGTGGCCGCACCAGCAGTGCTCGCTTTAGATCGGCCGAAAAATTATGTAAGCTGTCCCGTCTCCTCTAAAGTCAACATTTTTTACATGCAAAGTAAGGCGATGGCTTCATACATAACGTTACTTTTCCAAAAAACTTTTTTCAGCAGAGCCCTTCAAAAGCTTAATATTTAACCCACTTAAGTACACATGTCATAATATCATAAGGGGAAAATCGAATGTCTAAAAATAGAAAATCCTGTTTTAATATAGGTAGATGTCAAGTGGTTAAATTTTTAGCTCACTTACCTCACAATTAAAGTTTAATTTTCAGGTCAGGAAATATATTGGTTGGGTTGTGCTTCGTCGCCCAAGGATCATATCTGGCCAAGTCAGGAAATAGGAAGCATTGTAGTTAGATGAATGGCTTGGGTAAACCAAACAGTAGGTTAAAAAGCCGTTGAGAAAACGATTATGAAGGAGAGAATCTAACAATCAGAACCCGAATCAAATTGCTTCGGATATATTTCGTTTAGGGGGAGAAAACATATGTAAAACTATTCCGAACATAGTTTTCGGGGTTAGGCCAAAAAACCTAATCGTAATAATCTGGTGGCACAGGTTCCTAGTATTTTAAAGAATGGACAAACAATCTTATATTAAACCAGTAACTTCCCTGCAATTTGAGAATGGAATGCCAGAATCCAGAAGATTACAGCAAATCCAACAAATGAATTATCTTTTTTTTTACATAAGCTTCTGGACTAACATATACAAGTGAACTCGGCTGACTACGCATCGCCAGGTGCAGGTAAATAAGCCCAAGATAAATAGTACACGGAAGACAAAACTCCAAGGTGAAAAGTGCTTGCCTCAAGGACAAAAGTCAAGTGACAAAATTTTGGCAGACGTTCAATTTTTATGACATAGAGGAATGCGAGGGTATCATATGCAAGCAATGAATATTTCGATTCGCCATTGTTCGATAAATAGATTGCGAGGGCGAATGATTTGATCACATTCCAGAAGGATATGCGTAGCCAGCATTACGGTTAGTTTTCGTAAGATCTTTTAGGGATTCACTTTTAACAGCTGAATCGACAAGAAGTTGAACACGGAACGTATTCCAACTTCTTGAAATACATTGCAAAATATTGCATGTTCAACTTTTCTTGTAGAAAGTTATTACTTCTTTGTATGGGTAAAATAAGCATGGTACATAGTATAAAATTTTGTCAATCTCCATTGAAAGATAGCAATAAAAAGTATATTTTGAATGATTTTGTGCCAAATTCATAGCCGACTGTAAAATGGACCTGAGAAATTGGTCAAAAACTCGTTAACTCGAACCCATTACGAAAATGCATAGTGAAAGAACACAAAGAAAAATAAAACCTGATATTTCTCAAGGATCTATTTTATTTGCCCACATTCACGAACATGCTATTGACTACTTGGTTGAATTATAATAAAATCTACTTCACAATAATTTTTCAACTTTACGTCACAAGTTACAAGGGTAGTAATGATAAAAAATTAGACGCGACAGGTAAATACTCACATTTCGGTTAAGTAGTTTTCACACACAAGCAAGTTGTCATAAATTTTAATTGATGCATATTTTACAAATCGACTCAATTTATTAACAATCAAAAGTTAAATATGTATTCGATTTTATTAGAATTATTGAAAATGCGAATATATAATTTTTGACAGTTCAAAGGCTAGTTAAATGTTATGAAATACGATTGGGTTCCAAAAATGAACTCAGACTTGACAGAAATAGCTACTCAATTATTCAACACGATAATGAGTGATGCAGCAGTCATAAGAAAAAAGGTCAAGACATCTTCCAACCAGGAAAGCAGACTATTTAGGACCTATAATATTTTTACTGTAGAGGCCGGGTCTGCAAACATGAGGAATAAATTTTACATGTACAGATGAAATGGGTATTTAACTAAAATATGAAGTAATTGGATCACACCTCTCCCCCAATTATTTCTCAAAAGTGGTGCGATTGCTACCATGTTTGATTCAGCAGTTCAAGGAGGTTTGCCAGCATTTAAGTCATATACGGGCAACCGCCGGCCCGAGAGCCGGATGTGGTCCGACCCGGCTTTTGATCCGGCCCGCGGAACATTTTAAAATCGCGCTCGAAAAAAAAGTAAATATTCTCGGTTCTCGCAAACAAAAGCCTGAACTGTGTGGGTCAGTGTTTCTCAGCCTTTTTTAGTTGACGGCACACTAAAAATATTATTTGCGCCACACATTAATATAAAAATGTAAAAGTTTGTATTTCCAATACTACCTTATATAGTTATTATTACTAATAAAATTTGTATGGGATATATGAGATGGCTGAGCCTGTTTTCTTGAACAAATTAAATCAAAAGGTTTCAAAGTCGCCAGACAAGTTATCGACGACACATCGCGCCACTCAATTCCACGGATAATTGGGAATAATAATTATAAATTTAGTTATTAATTGTTTCCGAGAAACGGCCTTGCTCTTCTTGATTCCATTCCTTACTTGCGGATGTGATTGTTATAAAAACACGGATACAAATCAACAATAGGATAGTTCTTTTCCATGATGAAAACTAATAAATCGAAGTATCGAACCAGGCTTACAGATCAAAAGTTGGAAAACACTATGCGCCTGTGTACTAGTGGTATTGATCTCAACATTGATTATCTTGTTTCTCAAGTTCAAGATCAGACTTCTCATTTATTTCTGGTGATTGCAAGTGAATACTTAATCAATACGATATTATTATGTTGATGTAACTTTACAATTCTACTGTATAAATATATGAAATAAAATAAACCTTTTTATTATTACTTTTTCACAACTACCTATTATCTACGGCCCGCGTCTTCATTAATATCCTAAAGTTTAGCTCGCAACTTTCCAAAGGTTGTCCATACCTGATTTATGTTAAAAAAGTTTGTTGGAATTGGATGACTTTAAGCACAATTGGACAAATTTGTCCTTTCAACTTTACCAGCCTCTTTCATCTAGAAATCTCCAGAATACTTCCTTAGTCGTTCAGGCATTGTTCACCGAACACAGGGACACAATAAATTTCTACAAGGATTCGTATTTATGAATTGTGGGTTAGTTTTTTTAATGGCACAAGATCTGACCAAGTAATATTTTCCCGTCAAATAAATGGACACACAGGTAGCTACAGGAACAATTACGTTTAATGAAGCTATGCTCAAATTAAAAATTAGCTTTGAATCATATATACTAAAATGCTTGGATGTTTCTTAATGGGAAGCACCGTAACATGGAAACTGGATTAGTAGAGCAAAAGAAAGCTGAACTTGAAATGAATGCATCGTTAGGACAGTGCTTTTTTTCTCAATCCTTGTGTGAGCGTCTATTCTTTTTTCCACACGCCTGTCCTTCAGATTTCATCATTCAGTCTAACGTTATCTGGCGCAATGAAATACAATTTGAAACCGGTCTTTAATTAAATTAGAATAGTTGAGTAGGAAACTTCTATTTAAGAACACTTGTAAAGTAGTAAATAGTCAGTAATTGCTTGAGACCAGACATAAAATATTCGACATCCCACACAAATATTGAATTCAAGGAGGTATTATTAATCAAACGATTTTCATTGTTCATCCAACACATTTCACGCACTTTGAGTCTACAACAGTTGTCTATATTCAGAAAAAAATTGTTTCAGCACATTTCTGCAAGCCCTATTTCTTCATGGGCTACTAAGCTCAATGAACTTGAGGAATGAGCTCATATCTTAAGATATTGGACGCCACAATAACCACATTACATTTCGAGCAATTTAAATTATGATCCAGTCGCTATTTGCGTGGGCGGCTTGTGGACACAACCGATGCACAGACCCTAAGATTTCAAGCGTATAGCTCTGGTCACTTCCATTTTTGACACTAAGTAAATGGACAATGAAACAAACCAATGAGAGTTAAGGTCAAAAATGTGAATGTTAGTTCTCAAAAACACCCTTTTGGCACCTTTCTCAGATGTCCTGTCAATATTCAATCCATGGCAGTATTTAATGAGCAGACGAAAAGGAAAAGACCCACACTGCTCGGAAGGTTAGTTTTTGATGAAAGAAATTTTTATAATTTCACACAAAAGATGTGGATAATAATCTGGAGCTACTAGCATCACTTATATTTCAATCAAGAAATTGATAAAAAAAAGTATCCCATTTTGCCGGGGGTTTTCAAATTAGAACAATCAATATTCTCTTAAGAACCATATTCATTAACTTGACAGTTGTTCCTAGGTTGCGACTCATCTTTAGAAAATGTTTCTTTAATATGATGTTAATTTCTTAATCGTAATTACGGTCTTGCCTTTCGACTAAGAACCTGTTCGCTAGAGACGAGTATGAGAAACACACAGGATGGCGCTTTTTTGTCATTTGTTTTTTCAAGCACTGTATTGGGAAAAGTGTGTTATTCGTTTGATGACGAGGTGATTGCCCTCTATAGTGGAAGTAGTTTTCCAGGTTCTTCATTGAAGTGCAGTAGCTGTGCACCCAGTTCATCACAAGCTTTTGCTGTTGTTTTAGTAAGGATAAATGTGGAGTTAAATTACGATACGACCTAAGCCATGTTTTGAGCAATCTTTGTGAACACTTTAATTTTTACAATTTGTAGAAAACATGCGAATCTAAACACACAATTTCCAAAACAAACATTTCACACACGTGCTCTCCAAAAATTTGGATTTTTTGGGTTAAAGTACAATTATTTCTTATGGAATCAATTATTTGTAGGTTACTTATTACAGTAATGTATTATTATTTACACAATTAGTTCTATACAGCTATTTTCAACTAGTGTGCAGAAAGAATGGAACTAGTGTCTTACGGATGGTGAAACGGTTTAAATTGTGTACGATTTATTGCATTTCAACAGTAGTTTTGAACTTTTTTGACAAAGAGCGTTTACAAATAATTTCAAGTAATACATGTGTGAAAAATTGCTTGAAAGACTATTTAATTCAAGCTGCCACTTTGAAGCAAATGCTAATTGCTGCTAAATAGCTATTTTAAATCTATCAAAATTATCTGTTTTGTTAGATTGGCAAAAATATATATAATTTTTTAATTTGATTTTAGTAAGTTGTTTTGTGTGTCATGAGATGAAAGATTCTGAAAATCATGTTCTTAACAAAAGGTAGTGAGATAGAAAAAGAATACGTTCATCACATAGGGTGACGTATTTCTGAAAAAGTAAAACATTTACAAGTTTAAATATACATTTGTTCGCCATGTCATTTGAAAATTCAAAATGAGCCAAAACTATAATTGATTGGCAACAGTAGAAATCCCATTTTAAATATCAAATTGACCAATTAAAAATAGTTAATCTTTATTCTGAGTAAAACTGTTTAAAGTAACTTTTACAATGAATAACATTTATACATTTTTGTTGTGTATTTTGAGCCATAGGCGTTTACATTTGACATTAGAACAAGCAAATTGATTTAAGACGAAAATTCAGCAACTCTAAATTTTTCTTGGAATTAAAAAAATCTGAATTCTTTCGGCAAAAAGAAAGTCAATTTTATTATAAACTGCGTTTTACAATTTTTGAGGGAGAAGTCATTGTCATACACCGGTACATTAAATCAGAAACCTTTTTCA